>OX104067.1:119941642-120019105 GCA_944474145.2 Dicrocoelium dendriticum | reverse complement strand
TCATTGTTCATAACTCGACATGCGACACTACAGGTGGTGTAACTAAGCCCGTAAATTTGACACGTGTTACCCGTCACACAAACTCCCAGCACTACGGTGAAACAAGACTTCTCCGAGTTGCACTGAATTCTGCCAATGAAGTAGAAGCTGTCCTGTTATCCCCAGTTCGCCTCCGGAATGGGTCATGTTCCATCCGTCTATTCCCGGATATTCCGTGGATCGAGCGCAAACAGGCGAAGCACTACTTGGATGAAAACCGGAAGGAATTCATAGCCAAGACCATCATTGTACACGGTGTTTCAGAGACTGGAAGTGATGATGAGGAAGAAGCGACACTCAAGATCTGGAGCAATGACGTTACTTTCGCGAGACCCCCTCCTTGGAAAATGTCATAGCGTTATTAATCTTGTGGCTGAGCCCATCGCAAAACTACAAGGGATGTGCCCAGAGGATTGTGAAAGTGGTCCTTCAATCTAGACAAATGTCAGTAATGGTAGTGGAGGAATTATATGCAGGTAGCAACAGCCTTCCTTCCGAGCTCCGGATCAAATCAGTATATTTTGTGGATGTTTTTGAGTGGTGTAAAGTTTGTAGAAAGTAGACGTCACGATTAAAATTCACACGCGATAATGTGCCTCGACGGGGAGTCGAACCCCGGTCCACGAATTTCCGGTCCGCTGCTCTACAGCTGAGCTACCGAGGGCTGACGATTAGGTGCGTAAGTTTTAATACTTTTTTAATACTTTCTACAAACTTTACACCACTCACAAACATCCACAATTAACCTACCATCGCCCATTGGACATCTGAAGGTTAGGTACTTCGGTCTACTAGGAAGTGACGGGTGAGTGAGCCAATCTGAAACAACAGGACAGGTACTGTGAGCCCATTGGCAATACGTCGCGCACCAAGCAGAAGTCATGTATTAACATTTGCGCACCTAATCGTCAGCCCTCGGTAGCTCAGCGGTAGAGCAGCGGACCGGAAATTCGTGGACCGGGGTTCGACTCCCCGTCGAGGCACATTATCGCGTGTGAATTTTAATCGTGACTTCTACTTTCTACAAAATCAGTATTTGCTAAGCAAACGCACGTGAGCAGCCACTTAGTCAGACCACTTACCGACAACAGTACGGCTAAATTCAATCAACTAGCCAACGAAACTGGTAAACATGCCCCATACACTATACACAAAGAGAGAAGCGAAGAAGTAATGTAAGATCCATAAATCGGACCCAGACGAGTTCATCATCTCCCCACAAAAATTCGGTTAGTTGCCGACCTATCACCGGTCGGTACAACATTTTCTTCAAAACACGCATCCTACGATTCATTGCTAAAAACAGAGAAACTTTCCTGCATGTACATCGATGCACAAGGTCTCCTGAAGAAGCTTACCGAACTGCGGCTACGTCAAGCGTCACATGCCTAGGACCTCATCTCCTTACGGAAACCTTGTTGAACTCAGAAATTACCGACGCCGAAGTCATGATAAGTTGTATGTCCCTTCTCCGAAACGATCGGCCTATCAAAGCCGGGGGTTAGTGTTATACTACCGCAACGCCCTGCAGTACGAACCAGAGGCCGATCCGGAAAATCTGATTATAGACTGTGATCACATTTCGGATCTCGGCCTCTGACGGTGGCTCTAAACTAACCGTCCATGGCTCGTCCTGCATCACCTGAGTAGGAAGAAGTACTGGAGCAGGTGGCCAACTGAGCTGATCTTGAAAGTGTTCCGCCCAACGAGCCATACGGCGCTCCTTATTGTCTATCAGTGCACCCGCGCTGTCACTGATTGTCTCACTGACGCCTGGTTTCCTGGGACCAGTGGTGCAGATCAGGTGGAAGAGCTTGCGATAATTGTCTACTGCTCCTGCCTCCCCCATTTCTTGAGCCCTACTGTTCCACCAGTCTTCCTTGTCATCACGTAGACTCTGCTTTAGTTCACGCCTAATAGCCCGTCTGGTCACATTATGCTCAGAGCCAGTCGGGATGTTTCTTCTGGAGTCGAACAGGTTCACCGACCTCTTGGATATCCAGTGACTGGTACGGTGACGATTGATAGTGCCACAAGCAGATGCTCCTGCGTCGTGCATGCCGGCCGAGATCCTATTCCACTGAAGACCAGTGTCATTAGGAAAAGATGGCGAAAGTCCGGTAAGCAGTGCTTCTTGATAGGTTTGCCTGACGGACGGCTGAAACAATTTCTCAGTTGCCAATCGAAGGAGAGACTTGGTGCGCCTCCCAGTAAAGTTCATGGGGAAACGACAGCGTACCAAGGAATGATCAAACTCGGCGCAGGTATTCCAGTACGAGCGACAATCCAGGATAGAACCACACCACCTGTAACTTATAGCAATGTGGTCAATTTGGGTCCATCGCTGGTCAGCTACAGGAGAACGCCAAGTGGCACTTCGGCGCCCACTGTGTCTAAAAGCAGTGCTACTAAGAAACAACTGGTGCGCCGCACACAGTTGCAGCAGACGCTCGCCGTTGTCAGCCCGTTGGAAGTTAAGCCTATAATTCCACCCAGCTGAGCTTCTGAAGAGCTCAGACGCCCTACTTGTGCGTTCAGATCCCCTCATCATCATCATCATACACGTTAGCCAGAGGTGGGGAACACCTCAGCTACTGTGCCGCAATATATAGAAAAAAAGGAGAAAAAATAAGCAACTGTTGCAAGCTGGCTGAGCTACCGGTAACGGATGGGCATCGTTCCGGTAAGCTACCAGCCGGCTGCTGCGCACCCAAAAAGAAAAAAATATTATGCAAGATTATATAAGGCTAAATAATGAGATCGTGGTTGGAGGGGGAGGCTAAGAGGGATGGGGTGGGACAAAGAAACTTACAGCATGAACGCCACTGAGGTCGGCTCCTAGCCATATCAGCAAGTGTGTCCAACCAAACGTGTTCATCGTCCTTTGGACCCCAACCAGGGAGCCGAGACGCTCCAACCGAGGCCAGCTCAGAAGTGAGGGCCTTCATTCCTCTGGACCAAGTCATCGCTTGCCCACCCCTCCTCTTCTTCCATCCACACCCTCGGCGCGCAAACAACACACGTCGCGGGAGTCGGTGGGCTGGCATGCGTAACACGTGGCCGAGCCATCGGAGCCTGATGCGTGAAATAACGGTGTTGAGCTGTTCATTTCCTTTTCCTGTGCTATAAACAAGGCGTCGAACACGCTCGTTGCCCACGCGGTGTTCCCACCAGATGTGAGCTAAATTACGAAGGCACCGGTGGTCGAACGTAACTAGCCTCTTTATGTCTGTTGATCTAAGGGGCCAGGTTTCACAACCGTACAGTAGGGTCGAACGTACTGCTGCATTGTACACTCTACCCTTCAGGGCAAGAATGATGTCGCGCCGGCGCCATAAGTGGCGAAGGTTAGCAAAAGCGCTTTGAGCTTTTGCTATACGGTTCGTGAGCTCATCCTCAATCCCACGGGCGCTGATACAACTTACCAGGTAGTTGAATTTTTGAACGACTTCTAGCTGATCCCCACCAACGGTCAGCGTAGGAGGCGGTCCAGTCCAACCTTGGAGTAACGCTTTGCACTTCGAGGGTACGAAGCAAAGCCCGAAGTGACGGTCAGCTAGTGCTAATCTGTCCAGTGCCGCTTGACACGTTTGTGAGCTGTCACAGATTAGGGCAATATCATCAGCATACTCTAAGTTCAGAAGTCGTTCTCCTGGGAGCAGATCCACACCTTCAAAGTCGTGTCCTGTGAACGCGATTTCCATAACTTCGTCAACAGCGAAGTTGAAGAGGAAAGGTGACAGCGGGCATCCTTGTCTCACGCCGCTGGAGATATTAAAGGGCGACGACAACTTGCCGTAAGTTCAGATCCCCTGCAAGTACTATAATATTTGAACTAGTAGCAGTGCGTAGTAGCGCGTTCATTTCGTGATAGAATGTGTCCTTGACAGCATTAGAACTGCAGTCGGTGGCAGCATAAACGGAAACACCAAACAAGCAGCCTTTTGCACTAATTTGTGAATCAACCGTAACTGATGTCGTCAAACGGGATGCACATAAACGGCTGTTCACCAGAATCCAAACAACCAACGATGGCTAAGCCTTGGAGCTTAGAATGATACCTACACCGGCTTGATCCGCGAGTGCTGCATTGGGGTCTTTGGATGCATTCAACCAATAACAAGAGGATAAGCCGGGTGCAGTAATTTCAACAACCCCATTAGGGTCATTGATCCCAGTTTCGGACAAACAACACACATCAATACCCAGTGTGTCAAAGGTGCGTGCGAGTGTAGCCTGTTGACCTATTTGTCTTAGAGTGCGAACATCGAACGTCACCATGGAAACGGGACAATGTGGCCTTATAAGGGACTGTTGCTGATAGGTGTCGGGTGCGTGTCACGAAAAGGTGGCTGCAAGTGGTTCTACTCCAGTGGCACTTCAGTTGCTGTCAATTAAGCTGGGAATTATAAAAGGAAGGCTAGTAATGGGGGTCGGGATGGCAGTATAAACAGGTGGAAAAGAAAGAAGGGAGGCTCCAGTGGTACCATTTTATCGCTTATTCGCCTTGTTGTATGCAGCAGATAAGGCGACCCTTAATAACCTGCGCGACGACCGATGCAGGATAAAGTTTATGTTGGAAGAAAAAGTCATGGTTTTGTGTGGGCTTGGATAATGCCACGGCGCCCAGACCTGGACAGGAGGACGATTAGGATCCTCATCCAAAGCCTTTGGCTCAAAAGCCCGCCCGCAAAACAGCGGGGTGGCAGTGATTTAGTTTTGCAGATATGGTCGTCATCCGATTCCAAAAGCCCAACCTGGAGAACCAGGAGACTGAGTTTGTCTGATCTTTCACCATTGACCAACCTGGTAGGCGTAGCTCTCAGGCTGCCCGGAGGCACCACCCAATATAGCTCAATGGGTTAAGGAGGTACGCAAACCGTCGCGCACCAAGTTAAGGTCCAGTCTCGTATTATATCATTGTTCCATTGTACACCCCACGCTGCGGCTCAACAAGGAATGGGTCGACCGCTACTGATCACACAGAAGCGCAATCAATATGATCGCGACTTCACCGTGCCACTAGCATCCACCCTACAAACCATTGACAAGCCAATAGCCTCCTGTACCTGCGCCTGATTAGCACGGTTGGGACGACGCCTACACGGCGGGTGGTGCAACGGAAACCACAATCGACGTGTGCGTGCCTTGCGTCAGGTCGAAAGGACACGAGAAACCTTGGATTGAATGTCTTAAACAAGCGTCCATGTGACATTAACCGGCCTGTCAAGAAGACACGGCAATGTTGCATCCCTAGTTTGTGAAGCAGTCAGTACCTCGAGACTATGAAGGGTACGTCTATAAATCTCAAAATTTTTCGGCCTACTGCTTTCGGCCCCAACACGCACTTAACAGAAACTCACCTTTTCTGAGGTTTAAGGAAATATCAATATCCGGGTGCATGTGACATTGTTTAATTACTGGAAAATAATAGGCACGTCGTAGACGCTTCAGTAAGTGTCAGGGAAGCGAAATTGCCTATCTATTTCGGTGACGGCGGTGGGTAAAGCAGCCCAAGGGTGTCTGCTATGGTATGTCATTTCTTACCGGATAGTAATACGCGTATTGGGCATATGCATTTACATTCTAATAATCGCACCCATAATACCGGCGAGTTCTACTGTGACGAAAATCTCGTGCCTATAAAACAGTATTTGTGTAGGTGCAAAAAATAGCTGTAATTAAATACTAACTGCTCCCTGTCATTATCGCTAAGCGCTTTCACCAAACAATTAAAATACGTCCGTTGGTCGGCTGGATCACGTGTTATAGGGCGACGGAAGCATGTGACTAAGCTTAAACCGGAAAAACAACGAAAACTGGATATTTAAAGCATTGAGTTCCCTTTATCATTCTAAATAAGACAATAAGACTGGGATTGCGAGATGGTACCATTTCGTGTTATCTGTTCACTCGCAAACTAACAGCAGATAGATGAATCACGTGACAGAAAAAATCGAAGATTTGAAACTGGTCACAAGGGAAAAATTACGTAGACACAACAATGACAGATTAGCATCCTAACCTTAGGGTCATGAGCCCCAAGGAAGCTTCAGGGAGACTGTTAATTGTTTTTGCACGCATAGGATAGGACGATGCCGGTTAAGTGCCACGGCTTCGGCAAACCTCAACACTTTGGGGTTGTCATTACGATAGATAACTGTAAATGTTGACCTGGGGTCAACCTGATGGCCTGATTCCAGTAGGTGTTTGGCGATCGATGAGGCCGGCATCTTAGATACCTTTTCTCGTTCGCCTGCTTCTTGTGTCGACAGTTTGGCAATCCATTTTGGGATATGCTCTCCAATGCGCTTACCCAACGATCGATCTGTTCTGCCAATGTAACTACTACCGCAGTTACAAACGAATTGGTAAATGCAATGAGTTGTGACGGAGATCGGTTGAGTAGGCTTCACTGGAGGCAAAGGTAACTTGCTGGTCTCCCAAATGGGGCAGAATTTGGCTGCGTTGAATGCCCGCCGAATCGCTGTATGCACACGACTTTCAAGTTGGGCAGCCACGATATCACCTTTGAAAGGTAATTGAAGGTAGACAAACAATTTGGGCACAGTAAGTACCGTCGGCCTGTTTTCCTTCAATTGACCGTGGAATCGAATAAGCGCTTCTGGATATCCGTTGGTTCGTAGCGTCTGTGTGATAAACAGCAATTCCGATTCCAAACAGTCGTCAGTGCATATACTGCGGGCTCGATTAAACAGCGTCTTGACTAAGCACGGCTTGTATTGTATAGGGGCGAAGCTGTTGAAGTGTTCATACAATCCTGTCCATGTAGCTTTCCTGTGTACAGAACGCTTAATAGAGCCATCTTCTCGTCTGGTCAACAACACATCCAAAAACGGAAGGCAATTGTTATCCTCCAGTTCGCAGGTAAAACGGGCGTTTGGATGTGTGTTATCAAGCACGTTGAGGAAAGATAGAACAGCGTCTCCACTTGGGGCGATCACTAATGTGTCATCTACGTATCGCTTGTATAAACACATTTGATTGATGTGCTGCTCACATCTCATTTCAACCATCGTCATGAAGATGTCAGCCAATACCGGACCTAGCGGACTTCCCATAGCTACACCATCCACCTGTCGATACGGCTTGTCTTCAAATAAGAAATGCACATTTTCAGTACATAGTAGCAGCAAATCCCTAAGATATTCCACGGGAATCGGTAACACTACTTTATTACTCATTATAAACTCACATAAGAAATCCACCGTTTCTCTTAATGGGATGTTAGTGAATAAAGACTGTACGTCCATTGAACACATTACCTTGTCAGCGATATGCATGTTTTGCACACAGTCAATCAGGTCGAATGTATCCTTCACTGTGTACTTTGTCATCATTCGTCTCACCGGTGTAAGTAGATCAACTAGCCAACGTGCCAACTTGTGGTATTGTGAATTACACATGGATAGTACAGGTCTTAAAGGTGTGTTGGCCTTGTGGATCTTCGGTAAGCCATACATTTGTGGGATGCGTGTCCCTCTTGGCTTGAGAGAGTTGTACATCGCTTCTGTTAGCATTCCATGTTGCAGCAACAATTTTAGTTGATTAGTCACCCTCTTTTCGATTTGTGTTACAGTGGTTTCGCTTTGGTCTTCTTGAAATTTTGATTCATCTCCTAAGATCTCATACATCTTGTTTTTGTAGTCAAGCTTATTCATAATTACAACCCCTGTGCCTTTGTCAGGTTTTAGCACCAATATATCTTTTGCCTTCAGATCACTGTTGTTAGTTTGCGAGTGAACAGATAACACGAAATGGTACCATCTCGCAATACCAGTCTTCTTATTGTCTTATTTAGAAAACTGGATAGTAAAGAATTATCAACGGGCGCAGTGGTTGAGACGAGACAAGGCACGGCGAGCCTTGCGGATCAAGCCGACGGTTTGATCACGGGCGGCATGTGGTAACGAGCCTGGACCCAGAACAATGGAGGAGGTATTTGTCGAGAACACAATGAATCAGACAAAGACGCCGTTAGCGAAAGTCAAACGTGTGAAGGCGGGCCAAGTTGTGTAGCCATGAGAGAGCAAATCGCGAGCTTTTCAATGACTCATGGCTGGCCTTAACATAATGTAGCGAAGCGGAGAGAGGAGATAGAAAGATGGATCGGTTGTTCCGAGACTCAAGCTGGTGGGTAAATGTAATGGCCCGTCTCACAAACACTCCTCAGCGTTGCGTCGTGGGAAGGAAACAAGGTTCAAATCCGTACTTGTTTGTGAGTTGCCAGTGGCAATGCTCGCTCTGCTCCCCCCTTCCCCGCGTCGTTCTTGCTACACTGGTGCAGTGAGCAAACAGAATGAAACTGACCCGGTCAATGCAATTCGCGTACGGATACATGGAGTCCTAGCTCGATGAATTTGTGGCCATCGCTGAATGCCAAATGGTAGAAGGTGACGCCAATTCGATAACTGCTTTGGGCATGTTGTTGGATGGAAGAGCGAAGACGGTGTACTTGCTCGCTCGGAAGACCAATTCCGGCTGTTCGATCGCTGAGATGAAGGCGGCATTTTGTGCAGCCTTTGGGAAGGAATACGATAGACAACGAGCATAGGAGCAATTTCATTCAGCCGGTTGGGAGGGACAGGAGGATTCGATGATGTTTTTCCAGCAGCTGGACAGAAATCAGGCGATTGAGCTCTCCGAGTTGAAGGGTAACGCAAGAGAACGGCTACTCAAACAGCAATTTTTGCGAGGCCTGCTGGACGCACTCCATGAGAAGGTAAAATTGGCAGTGATGGTTGGAGAGAGCAAGGCGCAGGATCTGGTGACGGTGGACCGGAATTTTTCGGAGCGAGTGACAGTGGGGAGAGTCCAGTATTCCGAGTTGGAACACAGAGTAGACCAACTGTCCGGTATGGTGGAGAAGCTGTTACCGAGGGAGACTTCGAGAGTGATTTCACAACGCAGTAAACTTAGAAGCCGGAGCAGTTACCGTTGCTTCCGATGCATTCAGGCGGGTCTTGTGGCTAGCTCTTGTACCAACTGCATTTTGTACCATTGTTTCTCTTTATCCTGACCGAGTAGGTGGCGCGTGCCGGTCCTCGAGCTATCTATTGTACATGTGTCGGTCTGGGCCATATTGGACAGGGGAGCAGGAGTGTCCATTACGAAGAGTTTCGTAGGAGCTCCAGTAACTCAATTCTCTATCGTGATGCAGGCCGTCGGTTGACATCGTTTGACGGTGACGCGCACACAGCGGTTGCGAATCAGGATAGGAGAAACGCTCATAAGTCGTGATATGTTCATCGTGGTGGAGACAACAGAAACGATCATCGGTATCGACCTCTTTAAACATCTCGGTGCTACAGTTGATCTGAGAAACGACTTGGTAATCGTAGGCAAGGAGACGATTGAGGTGAACACTGGGAGAACCGACCGGGTAGGTGTCGTCGAGGTCCTGCCGGATTGTAAGAAGCATGAAATACGGATTGTGCTGAGCAAGTATGCCTGCCTTTTTACGGACGCAGATGATGGTTACGGATTCTGCAATTGTGTGGAACATCGAATGCTATTAATACCTGGAGGACAGTGCAAGCCCATCTTCAGGAGCTTACCACGGAATAAGCTGACCGAGATATGGAAACAGGAAGCAGACAAGGAAGAGAAAGAAATCATCAGGCAGACGCAACGTCCGTATTCGACACCTGCGCTACTTACGGAACAAGCAGACGGCACCTAACTAGTTTGCATTGATTGCGAAGAACTGAACAGAGAGACTATGAAGGATACGTTTCCGATGCCCCAGACGGAAGCAATTTTCTCCAGTCCTCACAGCGTCAAATCGATAGCTTTGTTAGATCTCCGCTCGAGATATTGGCCGTTGCCCATCGCAGACGAAGTTCGCCACAAGACGGGTTTCATTGTGAATGGCCAGCTGCACGAGTTTCTAAGAATGCCGTTTCGATTGAGCGGCACGCCAGCTGCATTAAGACGCCTATTGCTGATGGTTCTGGAGAAGCTACAGAGCGTGGTTGTCTATGGTGATGACATCATCGTTTTCTCCGAGACAGAGCACGAACGTGCTACCAGACTTGCAGCTGTAACACTACTCTTCGTGTGTGTCGGTCTTGGAACACCCTCCCAAAATACTTTGTTTCCGCCGCCACTTTACCAGTGTTTACAAAATGCCTTGATGTTGCCCTAATCCACCTACACTACGAGATATAGCCTGTGTGTCTCGACAGACGATATAATGCGACGAACGTTGCACAACCGGAATTAACCTAAAGAAATGTAGTTGGCTGTTTCTGCTTGCCTCTGTGTTAACAATGTGATGAGTCAACCAAAACGATTTTCATTGTATCCCTTTGTTTTCTATTCACCATGTTGTGTTTCTCTTTTTGGCTATCCAACGGGACTTGCTAAGCATCCTCTTTTTGTCCGTAATAGGCCATTGTTCCATTGTACAAAGACTGGAAGTAGCTGGTCTGGAACTCATTCCCAAGAAGTCACCGATTTCTCGGAAGTCGATTTTATGTCTAGGCCACATTGTGGGCAATGCACAAACCTATCCGCTTCCGGAGAAACGTGAGACGATTAAGAGCTGCGCTGTGCCAAAATCCTAGCGTCAGCTCCGTTCGTTCCTTGGAGTGGTCGCTTATGACTCCAAATTTATGCCCCAGTTTGCAGAGAGGAACGGCTCGTTGTTAAAGCTGCTTCACAAAGACGAACCGTTCATGTGGACAGCCGAAACGGATCAAGCATTTAACCAACAAAAGCTGTGCATGCCAGAAGCCACAACATGCCAACGACCACCCACTCCTGATGAGAGATTCACTGTGGCAGTCGACGCAAGCAATGTGACTATCGGTGCGGTATTGTCCCAATCAACTTGAGTCGTGGAATATGCAAGTAGTGTACTGACAGCGGCGAAGTAGTAGTATTCCACGACGGAGAAATAATGTCTGGCTATCGTGTAGGGTTTGGGTAAGTGGAGTACTTATCTCCTGGCGACGGAATTCCGGGTCATCACTGACCACAAGCCGCTTTCATGCATTATGACAGCGAAGGACCCCCTGGGAGGCCTTTCGCGGTGGGCATACCGCCTGCAAGAATTTAACTTCATCATCCAGCATGTAGACGGAACGCAGAACCTACTTCCCCTTGAAAGACCTCCTGCCGGACAACGCTATACTGGTGCGCGCGGAAACCATGGAGGATATGAACCTGCTGGGCGATCAAAGGACAGATGAATTCGTGAAGGTACTGTGCTGTCACTTACAGGCTTGCACCAAGCTGTAGACCACATCAGGAGTGGTTGAATAACTACTCAGGATCTGGGACAGATTGGGGAACGAAAATGATAATGCGGTAGTTGCGGCAGACGGAAGGAAAATACCTTTAGTTCCACCGAATCCGCGAGGGAAGGTGATGCGAATAACTCATGTTGGTGCCCATATGGGGTTCGAACGGTCTTTGAATTACTGCGGAAGTGCGTCTTTTAGCCTACCGTGTGAAAGAAGGTCGCAGCATACATCCGGGGATACCCAAACTGCCAAAGGAGTCTCGAGATGGATGCACCGAGATTACCGGTACGCTCGATGAAACTCAATGAGCTACTTCATTGTTGTGGACAGGACTTCTTTTGACCCTTACCAGTGAGTCGATCAGGAAACAGATAGGTCCTACTGTTAATCGACCAGTTCACTTTATCGGCGGAAGCCATTAAAATAAATGGTCAGACAAGCGAGACCTTGTCGTGGGCATTCGAATTTTGCTGTCCACACCGACGCCTTCATCTCACGACCGCAACATGAATCCAAAGACGAGCCAGAAATAGACTTCTATACATGGAATCACATTTGCTTGTATAGTTTCGAGGGCAAAATGAAGGATGCTATTAAATTGCTCTTGAGCCCACAAACAGAAGGAAAACTACAACTGCAACGGACGAATAAGCAACCGTGTACTCAAGGGCGAAACGCATGTGTCCTTGGAAGTAGCGTCGTGGGACCCCAAGCGTAAAGCGAACATCCATTTACAGTGACGGACCCTGGCCAAGCAGAATAAGGAAACGTAGTGTTTAAACAAATGTCCCGAAACGATCGAGAATAAGAAGTGCAGACCAAAAATTAAAAACTTGTACTATAATTGCGTGACAAGTAAACATTCAGTTAAGCTAAGCAAGTAGCAAAGTAATGCGGAGAAAAACCAGGGGAATATCTTCTTGCAAATGGCACTGCTAAAGATGCCACGGAGATGAGCGTCCATTAACAATGACGTGTGTGTACCGATCGGGCTAACACAGTGGAGCGTTTAAACAACAGCCAAGAAGTAGAAAATAGGAAGAATTAAAAATGGCTATTAAGCTCGTTCATAAAAGATGAATGTCAAATAATATCCTCCCAACAGAATTCATTGTGCCAGCAAGGTATGTAATACCACAATGTGTTCTCACTGACCAAGGGCCCTGCTTCGATTCGAAAGCGTTTAAGGGGGTGTTGAACAAGTGGGGCATCCAGAGGCGACACAGTTCACCTTACCACCCGCAGGCAAACGATGACAGAAAGGTTTAACCGGACCATGAAGACGTGGATAGACTGCACGAAGTTGGTATGGGGGAATGCATTGCGTGAAGTTCTGCTTGCGTATCGAACAAGCATGCAGTCGACCACCGAGGTTTCGCCATTCGAATTACAGTTTGGCTGAGGGCGACGGATTGCGCTCGATACGTGCTTAGTAAGACTGAGTGAAGGAACATCCCGCATTGCATCACGCACGACAGCAAGCGATTGCTAAAAAAGGAACTAAAGCCCGACAAGCACGCAACAAGAAGAACTACGATGTCAGGCATGAGGCTCACTAGTGGACGCCGTTCAGGATTGGAGAACGAGTCGAGGAGCTGAACGACGATCGGCCATATCATGAAAGGCCACGTGCGAGCAAGTTCAGAGAACGTTGGAAACGCTGTTACAGGGCGCTCGACGGGAAAGGAGCAAACTTTCAAGACGACAAGGAAGGAAAGAAGCGCTAGGTGAACGCCGCCATGTTTTGACCATGGTAAGAGAGAGTAAATCAACATTGAGAAGGGGCAGGTGTAGGGCGTCGGGAGTCAGTGAGTACTCGTAAACCGGAAAGATAACGAAAACGGGATTGTAGATAATTAGCGACGGGCGCAATGGATGAGACGAGACAAGACACGACTAGCCTTGTGGATCGAGCCGACAGCGGATCACGAGCGGCATCTGGTAACGAGCCTGGGCCCAGAACAATGGAGGAGGTATTTGTCGAGAACGCAATGAATCAGACAAATACGCCGCTAGCAAAACCCAAAAGAGTGAAGGTGGGCCAAGTTATGTAGGCACGGGAGAGCGAATTGCAGTCTTTCAAATGACTCATGGCTGGCCTTAATCGGATGTAACGAAGCGGAGATATTAGATATAAAGATGGAGGGGTTGTTCCGAGGCTCAAACTGGTGGGCTTTTGTATTGGCCCGTCTTACCAATCCTCATCCGCGTTGCGTCGTGGGAATGAAACCCTGTCCATGTTGATACGCGTTTGTGAGTTCTCAGTTGCTCATTGTTTGGCAATTCACACTCTGCCCCCACCTTTCTTCGTTCTCACTGCAGTATCTCTCGTTAGTGTTTGAAGTCTTCCTTGAGGTGTTAATTGAGCGAAATACATTGGTGTTGCTGAAAATTTTGCTTTCGTTGATGTTCATCTAAAATGGAGGGGGGCTTTAATCAGCATCATTATAGTGGTTGACCTGGAGTAGAATCGGCCAAAAGTCCATGACAGGTGTGTCCAGGACAAGTGGTAGCGACAGTGGCATTCAAGGAAATGATCGTATGAGACCAAAACACAAATACGGTAATTTACAACCGGTCCTAGAGGGCCAATCTTTTCCAGTAACTAACGAAATGTCCCGGGTAGTGTGGTAACTGGACTACTTTGGTCACATAGTAGGTCTAGTTAGTCCGAGTGCATTACAAATTTAGTAGCTTGTTTCATCCCAATCCATTAAATGCATGTCTTGTGCACACATTTTACCTTTATTGTGTCATCTATACCACACATGATTACACCATGGTACCACACATCTGTACTGGTCGATATGGTGTCCAAAAGATAGTCTTATGCGAGTGACGCAACAGAGATCCATAAATTCGTAGCACAAGACAAGCCCTCAGCTCCATGTGCACATACCACAGGTCCAGTACTCCTAATTGTGCACTCAGCACGCAGCCATCGCACCAAACGCTCAACAAGTTTAGCATTCAACTGTGACACACCTTCTGGCTTCTACTCTCGTCACACTTTTATGTGCATGGAAAATGCTATCAAGCCACATCTTTCTACGTTTACCGCAGCGAATTCTTTCAGTCTTCTCTGGTGAAAAAATGAGTATGACGTTGGGCTTGTGGAAAGTGCCCTTCTCCCATGAGGAATGCAGTCCAGAGGTAACGCCATGCGCCATCACTGAATATTAAGGCCGATAAATGCACTATGGTTATGATCGATTGACTAAACTTCAAACCATCTGTATGGTCTGCTAAATAACGTGTGTACGAAACTCGGAATTAGGTCAACTTGGCGTCAGCCACAATGTGTCTCTCATGGAGCAATAAAATATGACGAGGAGTTGACGTAGACTGACTGCGTTTTTGGCGGTCGTTCTAGTTACCAGACATTCTGATTATCAAGGTCTAAGTATTTTAACTTTCTTGGTTGGATTGGAAACTTTGGCGAAGTACCAGACTGCAAATTTTGAATCCATTGATGACGCCAGATAGGTGCTTTGTCGGCGTACCGCCTGCGGACTGAAGGTGGTAGGGTACGCATATTTCCGGATATTTCACGGAGCAAACGCCGTCGGAACAAACACAATTCAAACGACGACTACGCAGAGAGTCTCAGAAGATGAAAACAATTAATTCCCTTCAGCCATTTGAAAAGTATGACAAGCAGACGGCAGTTGGTAAATGCAAGCAATTCGTATTGTCGCTTCAGTACCAATACCAATAACCGATGCGAAATAAAAACAAACAGCGGATGTGACCAAACAAAGAAACAAACATGGGGATCAGGATACATGAAAACAATCCGATCTTCACCTTAACGGAACTCTGAGGCTGAAGTATAACGTTTTGTTTACGCACAGCGTTGGCTGCATTCAACTAATCATGATAGCTTCCTAGGAGCGAAGAAATCGCGGAGTAGTGTCGTAGCAAACATTTGAATGCGGTATGGATCCGGATCCGGTGGCCAGTAATCAACAGGTGTTTACCTATCGAGGATGCCAGTGAGTTATGCAATAGCAGGACTTGGGGAGGGTGAGGCTGTCCGTTCATCGCACACAGGACCCACTTCGCTACGTGTTCCTTCAAGCGGGAAGGCCATGCTCTCTCAGTTCTGCCTATGTAACTTGCTCCTCAGTTACATGTGAAATGATATACACAATGAGAGCTGGCGCCGATTAGCAGAGCTTCCTTCGGATGAGGTGCTGGCAACTTGCTGGTTCGGTTGATGATGACCAGCTGAGAAGTATAGTCGAACCCAAACACAACAGCGATCAAGCGCTCGGTGGTCCTTAACGTGGCGACATCCCCCTTGAAAGGTAATTCGATATAAACTTTATCCTTCTCTGCCTGCCGTACCAAGTCCTTTGATCTTCATGGCTGGCTGTGCTGCCCTATAAACCATCCAGCGTCGCCGTTTGACACAAGTATGTCTGTACTTCGTTCCAACTCATCGTTTAGACGGTCTGCCGAGCATAGTCGTCTGACGCTACTAAAGAAAGTCTTCACAAGTGTCCGCTTCTACCGCATTGGGGTAAAGCTTGTGAAATGCAAGTACTGGCCGGACCGTGTTGCCTTTCGATATACAGGTCTCCTAACCTATCCGTTATCTCTGCGACTGATGAGAAGATCCAAGTATGGCAGACAATTTTCTCGTTCTAGCTCACAGATGACGCGCAGGTTGGTAGGTGCACTGTTGAAGCGCTCAACCAACCGGGCGATAAGATGCTCTGATGGACAGAAGACCAAAATGTCAGCGACATAGCGCCTGTAGTATGGAAGCTGATCTATCTCCGTGGACATGCTTTGCCCGACATTGACCATAAAGAAATCCTCCAGGAAAGGGCCCAATGGGTTACCCATTGCTATGCCATCAACCTGCCGGTATGGCATGCTCTGAAAGTAAAAAACAACATTCTCTGTGCACAGCAAGGAATCTCTTAGTAATTCGGCCGGAATCGGCAAGGAACAGCCGGGGTGTTCAGCTAGTTCGCATATATTATCCACGATTTCATGTGGAAGGATATTCGTAAACAGAGATTCCACATCCCGGGAACACATGACTTTAGCTGCCAGGTTGATAACATCGATGTCGTCAATGAGTTGAAATGTTTTTCAGACTGTACGGGTTGACCAAATGTCTCAGTAGTGAAAGAGTCTTCACTAACCAACGAGCTAGTTTATGCTTGCGGCGCATTCACTTTCGAAATAATCGGCCGGAGCGGCACTCCAGTCTTGTGTGTTTTCTGCAGTCCATACAGTTGCGGAGTAACAGCCAATAGGTTGTAATCTAGCATATGTATCTCCATTTATTCTAAGATGGAGGAGAAGCTTATCAGGGTGACGGAAAACGCGGGTCTCGACCGTATTCACATCTTCCACCTTTTTGAGCTGTTCGAATTTGCTAGCGTTGTTGTGTATTACTTCCAATTTTTGCACGTATTCGAGCTTGTTCCTTATTACCACGTCCGCACTTTTAGCCGGTTTCATTACAATCACGTCGTTAGTACGTAGTTCA
Organism: Dicrocoelium dendriticum; assembly: GCA_944474145.2. Lineage (NCBI taxonomy): Eukaryota > Metazoa > Platyhelminthes > Trematoda > Plagiorchiida > Dicrocoeliidae > Dicrocoelium > Dicrocoelium dendriticum. Next base: position 120,002,287 of record OX104067.1, on the reverse strand, counting down.
CGCAGCGCTGGGAGACGCTGGCTTGTGAGCGCATATATTTCATTTATGGGTACTGTTTTGACCTCGCAGAGGAAATCAGACAACTTGCTCCTCAACTAGTCAGTTTTTCAGGGCAGGTAGGTTGAAGCTCTTTGAACTGATCTGAAAGGTTCTCAAATTGGTCAGCAAGGAATAACCCGTCTGGTCTTCTAGGCGGGAATTTTTACTCGAGCCCAAATGATAGTGAATCTAGTTGCAATGTGTCAAGCTGGACATTAGATAAATTCATTACAATGAACAGTGAAAAATGATTTATCACTGGTAAAAAGTATGTGTTTGACAAGTCCTGTAGGATGTTTGGAGTTTAACATTAAAAGTTAAAGGATCATGGAATAACTAAATCGTTATTTTAAGAGTCTACCGATTTAAATGTACTACTGCGTAACGATAATTTGAAGTGGGAACGAGATGTACACACAAAACAGTATAAAGTGCCGTTGTAGTTCAGTAAACGCGTAAGAAAAGAAAGGGAACGATAACGCTTACTCATGTGTTGCTTCATTTGACAGATGTTTGGATAAATCCAAGCTACTCACACGGACATTTCTGTATGCATCCTCACCACCGTGTTGCGTAAAGGGCCGTTAAGCACAATGTTGGGTTCGTGTTATGTTGTCCTCCAAGTGGAACGGGCTATATCAAGCAATGCAAGTTAGAGACCGCTTCATCAAGACGTATCTTGAATAGTTTTAATCTAGGGGCTAGGATAATGGGCGTCAGAAGGGCATTCCAGGCATGGGACACATGGAGGGAGAAAACGTTTCGTCAACAATCAAGGCGACTGTAGTGCATAACCAGTTTGAACTGACGGCTTCTCAGCTTGGCAATTTGGCTGAGCTGCAACAGATTGCGACATGGGTGAGTTGGGTTCGTCAGTAGTAAGTAAGCCATGATTAGGTCCCCATGCTGACGTCGATATTCACCACTGTACAATCTCAGGGACTGCAATCTTCGTTGGTCGGAGAGATGTGACAATCCTCTAACAAGTTTGGTCGCTCTGCGTTGTGGAGCATCAAGTGCATTGCTGTCGCACTGGCGCCAGCGACGCCAGGCCAGGATCGCATATTCCACGCGAGGCCTCACGTAGGCGTTCAACATTTGCGGAAAGATTGATGGCTCAAAATTCCAGAAAGTTCTCCGTAAGATTCCAAGATATTGTCTGGCTCTTTTTGATGCCTTTTCAGCTTGTCTCGAGCAGTCAAGATCGTATTGCACGGTCACCCAGAGATCGTTTTGTTAGGAAGCACGTTGTAACTGCTGGTCCCCAAGTCGATATTCATAGATTACCAGATGGCGTATGCCTACGACTTTGAACATGCTTACATTGAACTGGAGTCGGTTATCGGATAACCACGCATAAGCCCTGTCGACATCGTTCTGCAATGCCATGTGATCATGCGATGTCCTGATGTCATGCCAAATTTCGACATCATCTGAAAATAGCAAAAAATTCGACTGCAGTTCACTGGCAAGATTGCTAATGAATCTTAGCAATAAACGTGGCTCCAGTACCGATCCTTGAGGCACGCCACACTGGATGTCAATTGGGTCGGAAATGGAGCTGCGGACTCTCACATTCAGCTGACGCTAAGCGAGGAAGTTGCCGATCCAACAGAGTATTGGGTTACCAATTCCACAGCTACGGAGCGAATGAAGGAGAATGCAGTGGTCCAATGGATCAAACGCTTGCGAGACGGGTAGACAACGTGGACTCACACTCCGGCATCGGCTGACTCTGCTTAGGCTGATCGGGTTAGCACCAAGTTTGTAGTGCAGGATCGATTTCGGCGGAATCCGTGTTGCTGTGACACTAGAATTTTGTTGCTCTCAAGGTATCCTATGAGCGTCTCTGTAATTATACCTTCCATTACTTTGGATAAAACTGGGAGCAGAGTGATTGAACAGTAGTTCGAGGGCTCCGCATGATGAGCACTTTTGAAAATTGGAGTGACTAGTCTATGTTTTCACATTGCAGAAACCCGCATTTCGTCGAGACAACGTTGAAAGAACCGAGCTAATACTTCAGCAAGGTTCATGGCCGCTGTCTTCAATGCCTTCGGTTTGAGGTCGTCCATGCCAGGTGGGCTGTGCACACGCAATGACATTGGCGTTTTCATGACATTGGCTGCCATGAACAATACGTGCTTTAACCCTGGTGGCGATGGAAGCTGTGAAAAAAGCGGATGAAATGGTCATTCACTAGAGAAAGTATGGATGAAGTGTTGGCGGCGCATGCTGGCCTCATCTTGTGCGGTTTGCGCAAGACCATCTGTTGCACGTAAAACCGGGATCAGGCGCTGCAATCTGCGGAGCTTGTTAACGTGTCTATACTGCAAGTTGGGATTTGCACTTAATTTCGCCGCTAAGTTCTGTTGGTGCTGGAGTTTGTCTTCGCGGTTCAACTTGATGCAGTGGTTCCGCTGCATTATCTAAGCACCCCAGGTCAGGTCACTTGGACAGACTGTAGGTCTGCCAAACTGAACCCCTCAAGGCCATGCATGTACTAGTACGGCTTCTCCAGAACGAATGCACTTGCTTCGGGCGAACGACCTTGCTTTCTGACGCATTTGCCACTAGCTCAGTGACTTGGGTGACAAACACCATCCAAGCGACATCAGGCGGATTCTCGGCCCTGAAGGACCAATCGCTTTCTTGAGCGAGGTTGGACAGGATATCGCAATGTCTAACAACATAGGTTTCCACGTTGTTCGCACTGATGTACTCCGAGCAACAGATGTGACGAAAGCGCAACATCGCGTGATCACTACGGCCAAGTACTGCATCTATAGTCACGGTGTCGAGCGACAGGGTCCAAAACAGTGTGTGTGTCACCCGTTCGGAATCGCGTGTGCGAGGTGACGTGGCTGTACAGAGGTACATCGGCGATCACCTGTTGCAAATCAGGCTTGAATTGTTAGTTGTGCGATGCTGGAACTTCGATTGCGTGCAGGTTGAAGTTCCCCACCAGAAGGACGTGACTGTGTGGTGTTAGCAGGACTCGTTTCATCGCAGAAACTTGGCATTGGTCCATTCCAAGGTAGGCATTGGAGAGCGGTAAATATTGCTGTAAACCGGCATCAAAAAGTCTTAGGTGGATAGGACACCAAAGAAAATCGACGACTCGTTTCAGAGTCCTCAATGATAACCACATGCAGTTCGGAACGATAATACAGGAGCACTCCTCCTCTAATAGGTAGATCGTTTCGTATAGAAGTCATGCCGGGTAGTGCAATGTCAGCATCCGTGATCTCCGTGTTCATCGATGTTTCGGTGATCATAACTAGCTGTCAAGGCGTGGAGACCTGACGAATACGAAGTTCGGTTAGCTTGCTGAGAATACATTGTGCATTGCTATACAAGCGGGTGGGGCATCGTTGGTCAGAAGCGCGTTTGTGAATGCTGGTTTCCGGTGAGGGTCTATGCCGACTTTTGCAGGGTCGGCTGCCGGTCGTTTCTTTGTAGGATCGATGACTCAGGCACTAGGGCCAGTTTAGGCTGTGGTATGGAGTTCTCAGCGCCAACAAGAGAGTGACCAACCTGTCCTCCTTCAGCTTCCGGTGTGTTTGGAATTGTCTCCGTTTTGAGCTACACGGTCGCAGCATTGTATTGGACACTTGCTTGGTCATTTTTACATTGTCTATCTGTAGCCTAGTGCTTATTGCTTTATAGGTGTTTATGATGGCAGCATTTTACGCTTTTTGTTCACATGTTCCACCATCAGTTTGAAGAGCTAGGATACGTGCATCATTCGGAGACCACATCCGTTGTAGTTAGGTGATAGCGGTAACCTCGATCTTGAATTAGCGATAACATTTTCGAGTGGGAGTACTTCACGAATAAAACGCCATTAATCCCATTCATGCGTTTTGGCCTCTAGCTTGCTTAATGTCTGGAGCTCGGGGACACCGTGAACAAAGATAGATTTGGCGTCTTGTTGTTTACGAAGTCATTTGGATTTTGTTTGCTTTCCCGGCGTTCGCTCCAACGAACATCTGGAAGAATTCGGACAGTGCATATGATGGTACGGAGGCGAGTGGCTGACAAAAGAACTGCCTCTGCATCATTACCTGACTGAAGTGTTGCCTGGAGTAACCGCGGTTCACCGGTGTGTACGGTTTGGGTGATGGACTGGTTTTGCTTGCACCCCCATTAGGTAACACAGGAAGTCCCACAATTTTTTGTCGTCTAGTGTCTTATTTGGTTCGCCTCGGATTCAGTCACAGTAGAGCATATGACAGAGATTTATGGTATTGTTCCATGTTTTCCATTTTGGGGGGACCAGTGGCTGCTTTCTTCGGTTGGACAAATCATGGGGTCTTGAGTCACGTGGTAGTACTCATTGTATTAACTCGTCAGGTTGCGAATGCTTGGGACCTAATTTCTATTACCGAAACTTGGTTACATCAAGAGGTGACTGATGCTGAGGTTTAGATAGCCGGAATGTCACTCATCCGGAACGACCGCCCCAGCAGAGGAGGTGGGGTCCTACTCTACTACCGCAGCGATCTACAATGTACAGTAGTTGAGGACCTGGAAACACACGTGACCGACTCACTCTGGTGCCGTCTCCGACTAAGACACAATTACACATGTCTCATAACTATCGTTTACCGTCCCCCAACGTCCACTCTGGAAATGGATTCCTGCTTGATCCGTGGCCTAAACAGAGTAACACGCACTAGGTACAGCCACATTCTCATCTCCGGGGACTTCAATCTACACAGTCTGGAGGTTTCGGCATCGCCCAGTGAGCAGTTCAAAGCAGACTTACAGGAACTTATCGTTAATATTCCTTTGTACAATCATGTCACCACGCCCACTAGATTCAGGACAGCAATCAAACCGTCCATATTGGACCTTGTGATCACAAATGAAGAGCTCATGATTGACAAGTTATTGATGGATAATCCATTAGGTCTCAGTGACCATGTAGTAATAACTTTTGACTATGTGTGTTATGCAGAGTATCCATCTGAACACTCGGAACTAACTCATACAATCACACGCTACCACGTATTGAAAGAACTCGCCGACGCAGCTGCTTGGGAATCCTTAAACAAAAGTCCCCTTGACAACGTTTGGGCAGAGTTCGTTAATAAACTCAGCGACATCGTCAACAAAGCATCAGAGACCGAACCCCTTCGTCCCGCGAAAATGCCTTCAATTATAAGGAGTAGGACTCGAAAATGCCTGGCGATAAGGTACGCAGCATGGCGTGCCTACAAGATTAACCCCGACTCAGAGACTTGGGGCAAATTCCTGATCCATCGCAACCATTGCACTGCACTTGTCCGTGAGGACAAAGTAACTTATCAACAGTGCATAGCCAAAAAGTTCATGGCAAACAACAAACTGCTATACAAGCATGTCAATAACCTTCGTAAAGTGAAGCATGGAATACCCCCACTATTCACGACAGGCGGTAGTGTACAAAGCGCCGAAGAAGCAGCTAATGCCCTGCGGCTGCAATACGCCCCAATTTTTGAACTCGCAACATCTACCTGTCCCATAATATCAAGCACATTACCGACACCTTTGTTTACAAATGTTATTTTCAATCCATAAATTGTGCTAAGGAAGTTATTCTCACTGCGTGAGCATAGTTCTCCAGGAGCAGACAACATCCGCCCGAAGGCACTGAAAGCTACGGCCACCAAGCTAGCTGTACCACTGTCACAGTTCTTCCAAAGGTGTTTTGATGAACAACATATCTCCACTATGTGGAAGTGTGGCATTATAACCCCTATTTTAAAAAGGCGGTAGCCGTTCCGATCCTGAAAACTATCGTCCAGTGACTCTCCTCCCTGTGCTCGCGAAGGTGATGGAAGCAGTCGTCGCTGAGGCTTTAATGTATTACCCGGAAAAATGCAACATTTTGGTATCGGAACAGCATGGCTTCCGTCAACACCGGTCATGCACCACCAACCTACTTATTGCACGAGGTAGTTGGACGGAAGTGCCCGATGATGGGGTCGGAGTTGACGTAATCTATCCGGACTTCTCCAGAGCTTTCGACCGCCTAGCTCACCGCATCCTACTTCAACGGCTACAGAGTTACGGAATCGGAGATCCTGTACTTGGTTGGATTGGCAACTTCCTTCACCAACGAAAGCTTCAAGTACGTGTTAGGGGATCACTTTCCAACCCAATTGAAGTGGAATGTGGTGTCCCACAAGGCTCAGTGCTGGGACCGCGTTAATTCCTGGTGTTTATCAACGACCTGGCAAGAGCCATCTCCTCAAACTTCCTGCTTTTCGCTGATGACGTCAAGATATGGCGGGCAATTAGTAACAAGGTAGATCAGGATCTGCTCCAACATGACCTAGCTTGCATTTACGAATGCTCAAAGGGGAACAAGCTTCAATTGAACATAGCTAAGTGCAAAGTGATGCATCTGCGTCACCAGCCGATGAGCGCGTACAAGATTGGAGACCACACCTTGGCGAAGGCTTCTCAGGAGCGTGACCTGGGTGTATTGGTACAGGAAGATCTCGGGTGTTCAAAACAAGCAGGGAAGATGAGGAGAACCGGAAACCAACACTTCGGCCTTATTCGCAGAGCTTTCGGTCGGTTTGAACCATCAATATTTCCCCAAATGCTTAACGCCTACTTGCGACCTCACGTGGAATATGCTATTCAGGCGTGGCAGCCGTGGCAGAAACAGGATCTCGTTGCTCTCGTGAATCCTCAACGACGGGCAACCAAGAACGTCAGGGGTCTCTTTCATCTGCCCTATCAGCTTAGACTGAAATCTCTAAGAATACACAGCAGTCGATATCGGCTTTTGCGGGGGGATCTCATAATGGTTTACCAGATTCTGAAGAACCCAAACCACATTTGCCGTCCGCTGCTGGAATTGAACCACAACACTAAACTAAGAGGTCACCCTCTGAAATTGACAATTCAGTATAGCCGGCTTGAATGCCGTAGAAATTTCTTTTCTCTCCGCGTGTGCCAGCCTTGGAACGCTCTCCCTAATTATGTCGTCTCTGCTCCCAATCTGGCGATATTTAAAAAATGTGTTGACGATGCATTGTCTCACTTACATTTCATTTTATGACTTGTTAGCCAGTGGCTACAAAACGCAATCAAACGGTGTCTTGCCAAACGCCTAACCAATGGATTGGTGGATGTATACGTTTAATACGCGAACATCTTCGCTATTCCACATAAGTCTATGGTGAGTCCAACACAACGCTTTTCACTTTATTATGCAATTGATTTTCGCAATAATTTCCATCCCACGGGACTTGTTAAGCGATGCTTTTTTACCCGTAATAAACCACTGTTTCATTGTTCCATTGTTTGGCAGCTGGCGGGGTTACGATGGGAGCTGCCTCCGTCATATGGGAAAACAACAATTGACACGTATGTCCTCGGTCCTTTAACAGTGTTTAGTGTGGTGGGTGGTTCTGTTGAAGAATGTGTGGCGAACGCATCTTCATGAGCAGCCGCTAGTGTCGGAGTGGCCTACTCTGGATCGTTACGCTTACACTGTTCTAAAATTGGAGCTTGGTGTTGAGCATCGAGTTTGAGGCACTGATTTGCCTGGTTCATGTGGGACAGCTTTCACGGCTGCTGTTTGCTGTCCAATCATTGTCAGCCTATCGTACTTCTGCGCCAACACAGCTATACATCTGACCAGTGGAAGAGACGTACACTCAGTGCAGAACCAGAGAGAATCGGTCGTACTATTGTTTTCTTATCTAGCTGAGACTAAGGCAAGCACATCGAGAATGGAAGTATTTTCTGCAGTTTCTGTATTCCATTCTAAATCGCACAAGTTTTACAAAACGTTTATTTCGTAAGCCTTGGGCTTAGCTTACCGTGAGTAACCAGTACGTACCATTGTGACTGTCAGATCTGCGGAAGTCGTTCGTTACAATGTCTACACGGGTATGCTGAATCCAAACGCTGTCGGTCAAGCTGGTGATCTAGCAGACACCGGTTAGATTACTGTAGAACAAATCTAAGATGGCGGACACAGACGGCAGTTGGGCCAATCAGTGAGCTTTTCGACAGCAGCCGGAGAATATCCACCAAATTCGCACAGCTGGAAACATACATCAAAAGTAAAGTATTGGTGCACAATTCACACGGAGAAAAGACGTATAACACAGTATTCCCAAGGTAAAAGTAGAATCCAACACGGTAAATTAAAAATCGGAGGCTTTGTGGGTACAGCCAGGATTCGAAACGACGTATTCACTGGGATCACGAGTCATCAGCTCTTGCTCTTGGTCATACGAGAGCGATTTTTCTAGACAAATGATTCCATTCCATATCATGCGTTCAAGTATGGCTATGAAAAAGTTGGCCAACACCATCTGACGGTACAAGGACAGGCTCTCAACCATAGGAATCAGACGTGCGTGTGTTCAGCAGACTCACAATTTTGGTTCCAGCGGTCTCCAGGCCAGCAGATACCACACGTCTTAGGTTAGCTTTAGAGGGCTTGAGTATGTTTTTACGCAGCTGCAGTATCAGAAGAATCATTTCCCTACGTGAGATTCTCGAGATACCGGCATTAAGCAACCACGCGTATAACCTGGAAGAATGGCCGTACATCTGTTAGGCTTCGTGTGTGGGCGACGTCATATTTCAGTCCATTAAACGGTTACCCGTGTTGCCTCACTACAAAAATACTGAAACTAACGATCCAGTCACAACGGATGGCGGTGAACTTTATCCGCCACTGGCGGATACTGCGCAACGCACTTTCTTCGAAACTACAATTGAAGACATCAGTTTGCACACCGCAGCTACTCGCTGTCCTCGAAGGAACAACACTACCCGCGAATCAGTATAACCATGACAGCGATTCAGAAAACTGGGCACTCAGACCAGTAGCTATCGAGAAAGCTCCCGATGGAATACCTACGGTATGTGCAGGTGAGATCCAAATCAGATTGCACTTATACTGAGATTTGGTAGATCACCCAAGAAAGCATTAGGTGTCGGCCTTCCATCGGTCGGTAAAAATTCATCTCCATCCTAGGCTCCTCGTCAAGAGCTTCTGATATCCAAGAACCTTCAAGATAAGTACACTAACGCACAAGGCATTTATAAAAACCTTCCTAACTTTGAAATAGTCAAGAGCAACAGGACTGTGAGCTGATCACTATAACGTAGACATAGTTACGCCCCGACATAAGTGACAGCGAGATCGTACTGCCGGACATATCCGTTGTTCGGCACGATTGACCCAGCAAAGTGAAGCGGTGGATCTGTCCTTCTGCAGTGACTTCCACAGAGGATCGGGGTAGAGAACATTCGGATGTCGCAACCCCAATGCCCCTCCATACTCCTTTCCCTTTACGGAGGATCCTCACTTCACAAACGTCATCCGATTCGAAGAGTTCCATTGATCCCTTCATGCGATGGCGAACACAGCAAACAAACACAAATTCGGTCACACTTCACATTCTCACGCACAATGCCCACTAACACACACGTACATATATACAGACATAAATGCAGTATGTTACTGGTCGACATGCCATATTTTACACAATTACAGACCATAATAAAGTCACGGTCTAAAAATTTCCACACCACACTACATACACATGGACGCAAACAATTGCCACTTCAACTTTGATGTTTTCCTTACACGTACTTTCCCCATTCATGCATGCAGCACAGTGCGCCTACTGCGAAGCATTGTCCGTAAAAGAAGCAAATGTGTTTGTAGCTCAGGTTGTTCAGTTGGTTGTCTGAGTGTTCGCTGAGCTCGGCAGGTTGACGACCGAACTCAGCGAACACTCAGAAAACCAATTGTCCGAAAACTTTGAGCATACCTGACAAGGCGTGCCTTGTTGCTATCGAGAATAAACTATGTATGTATTTAGTTATCTATATTTCCCCATTGTAATTTGGTTTAGCCCAATTGCGGTGAAGAAGCATCAAGAATGCAACATCAGCCTCAGCATGGGGCACACATACATACATACATGGTTGGCGGCATCCGGTTTCGGATTTGCCTGTCACTGTGGCCAGCCACAGGACGCCTGCGCCTACAGAGGGACCATGGGTGGCTTGCGCTGCACCACACACAGCTCCATCCACACACCTCATATCTAGTGTAAACCCGAAGAAATAAGATCGGGAGGCATGTGGATGGGAGCCACGTTTCATCAACGGAGCCGGCCCACACTCATTCACAGGCAAATACAAGCACACTGTATTTGGGGAATCAAGCGCACACAAGGCGGTGGCTGGACCGTTGTCCGCTCCACACTGAGTGCATGGAACCACTCTTCGAGCCTAGCACGGCCACAAGGACCGTGCACCCCGTCCCCTCCAGCAACGACAAACTGTCTCCTGGAGCCAGTATGGACGAGGTAGTGGGTAATAGACAGGTAGGCACCTTGTCAACATGCACATCAAGCGCAGCCACATCGGGGATATCAAGCAACAGCCAATCACTTGAAACGACAAAATGAAATGAAATAAATGCAATAATGCATACAGATGCGGCGGCATAAGTCTTCGCTAAATTAGCATATGGAGTAATTTGGTTAGCAGTGAATCCGCGATAAGGAAAAAGAATGTCCACAAGTGACTCAAAATTGCTACAAACGCAACAAAATTACCGAATATAAGCGCAATTAGCGTAAACAACGTGGCCAGCTAAAAGAAGACTATCCAGATAGGCAAAACAAACCAAATAAACTGGAATGAAATTTATGCAGCTTAAAGAGACCTAGTTTAAGTGTAAGATGGTTTAGCCCAACTGCGGTGAAGAAGCATCAAGAATGCAACATCAGCCTCAGCATGGGGCACACATACATACATACATGGTTGGCGGCATCCGGTTTCGGATTTGCCTGTCACTGTGGCCAGCCACAGGACGCCTGCGCCTACAGAGGGACCATGGGTGGCTTGCGCTGCACCACCCACAGCTCCATCCACACACCTCATATCTAGTGTAAACCCGAAGAAATAAGATCGGGAGGCAATTAGCGTAAACAACGTGGCCAGCTAAAAGAAGACTATCCAGATAGGCAAAACAAACCAAATAAACTGGAATGAAATTTATGCAGCTCCGTTGATGAAACGTGGCTCCCATCCACATGCCTCCCGATCTTATTCCTTCGGGTTTACACTGGATATGTGGTGTGTGGATGGAGCTGTGGGTGGTGCAGCGCAAGCCACCCATGGTCTCTCTGTAGGCGCAGGCGTCCTGTGGCTTGCCACAGTGACAGGCAAATCCGAAACCGGATGCCGCCAACCATATTTCCCCATTTCCTCCTGAAAGACCATCTCCGTCTCGTTACTCCCTAAGTTCCTTAAAACTGTTAACACCTCGCATTCCCATGATCCTAAACTGCCTACACATCTGTATAATTTTGGTTGCAATCGTCAACACTTTACACGAGGATCGGGGTAGAGAACATTCGGATGTCGCAATCCCAATGCCCCTCCATACTCCTTTCCCCTTCCGGAGGATCCTCACTTCACAAACGTCATCCGATTCGAAGAGTTCCACTGATCCCTTCATACGATGGCGAACACAGCAAACAAACACAAATTCAGTCACACTTCACATTCTCACGCACAATGCCCACTAACACACACGTACATATATACAGACATAAATCCAGTATGTTACTGGTCGACATGCCATATTTTACACAATTACAGACCATAATAAAGTCACGGTCTAAAAATTTCCACACCACACTACATACACATGGACGCAAACAATTGCCACTTCAACTTTGATGTTTTCCTTACACGTACTTTCCACATTCATGCATGCAGCACAGTGCGCCTACTGCGAAGCATTGTCCGTAAAAGAAGCAAATGTGTTTGTAGCTCAGGTTGTTCAGTTGGTTGTCTGAGTGTTCGCTGAGCTCGGCAGGTTGACGACCGAGCTCAGCGAACACTCAGAAAACCAATTGTCCGTAAAACTTTGATCATACCTGACAAGGCGTGCCTCGTTGCTATCGAGAATAAACTATGTATGTATTTAGTTATCTATATTTCCCCATTGTAAGTTGGTTTAGCCCAATTGCGGTGAAGAAGCATCAAGAATGCAACATCAGCCTCAGCATGGGGCACACATACATACATACATGGTTGGCGGCATCCGGTTTCGGATTTGCCTGTCACTGTGGCCAGCCACAGGACGCCTGCGCCTACAGAGGGACCATGGGTGGCTTGCGCTGCACCACCCACAGCTCCAACCACACACCACATATCCAGTGTAAACCCGAAGGAATAAGATCGGGAGGCATGTGGATGGGAGCCACGTTTCATCAACGGAGCCGGCCCACACTCCTTCACAGGCAAGCACAAGCACACTGTATTTGGGGAATCAAGCGCACACAAGGCGGTGGCTGGACCGTAGTCCGCTCCACACTGAGTGCATGGAACCACTCTTCGAGCCTAGCACGGCCACAAGGACCGTGCACCCCGTCCCCTCCAGCAACGACCAACTGTCTCCTGGAGCCAGTATGGACGAGGTAGTGGGTAATAGACAGGTAGGCACCTTGTCAACATGCACATCAAGCGCAGCCACATCGGGGATATCAAGCAACAGCCAATCACTTGAAACGACAAAATGAAATAAAATAAATCCAATAATGCATACAGATGCGGTGGCATAACTCTTCGCTAAATTAGCATATGGAGTAATTTGGTTAGCAATGAATCCGCGATAAGGAAAAAGAATGTCCACAAGTGACTCAAAATTGCTACAAACGCAACAAAATTACCGAAGATAAGGGCAATTAGCGTAAACAACGTGGCCAGCTAAAAGAAGACTATCCAGATAGGCAAAACAAACCAAATAAACTGGAATGAAATTTATGCAGCTCCGTTGATGAAACGTGGCTCCCATCCACATGCCTCCCGATCTTATTCCTTCGGGTTTACACTGGATATGTGGTGTGTGGATGGAGCTGTGGGTGGTGCAGCGCAAGCCACCCATGGTCCCTCTGTAGGCGCAGGCGTCCTGTGGCTGGCCACAGTGACAGGCAAATCCGAAACCGGATGCCGCCAACCATATTTCCCCATTTCCTCCTGAAAGACCATCTCCGTCTCGTTACTCCCTAAGTTCCTTAAAAGTGTTAACACCTCGCATTCCCATGATCCTAAATTGCCTACACATCTGTATAACTTTGGTTGCAATCGTCAACACTTTACACTGCACCGATTAGGGTAGTTTGGTGACCTTCACCCTGCACCGATTATATCTGTCCGCTGAACCCCACCGGACGAGCCTGTCTGACTATTTCCTCCTTTGTCTATATGCATCTCTGACTCAGTTGGTGAACGTTCCGCACAGGCCAACTTCACACTACCTTGAGGCTTACCCAATCCGCATCCGCTTTTTCGACCGGTGATCAACCAATCTCACCGCTCTACCCGTCTTATAAACATGTCGTGTACCTTAGTAGTGTGATTTCGTACACTGCGCACTGAAGCTGGACTTGTCGACTCGAACCGAAAGATTGTCATCATAATTGTGTTTGAGTTTGGAAGCATAACCGCTAAGGTATTTATTGTATATGCTCATTTATTCATTTGTACATAGTACCGTTATCCAGTTCCGGATTTGATGTTGCTTCGATCCTGGTGGAAACGCGTCACTCGAATCTTCCAAGCAAATTTTGTTGCTTACAGTACTCTACCTGGCTTTGTTTGGAGTCCAATGTGTTTGACCTGCTTCTTCCGATTGAAGTGCCATACATCATTCGAACTACCAGTGCTGAGCAACGGGTCCATTACGGTTCGAATCTCAATCGAAGGTAATCGTTTCCTGCGTTGAACCATGTCTTCGTAAAGGAAACCCTGTGTAACTGAGGATGAAACTCGGCAACTCAAGCTTTTTCCTCTTGTTGATGATGATGCCGTTTCACGTTCTGGGACACAGGTTAGCTGTAAGAGTAAACGGAGTTTCGGTTCCAGCGGCGCTTTGCAGCGTTGAAATTATCAGAGTTAAAGTGAGAGCAGTTACTAGCTGAGATGGAGTTGGAGAATAAGAAACGTGTTTTGCAAGCCTAGAACGCAGTAAATATGGCTAAGCTGCGTTTAGAACTAGAGGCGTTGACGATTATGAACCACCTGTAGTTACCAGTCGATTGCTAATAGTTGGGAATGGACAACTGGATCGGTTCGTGGAAGACTGCCGAAAGTCTCTGTCTGAAATGACTGCCCAGAAATCTTCTCCCGACAGTTTACAGGAGGATTATCTTCTACGATTAAACCTAACTAGGGTCGAATTGGAGCTTTTTGATGGTAATCCGTCAGATTACTGGCGGTTTATGAATCAATTTGAATATTTCATTGAAGACCGAGTAGCCGACACAGGTCAAACATTGCCCTCTTTGATATATAATTGCAAAGCCGAGCTAAAGAAGCCATCAACGAATGTGTAATGTTGCCCCCTGAAAGGGTCTACGACAAGGCTAGGTGCGTTCTCCGAGATCTATTTGGTCAATGCCACGTTGTGGCTAGCTCGTTAATTGACAGTTTATTCGCCGTTGTTAAACCCCTAGCTCATGATCATGATTCCTTATCACGTTTAGCCATAAAAATGGAGAATTGTCACACTGCTCTTTCCCAGATGGATTTCCCTGCTGACCTGTACCCGCTGGCTACCATTGAGAGATTGGTCCGCGTCTTGCCCAGTAGCCTACAGTCGAGATGGGCAAATGCAGTGGATCCTCTCTTCCAAGAGGGACGGGACGTTTCGTTTAGAGCATTGGCAGACGTTATCGCCACCGAAGCGCGAGTAGCACGTAGTAGATTTGGTCAGCTGGCGAGGACAAGCACTCAGCATCTCCAGAATGTGGCGCAGTCGCAACAGTCGGGTGATAAACGTAACGACCGTAATTTTGCCTTTTATATGTCGTCGGAGCAGCCCCACCAACTAGCATGCCTAGTCTGTAGCGAGAAACTTGACACAGCGTCATGTCCGACGTTTCTATCCTTAGACGTTTCTGACTGCTGGGAGCTTGTAAGATCGAAGGGAAGATGCCACAACTGTCTGAGAATAGACCATCGGGCTATAGGCTGTCGAGATGGTAAAGGATGCAGACTACCTACATGCAAAGGTAAACCCCATTCCCTGTTGCATGTGGAAAGGACACTACATTCCCCTCAGCTGACTAACATTTATCATACTACCCGTTACGCTTCCCAGAAAGTATGTCTCGGTGTGGTTCCGTTGCTTTTGGTAGGTCCTTTGCGATCGTTTGAAACGTATGCCTTATTGGACAGCAGTTCTGATGTAAGCCTTATCCAGGAAAACATCCTGCAGGAGGCCGGGATAAAGGTGGAGAATGCGTTTCTTAAATACAGACAATATGTGCTTTTAAATCCCCAGACGCAGGTGTTGCGGATTTTCCACTGTCGGTTTTGTATGGCTCCGATTCAGTCAAGGTAGAACACGCCTATAGCCTAAAGTGTCTACCAGTGAATAATGTAACTTGTCCCATCAGCCAAGTTGTGAAGCGTTGGTCCCATCTAGCTGATGTTCTATTTAGTGATATAAAGGGTGCTAGCGTTCGAATTCTTCTGGGAGCCAATATATCTGAGGTTCACTGGCAGATTGAACAGCGTCGGGGCGGTCAGAGACTCACGTTTGCCGCAAAGACCTTGCTAGGATAGACATTACTGGGACCTGTGAGCTGGAGCCAACAGACTGGAATTGCAGTGAATTGTGTATAAGCGGATAATATACCTCTGGAAGCGCAATGTAAACTTCTTTGAAAGCGACTGAAAGCGTGAATTCGAGCCATCGCTCACTCACCGTAGACGACAAAATATGCCCTATCGGTGAGAATTCAGTGCGGTTGGTAGATTTAAACTTCGAGTTAGACTTTCCGTGAAGAAATCGGCATGCGAACGTTCCCAACAACTATGAGCTAGCTTGGCATCGACTGCAGTGTCTGAGCCGCTGATATTAAGTAATCCATCACTACGAGAAAAATACATCTAAAGAGTGGCAGCGAACGTCGAGAAAACCTATGCGATTCCAGTGCCATTCGAACAGTTGCGACCTGGTTATACACCGAAGTGGTATCTACTATATCATCTTGTTATAAACCCGAAAAAGCCGGGAAAACTCAGAATCGTTTTAGACTGCGCGGTCAGGCATAAGGGTGTGTCCCTAAATGACCAGCTACTTCAGGGTCCAGATACTAAAGCAAACCTTATCGGTATTCTAATGCGTTTCCGCAACGAGAATTTGGCAGTCTCAGCAGATATAGAAGATATGTACATGCAAGTAAGGGTGCCAGAGAGTGACAGAGGTGCACTGCGATTCCTGTGGTGGAAGGATAACGAGATAGGCTCTGAGGTGGTAGAGTATCAGATGACGGCTCACGCTTTCGGAACAACGTCGTCTCCATTCTGTGCAAATTTTCCGTTATGTCGAACGGCAGACGAGTGGGGATATCGATACGATAATACTGTGTCGGAGGCAATCCGTAACAAGTTTTATGACGACGACCTACTGATCTCTCTGCCGACTGTAGAAAGGGGAACACAGTTCGTGGCACAAATTGGACAGATATTGAGTAGAGCGATGTTCCATCTAGGGAAATGGGTTTGCAACCACCCAGACGTGTACGAAGTGGTGCTGTTCAGTGAGGTCGCTGACTGTGTGAAACCAATAAAGGATTTATCTGGGTCAGTCCGACGAACTCTCTGTGGCTAGTCGGATTGCAAGGAGAATGTGTTTCTTTTCCAATTTTCAGCTGACGAAAGGTCAAAAACTCGGAGAGGAATTTCGTCCGTTTTATCCTCAATATATCACCCCCTTGGGGTTGATAGCACCCACAGTTATGCCGGCTAAGCTACTACTGCAAGATTGATGTCTAAACAAATTTCACTGGTACGGTCCGATCGCGAGCAACGACGAAGAAGCGTGGGACACTTGGTTAAGGGAAGTGAAAACCCTTGGTTTGTTGAAAGTCCCTAGATGCATTCGCAGACACAAAGAGCCCGTAGATGCGCCACAGCTGCACATTTTTGTGATGTTTCCGAGAACGGATACGGGGTGGTTGCTTACGCCAGACTACGCAGCATGGGTGTCGCGCGTTGCGTCTTATTGTACGCCAAATCCAGAGTGGCCCCATTGAAGACTGTGTCTATCCCTCGGTTGAAGTTAACCGCGGCCGCGCTTGCTACCATGGTTTTTGAAGATGTAAGTGAAAGGGCGCAATTACGATTGGAGAAAACTTGGTTCTGGACAGACTCCACTACAGTACCGTACTACATCATTGATACATCCACCAGAAACAGCACGTTTGTTGGCAATCGATTGCCTGCCATGCATAAGTTGTCGACCCCTAGTCAATGGAAGCATGTTAAGTCTAGTCAAAATCCATCGGATGATTTGTCAAGAGGTACCTCCTCGCTGGTGTCTCTGATGAGTTGGCTCTGACGACCAGACTTTCTGCTGAGCGACCAAGACCAATGACCAGATTATTGCGCGAGTTCTGAGCCTGTAGGTAAAGAATTCAAGCGGTCAACAACTCAAGTAAACGCATTATTGCAAGAGACACATTGACATACAGTAACTCGAAGCTATTCAAGTTGGATCAAGCTATTAAAATTGGTTGTGTGGCTCTTCCGCTTCAAGACGTATCTAAAAAGCGTAAACGAGCAACTGATAATGTCCCACAACATACCGGGTTGATTGAGTTGTCTGAGTTTCAAATAACCGAAGTTGACATTATTCGAATTGCGCAAAGGGACGTTTATGGTGCCGAATTAGGTCGGCTTGAGAAAGAAAATATACAAGCAGCGTCTCCTGAAGGGAGAATAAGGAAAGAACCTCTTGTAATGCTATGCTTTATATTCGTTGATGGCTAACTTTGTCTTGGCGTTGAATGGCTTACTCAAACTACGAAGCATCATTTAAATGCCCAATAATATTACCCCTAAGCATGCGGTAACAGGGTTGTTGGTTAAGTTTTAGCATCTACTGGAAGGGCATGCGGGTTCTTCTCATGTATTGTCGAGCATGCGTCACAAGTACTTGGTCATTCACCGGCTTTCAGTTGTGAAGCGAGGGATTGGAAACTGTTGGACTTGCAAAAAGCCGCTTGCCAGTGTTCGTCAACAGTTGATGTCACCATTGCCGCTGACTAGAGTGGAACGAGGTTGGCATCCCTTCCAGTTAGTCGGTGTGGACTACTTCGGGCCATTCGTCGTCAAACACGGCAAAAAAACAGAAAAGATATGGATGTTTATTTAGATGCTCACAACACGAGGAGTACATCTCGAAGTATCCCATAACTTGAGTACCGACTCTTCCGTCTTGGCTTTGATGCGATTTGTATCACGAAGAGGGGCGCCAGCCGAAGTCTCCAGTGACAATGGAAGCAATTGTGTTGGTGCCGTAACTGAGTTGCGTTCTATTATGAAGGGTTGGTCCCAGGGAAAGATCAACGATACAGTATTCGCTTTGGTACCGTCTACGCTGAAATGCGAGGATGCCCGCTTGGTGTTGATCATTTACCGCTCTTCCTCATCATCTTCACTTGGCAGGGCCTATAAATCGTCCGTGCCGTGGTCGCTGAACATCGTTTTTATAATATCGCTACGGATGCATCAGTTTTCGCAGGATATTTCAATATGGATATTTGTCAAGCTATCTTTTTAAGGTCACTGCTACCGTCCTCCGCGAAATCCTTGAGAAAATTTCAAGATACTGAGCACGTGAAGACGTTCGGTCCCGATAGCAAGTCCAGCTTGCAACACTGGTTTTAAATTATTTTCTCCGGAACTGTTTAATTGTTGCTTTTTCAAACTGATCGTTTATTTAAGTGACACTTCTACACCGTGTCCTATTATGCATTTCTACAAATTTATTTGTGATAATGTAAGTTTGGCTCATACGTTGTAGATATTGTAAAGTGTTGAAAATGTACCCATCTGAATACGTAAAGCTTTATTTGACTTGAGGTCCTCCACCACGCCTTAGATGGAATTTTATCTGGTGTCAGCATTTAGGCGGATAACAAAAAAGAAGTACAGTCACATTCTTATTACTGGCGATTTCAACATCCACACTCTAAAATCCCAAGCCGCTCCCGGAGAACATTTATGGCGAATCTACAAAACTGTCTCCATTTTCCCCTGTAAGAACACATCAACACTTCTGCCGGATCTAGAAAAACAGATAGACCACCTGCATTGGAACGGATATTCACCAACGAGGAATTGATGATCGAGAGAGTGATCGTTGACATACCCTTGGGCAGCAGTGATTATATAGACTTACTCTCCGAATACATCTGTAGTGCTGTTTATCCCGTGGAAATTGCCGACGTAACTGGAACTGTTATACGCTACGAGTTATTAGCCAGACTAAGTGAGACAACCAACTGGACCATTCTGGCAGACGAGTCACCAGTTAGCACATGGCAACAGTTCTTCAGCTAGTTTAACACTCAGGTTGCCGACGCATCAGCGACTAAGACCTTCCACCCGAGAAAAGTGGTCCCGTTTCTGCGAAGTAGGACACACAAGTGTATAGCGGTGTGAAACTCAGTCTGCCATATCTATAAACTCTCTCCTAGCACCGAGACCTGGATGGCCTAAGCTACCCAAAGTAACCACTGAACTCAACTTGTTCGCGAGGGTAGAATGGTATTCCAGCAGAAGTTGGCATTGTGTATGACCACAAAACACAAGCTTCTGTATCGACACGTAAATAGCTTAAGTAAGATGCAACGGGGAATTCATTCTCTTCAAACAGCAGACGGACTCACACGTACTCTGAAGAATGCGTCGAATACTTGACGCCTGCAATATGCTGCAAAATTGCAGTGCGATCACTGGCCACCGAACCCTATGATAAGGGTTGTCTCACCACAAAAACTCACTGGCGCATGCTTCATGGCAGAAGCTGTACTAATAAGCTGTTGAGCATGCGTAAGCACAACTCCTCTCTAACTGCTAACACATACACAAAGTCGCTAGCGGCGGTAGGAGAGCGATTATCTGGGCCTGTGGCTCGAATCTGTCAACTGTTTTGACAGAATGTACGCGCCCGACATATGGAGATGTGGTTAATTTCGCTTATTAACAAGAAAGATGCTCGTTCATATCCAGCCTACTGCTGTACAACAATATTACCATAGGTACTTTCAACTTCCCTAGAAGCTATTATTCCTGGTGCGCTTACGGCCTGCTTGGAATAATTTAAATACCATGCACCGGAACTGCCTGAGATCCGACGAAATAGATAGTGCACTACAAATCTACCGCTAACACCATCCAGTTGGACAGTAGCAGTAGACACTGTCAGAGGAGTTGATGTAGCCTTCTGGCTTTTCCGAAGGCTTTCGACTTGTGAGGTCATGATATTCTACTCTTCACTCTCCAGACCTTTAGTATTGGTGACCATCTCCTAGAGTGGATCAGAAGCCTTCCCGTACACCGGCATTTCGAGGTACGAGCGCGTACATTCCTGGCAGATCCCATCCTAGTTGAATGGGTGATCTCGACATAAATTGTTACAAAAGCCCTGTCAAGACCGGCGAAGAATACGAAGGTGATCTAGAAGAGCTCGTAAGCACTGTTCTGCTTTACTATAATACCTGCTTGCCCACTCGGCTCAGAACAGGTCACAGGCCATTTGTGCTAGATCTTGTGCTTACCAGTAAGGAGCACATGATTAATGTGTTGGTTGAGAAATAATTCCCGGGGATGACATCAGAAACAGAAAGTAGCGAACAAGCTTGTTTTCAGGGCTTCATCATCTGGCTAATACAACCACAATAAAGCAAGTTAAAATAGACACGATGGTTTAAATTGAGTCACTGAAACAGAGTAACTAATCGATAAGTCTAGGTGTTTGGTCTGATTGGTCAAGTGAAGTGGCGTGACTGCCATTGTTAGTCGCGTTGATCTCAGGTCAAGGCAAGCTAAGGTGTGGACGAGCTTTTTCTTTGCACATAGGTCCGGGTTATAGAGCCGAATTGCGATCGCCTCTGCTGTCGACAGCAGGCGACATCTGACTGCCCGTGTGAAACGTCCGGGGACACAGTAAATCGGTGTGAATGCGTCACGCGAATCGATTTGATGATCGGAGTCAACTAGGTGCGACAATACTGCACTCGTTACATTCTTCCTCACGCCGCTGTAGAGCCAAGCTGGGCAATGCTCTCGAGCCCTAACGGATAGTCGCCTGGTCGTTTTCCCAATATACCTTGCTCGACACGAGCAAGAGAAATTGTACACACAGAAGGAGGTCTGCGACCGAGGTATCCTGTCTTTAAGTTGTTGGCACACAAGCGGTGTTGAAGTGAAGCTTACGTGGAGATTAGCGGCAAAATACGTTCTTTCTGTTGCTAAGGAAAGTCTTCGGGTGGTCCGTTCCGCTATCGCGTCACCCTTAAATGGCAACGATAAGTATCCCATCCACTTCTCCACTGAAACGGGTTTGGGCTTTTGTACTCGTGGTTCCATGTGCCTCTGGATGAATTTCTCAGAGTACCCATTGCGTTCGAGTACGTTTCGTATAAAACTCAGCTCATCTGAAAGCGTATCATCTGTACATATTCTCCTCGCTCTCACCGTTAGGCAACGGACGAGGTTCCTTTTTTGACTTATCGGAACAAAGCTAGCGAAATGGATGTACTGCCCATTCCAGGTTGCTTTCCTGTGCACCCTCCTCCGTATTGACCCATCTGATGCTCTTTTGATTTGGACATCTAAAAATGCCAACGTGTCGTTACGTTCCAGTTCGATAGTGAAAGTTATATTGCTATGTGCAGTGTTAAACTGGGCCAATAGGTCATCGATGCACATTCCATTATTCGCGATACAAAATATGTCATCTATGTATCGACCGTAATAAACCAAGCTGTTGATGGATTCGTTCAGCTGGTTGCACTCCAATTTGCTCATGAAGACGTCCGCGAGCAACGGTCCTAATGGTGAACCCATTGCCACCCCGTCTATTTGTCGATATAGCATTCCATTAAACTGAAACTGAATGTTTCGTGTGCACATGAGTAGCAGTTGTCTCAGCCGGTCTAGTGGGATACCAACATTGATGTTGCGCAGCAGGATGAACTCGCACAGATAATCTACGGTCTCCTCCAATGGAACATTAGTGGCTTTGAAACGCCACACGTTGAATGAACGTGATACGATTGTTTCTCGGATTAACGAACTCGAGCTTAAACGTTGCGTTTTCTCTGTCGCGCTAGAGAATCTAGCTGCTGAGGAATATCAGACTTTCGAATCATACTTTCAGAGAATTGTGGCACGACAAGTGGAAGTACGACTATCCTCACTGCAGAAACAACTCAATGTGGGTAAGCCACAGAACTTATTTCCTCCTGACCCTGAGAGATACGTTCACAATTTCTCCTCAGTACCATTAGACAAGGTTTTACTTGAAGCTCTTTCACTCGGCCCGAAATTCTGTTGTCCACGAAACTATGTTAAACAGCTAGATTTAGAGGTCCAATTTGAGAATCTCTATTCCCAAGTAGCTACACTTTCGCCGTCCTCAGCCTTAGCAGCCGAGCAGTATAAATCAACGCTGGTTAACGCATGTTACGAGTACCTAACTTATAAACCGTGTACCAAGCATCTATTGAAGCAGGAACATCTAGACGCCCTTAAAGAACTCAAGCGAAACGATAAGGTACTGTTGTCTAGGCCGGATAAAGGAGCCGGGATTGTTCTGATGGACAGATCGGACTACATCAGTAAGATGTATGCCATTCTTTCTGACGGGACAAAATTTCGTAGAGTGGATAATGAGAATGACAAGACACAGGCAATCGAGAGATCCATAACGAAACTCCTGCGTTGCTTAAAGCAGGAGAATGTAATCGACTCAGATATATTTGAATACACCAGACCGAGTGGGACAGTGATTCCAAGATTGTATGGCCTGCCCAAAGTACACAAGGAAGGGCTACCACTAAGGCCGATACTGGATATGTGTAACTCACCGTACCATTCAACTGCCAAGTGGCTCGTCAAACGGCTGGAACCAGTCAGGAAAGCCATAGCTAGATACAGTCTCAAAGACACCTTCGATTTTCTTGACTCAGTGAGACAAATTGAGCTAGCTGGGCGACAGATGTTCTCCTTAGATGTGGTGTCTCTTTTTACCAATGTTCCATTGGAGGAGACCGTAGATTATCTGTGCGAGTTCATCCTGCTGCGCAACATCAATGTTGGTATCCCACTAGACCGGCTGAGACAACTGCTACTCATGTGCACACGAAACATTCAGTTTCAGTTTAATGGAACGCTATATCGACAAATAGACGGGGTGGCAATGGGTTCACCATTAGGACCGTTGCTCGCGGACGTCTTCATGAGCAAATTGGAGTGCAACCAGCTGAACGAATCCATCAACAGCTTGGTTTATTACGGTCGATACGTAGATGACATATTTTGTATCGCGAATAATGGAATGTGCATCGATGACCTATTGGCCCAGTTTAACACTGCACATAGCAATATAACTTTCACTATCGAGCTAGAACGTAACGACACGTTGGCATTTTTAGATGTCCAAATCAAAAGAGCATCAGATGGGTCAATGCGGAGGAGGGTGCACAGGAAAGCAACCTGGAATGGGCAGTACATCCATTTCGCTAGCTTTGTTCCGATAAGTCAAAAAAGGAACCTCGTCCGTTGCCTAACGGAGAGAGCGAGGAGAATATGTACAGATGATACGCTTTCAGATGAGCTGAGTTTTATACGAAACGTACTCGAACGCAATGGGTACCCTGAGAAATTCATCCAGAGGCACATGGAACCACGAGTACAAAAGCCCAAACCCGTTTCAGTGGAGAAGCGGATGGTATACTTATCGTTGCCATTTAAGGGTGACGCGATAGCGGAACGGACCACCCGAAGACTTTCCTTAGCAACAGAAAGAACGTATTTTGCCGCTAATCTCCACGTAAGCTTCACTACAACACCGCTTGTGTGCCAACAACTTAAAGACAGGATACCTCGGTCGCAGACCTCCTTCTGTGTGTACAATTTCTCTTGCTCGTGTCGAGCAAGGTATATTGGGAAAACGACCAGGCGACTATCCGTTAGGGCTCGAGAGCATTGCCCAGCTTGGCTCTACAGCGGCGTGAGGAAGAATGTAACGAGTGCAGTATTGTCGCACCTAGTTGACTCCGATCATCAAATCGATTCGCGTGACGCATTCACACCGATTTACTGTGTCCCCGGACGTTTCACACGGGCAGTCAGATGTCGCCTGCTGTCGACAGCAGAGGCGATCGCAATTCGGCTCTATAACCCGGACCTATGTGCAAAGAAAAAGCTCGTCCACACCTTAGCTTGCCTTGGCCTGAGATCAACGCGACTAACAATGGCAGTCACGCCACTTCACTTGACCAATCAGACCAAACACCTAGACTTATCGATTAGTTACTCTGTTTCAGTGACTCAATTTAAACCATCGTGTCTATTTTAACTTGCTTTATTGTGGTTGTATTAGCCTGATGATGAAGCCCTGAAAACAAGCTTGTTCGCTACTTTCTGTTTCTAATGTGTTGGTTATAGACTACCCTTTGGGTCACAGTGATCATGCAGTCATTAATTTCAACTTCATCTGCTCTGCGGAATATCGGAATGAGAATTATGAGACTGCGCTAACCACTACACGCTACGATCGATTAGCCCAGTTGCTCAGGTCCACAACCTGCTCTTTTCTTGCCGAAGAACAACCGGAAGTCGGTGGCTCGAGTTCACCAACAAATTCAATCAGCTGATCACAGATGCTACAGTGACAAGAGTTTGCAGTGGTTCTAAATCACTTTTTGTTAGGAGAAGAACTCAAAATAGTTATTAATACCGAACTCAGCATGGCGGTTGTATACAGTTGCTCCAAAACCAGAAGCCTGAGATAACTACGTAGTCCAGCGTAACCACTGCACTCAACTGCTTAGAGAAGACAAACTCGCATATCAGCAGGACATGGCAAAACCTTCAGCATTAATTACAAACTACTGCACAAGAACGTCAATGGCTTACGAAACTTTAGGCAAGAATTTACTCTACTCAGGACGGCTAAAAGCCCAACAAGAACGACCACCGAAGTAGTAAACTCACTGCCGATGCGATATGCCCCCACGTTTCAGAGGGACTTGCCATTAAGCAATCTTCCAGCCTTGTCGTCCCGCCACTTGGAATCACCCACATCACTTTGACGGCTGAAGTTGTAATGCAGCAGCTGACGTCTCGTCACAAGCACAGCTAACTGGGGGTCAATATCTTTTGTCCAGTAGCCCGGAGAACACCAGTAAGCCAACTAGCAGAACCTTTGGCTCTGTTTTATTAGCGTTGCTTAGACCAGAACTAGGTTCCTGTTCTGTAAAAGCTTGGAATAATAACACGATTCACGAAAGCAGAAGCAGCACTGGACTTTCAAACTGTCAAACAGTATATCTTCTCGCTGTACTGCCAAGGAAATGGGATGTATCATTGCCGATACGTTGGTACGTTATCTTGAAAACTGTGACATTATAACTCTCGAGCAACACAGCTTCCGTCCACAGTGCTCGTGCACAACGAATTTACTAATCTCACGGAGTAGTTCGATTGAGTTAGCTGACACTAGAGAAGACGCTGATGTCATCTACCTGGCTATTCCGAAGGCATTCGATCATGTAGGTCATCAGATACTCCTTTGTAACCTCCAGTATTGGGGGATCGGTGACTCCCTTGTAAGCCTAATCGACAGCTTTCACCTTTAATGGCAATTTGGGGTCAGTATCTGACCCCAAACAAGTCGAGTGGGATGTGTCGCAGGGCTCGGTTCTATGTCCACGATTATTTTTGGTCTTTACTGATGACCTCGCACAGACAACCACTTCAAACTTCTCAGTTTGCCAACAACATCAGTTGGCGCAGGATTCAGGTGAATGTTCACCACCATAGGCTTCAGAGTGACCTAGATACGGTACGTCGGTGTACACTCCAAAAGTTACTGCATTTTAACGTGAGTAAATGTAAACTACTCTCCATACTACGTCAGATCATTTGCGCATATAGTCTCGAAACGCAATTTCTACAACAGTCGTCCGTCGAACATGATCTGGGTGTGCTGGTTCAGGATGATTTAAGTTGTTCCAAGTAATCCGAAAAATCGTCGAAGACCGGGAACCAACACGTCGGACAGTTGTGAAAAGCGTTTGGCCAACTAAGAACATCACTCTTTTGTGATAGATTCTGAGTGCATATGTTCGCCCAATATCAAATACGCCATTCAATCCTGGCATCCACGCCAGAAACACGACCTTAGTGCACTTGAGCAATCTCGATGTCAGGCATCCAAACACGTCATTGGAATGCACAATCCGCCGATTGTGGGTGTTCAGCGGACGATATCGCAGATCATAAGGCGATCTGCTTGTGCTCTACCCACATCTAGTGTACCGCTCCTTACTACAACTCAGCAGCAATACGAACTTGTGAAGTTACTCACTGAAACTAGCAGAACAGTATGGCCGTCTGGAGTTCTGCAGGAATTTCTCTTCCAATCTCGTATGTCACCCGTGGAATACCCTCCCTAAATCGGTCGTCTCTGTACCGACATTAACAAGATTTCAAAGACGGTTGGATGACGCACTCATCCACTTACGCTTTGTTACTTAGAATTTTGTCTCCGTGCTACTTCTGGAATACACTTAGATTTGCTTGCTGTTAACTATATGTGCTGTGAAGCTGCGCGGATTGCAGAACTACAGCGGAACAAATGATAAATGCTTCTTTTCAAATTTAAGTACATACTGTTTTATCAAGCAGAGAAGGCGACGAGAGCCGGAAATCAACACTTCGGCCTTCTTCGCAGAGCCTTCGGTCGGTTTGAACCATCAATATTTCCCCAAATGCTTAACGCCTACTTGCGACCTCACGTGGAATATGCTATTCAGGCGTGGCAGCCGTGGCAGAAACAGGATCTCGTTGCTCTCGTGAATCCTCAACGACGGGCAACCAAGAACGTCAGGGGTCTCTTTCATCTGCCCTATCAGCTTAGACTGAAATCTCTAAGAATGTACAGCAGTCGATATCGGCTTTTGCGGGGGATCTCATAATGGTTTACCAGATTCTGAAGAACCCAAACCACATTTGCCGTCCGCTGCTGGAATTGAACCCCAACATTAAACTAAGAGGTCACCCTCTGAAACTGACAATTCATTACAGCCGGCTTGAATGCCGTAGAAATTTCTTTTCTCTCCGCGTGTGCCAGCCTTGGAATGCCCTCCCTAATTATGTCGTCTCTGCTCCCAATCTGGCGATATTTAAAAAACGTGTTGACGCTGCTTGTCTCACTTACATTTCCTTTTATGACTTGTTAGCCAGTGGCTACAAAACGCAATCAAACGGTTTCTTGCCAAACGCTCAACCATTGGATTTATGGATTTTTATGTTTAATACGCGAACATCTCCGCTATTCCACAGAGGTCTATGGTGAGTTCACCACAACGCTTTTCACTTTATTATGCAATTGATTTTCGCAATAATTTCCATCCCACGGGACTTGTTAAGCGATGCTTTTTTACCCGTAATAAACCATTGTCCATTGTCCATTGTCCATCGATAACCTTCCAAACTACCAAACGGGACTTGTAAAATAGCACTTCTTAACCCCTATAAATTCGTTGTTCGATGTTCAACTGCGTCACCTGAGTTGAATTCCGCTCTTTGAGCTGACGACAAAACGCAGATCAGGGATGTTCAAACCTTTTGCAAGAAGGGTCAGATTCTGTGAGGTAAAAATGTGTCGGACCACATTCAGTCTGACATTAAGAGAATAACCAAAAATTACACATGTACGAAATAAGACCAAGCCTGTATTTCATGATGAGGCCACGGATCAGTCTCAATGAAAGGCACCTATAGCCCTGTCATTCGAGTGGTAAAGAGTCGACTAGTGGTTAGGATCTGCTGAGACGGGTGCATTACTGTCGGAGCGAGACCAATTAAGGAACAGATCGGTCAATCTGTATAGATGCGATTTTCAGTCGAGAAAAAATTAACCTGCCGGAATAATTGTGATGTAGATGGAAAGAATAGAACGAGTTCAACAAAGAGAAAACAGTGAGCCTTAAAATCCAAAAATGCTAACAACCGGCAGTCCGCATCGCAGCATACTCAGCCTGTTTTACATGCACATACACATGATGGCTCGTAAACTTAAGGATTACAAGCCTGCCTTTTAATCCGAGGCCGCGGGTTCGAGTCTGGGTAGGGACGGGGTGGTGATCCGCGCAGTATCCTTAGTCCACATGTGACTGGTATTGGTTATGCGGCAGCAAACCCTCAGTACTACGTACCGGGGTATTGCTGATGACCATCTTTTCTGACATCCACCCAAATGTTAGACGCGATATCACGCTTTTTATGTCCCTTTGCCACCATATTGGTTGTTCACTGCGACGTATTTATCCAGCCGCCCGACGAGAAGGGTAATGCATACGCAAGAGGCGGTCGAGCTAATGCAACATGTAACGACAGAGATCCATATTTCGGAGGCAGAAAGTGTTCGCTACAAGTATTGAGTTCCTAGTGTTGTTTGCATGTGGTGCAACCAGCACAAACGAGCAATACTTCACAAGTAATGAGGAGGAAAAAGTGATAATCAGTTTAAATCTTCCGAGCACACAGTTGAGAGCTCATAATCGTGCTACAGAACTGTACTGCATACACAACTCTTTGGCCTAAGACATATATCATCACCCAGGTTATTGAATGCAGGTTGGACTTCAGTAATATGCTGTGAGCTGCATTTTCAATATCGCTACAAGCAATGACGCGGCTCCAAAACATTATTATCAGCAACAGCAGTAGATCAGGTACCTAAACTGATGCTTCGCTGCCGTACAACAACGATTTACGGAACGAAGAATAAAAAGCGGGAGAGAAAGGGGACCTACGGTAAAACGTTGATACCTAAAGCAAACATGCTGGGTCAAACGCGCCTACACCTTGTGTTAAAAATATACAGTCATAAACAACTGGCTATCGTGCAAAGATAAGGTGGCATCAGCGAGACAGCGTCCTGACGACTTTCACTGCATCGCTTCATAATTAGCCATTACCCCCCAGATAACTCGGTATCGAACAAACTTTAAACAGGCAGTCCGACTAGGAGACGGCAGCAGACGCGCCAATGGTGTCGGTTACGAGCCATGTCCTGTAAAGTATCGAGCCAAGCACAAGGCGAGTCACGTGGACTCCAGCCCGGAAGACGAGACGGACCAACGGCACCCAGTTTGGTCGTCAGGAACTTCATTTCCCGCTGCCAAGTCAACTTCTGTCCACCTCGTGCCTTACGCGACCCCACTTCTGGCAGACAAAAGAAGGTCATCATCGGTAAGCGGTGACCGGGCGTACGTAGACCGTGCCCAAGCCAACACAACTTATTCAGTACTACCAGTTGTTCTAAAAGAAGAAGCTTATCAATGTCTAACACTCGCCTACGCACATCATCGTTATGGACATGCTGGTGCCACCCCACACCAGCAATGCTCTGCGGACAGCGAGGATCAAAGAATGAAGGCGTCTCATATCCTCAGATAGAAGGTGCCAAATCGCGCTCCGCTAGAGCAGGACGGTCCTCACTGTGCCCACGTAAACATTGTTTGTTAGAACGAGGGATACTCCTTTTTGACACCAAAGATGTTGCAAATTCAAGAGGACAGTTCTAGCTTTTACAATACGTGAACTGAATTCAGTCGCTATGCTCCCATCGTTGCAGATACACCTGACAAGGTAGGTGAAGTGATCGACTACCTCGAGTTGCTCACCATCAAGGGTTAGGGGGTCATCAAGTGGCTAGTGGTCCTACAACATCTTGCACGTTGAAGGTATGAAGTGCATGCCAAATAATGGGACAAGTTTAAAGAAATTATTCAGAGTTGATTGGGCCATCCCAACACCGTTAAACAGCAAGAGGACATCGCCCGCTTAATAAAGACCGACTAGCCTTTCACGAGACAGCAGCTTAACGCCCGCATCGTAAGATTCCGTAAGAGAATCTTTAATGATGGTGTTCACGACAAAGGTGGATAAAAATGGGGAACTCGGGCAACCCTGATGAACACCATTTGTTGTCAGAAGGATATCCAACAGGTCACCGTAGACCCTAACGTGGTGTTTCAGTACAGAGCACGTGAAATGTTCACATACTTCATGAAAACACCTTTCCATGACTTTCCGGATAAATGAAGCTGTCAACTCGCTCTTGGTTGTAAACTATATATATATATATATATATATATATATATATATATATATATATATATAGCAACAGTCTACGAATAGACAAGAGCCATCAGAAACCATGGGACTCAAAACAAGGTACAGAAACAGTAAAAGAAAACACAATACAACACATTAAAGTCCATGGTTTCGTCAGAGGGCGAGATACTACACGGTTGCCCAAGCCGAAGTAGGGTGTTGACTTAGGGAATACAGCCCCGAGCCTTTGGGTGATTAGCCTGCCCGCAAGACAGCGGAGCTAATTCAGGGATTTGTTGTAAAGTAAAGAGGTGGGAGGGTGTGCATACGTTTGCAAGTACTGAAGTAATGCCTTACCCCTGGAGTAGAGGTACAAAGTACGGGATATCTGATGTGTAGTGTTCAAACGGAACGAAGTGTACGTACCAAACGGTTGGATGTCATCGCTACGGAAAGTTAGGGGCAATGAATTAGTGTTAATTGGCCTAGGTGCAATCATATTGTTGGCAGCCCACAGGTATGCTGGCCGCAAAACGGAATGAACACAGTGGGGTAACAGTCTGCATTTTGTCCGACGGCTAAGCAGTTCAGCATCTGGCCTGTATTCCACAGGTCACCGGTTGGGATGTGCTTAAGCGTAGGTAAGCTCGCAGTATTCCTAGTGTGTGCGCGACTGGTGGTGGCGGTCGTGTGCCAACGAAGCTTCAGTGCAACGAACCAGTCTAAGGCTAAAAAACCTGTTCTTTTTATCTCTACTGTGAGACACCAACCGATGAGGCACATAACGCTGGCAGATAACAGATTTCGAGAGAAGATAACAGAGACAATAGACGGTTCAGTGCGGCGCCATAGGGTCCGTTATTGAAGAATAAGTGGCGGAGCTTAGCTTTAACAGGCAGGATCGAACAAGCGTCGTGAAAGCGCGGGAGCAACAATGAACAACGGGCGGCTCCCATGAGTCGTGTCGGACACAGTGGACCAAAATATGAGTATGGAAGAGAGAATCTAAAGTGAAATCCCTACTGTAACCCGTAGATCCCTTTCAACAAAAGCGACACTAGAGGACGAAACGAGCAAGGTTGGTAAACGATCCAATACAACGAGAAAATATGTATACTCACCCAAAGAGCCTGCCTTCCAAGCATGTCGGTGGCATGAGGACACAGTAGGCGGGGAGTTGCGCTTCAACCAGATGGGACAAAATGAGACTGTAACAGCGATCGTTCACGTGGGAGAAGTGGAGGTCGCTGAGCACTGCTTCGATGATTTGTTGCAGATTGTTCCGGAGCTGAAATCGAGAAACATCGAGAGTAGAAACAAGAGCGGTGGGGAGGGGTTGGAGTAAAGGAGACTAACGCATGCCCATTACTGTTCCGCAGAAAGGGCATAAAGAATATGTATACATGGAGAAATGAATGAGAAAAGATGTCAGTCCCAGTGTGGAAGTCATCGAGAGGACAACAACACGTTACCGGCCTACTCAGTGAGATCAAGTGAAGGGAAAAATGAATAGTTATGAAGACTATGTGTAAGTTCGTCCCAGAAGAGAACTAAATAACGAAATCTTTTAGTTAAAGTCAAGCTGATGGGTAATGCACGGACTGGACCGGAATGAATAGAGTAAAAGCGAGCAGCAATTCGAAGTGACTCAAAGTGCACTGTTTTCAGAAGGTTTTAAATACAATTCAGATTTTCCTAATTTTCTTATTGTGGTTACGTTTCGCTCGTGACGCAAGAGCATCATCGGACCGGGAGCAGCCCTCGCGTCAAGAGCGAAACGTAAACAATAAAAACCGTAAGAAGACGAACACTGGTAGACGTCAACATTCCGTATTCTTCCATTGCTCGTCTTCTTACGACTTTATTCAAATTACTAAAGGGATCTAATAGTCAAACAAGAAAAAGCCCATAAAACCCTATTTGAATTTAAAACTTGCTGAAATCATGAACTCCCAGTTGGTTCCAAGCATGTTCCAAAGTACACTAGATCATGTTGAGATAACTTAGTCACCATTAATAATTATTATAATTACTGTGACACAAAAGGAAAGGCAAAATGCAATCTTAAAAAGGACAGAAAAGGTGGCAGATGCGGGCCGCTTCGATGTGACGGCCTGCGGTGATCATCGCTGTATGCGGAGCACTGCTGGTGTCGGATGGCATCAGCGTGTCCGCAACGATGATGTGCGTAGGCGAGTGTTTGGCAGTGATGGTTATGCTAGTAACTTAGAACAACAGATAGCAATGAAAAAGGTGCGTTGGCTTGAGCACGGACTAAGCATACCTAGTCACCGCTTACTGAGCAGCGAACAGTTTTGTATGCCAGATGTAGGATGGCGCAAGGCTCGAGGTGCGCAAAAATCAGCTTTGGAGCGGGAAATCAAGTCATTGACGACCAAATTTGGTGCCGCCGGTCAGTCTCACCTTCTAGGCTGGGGTCCATGTGATTCACCTTGTGTTTGCATTCAGACGGTAAAGGACATGGCTAGCAGTCGGCAATAGTAGTGTGCTTGCTGTCTTCTTTTAGCTGGACCGCCTGTTTAAAGTCTGTTTGTCGCTGAGTTATCTACGGGGTAATAGCTGATTATGACGCGGTGCAGTGAAAGTCGCTAGGAAGCTGTCTCGCCCATACCTCATCTTTGCACGATAGCCAGTTGCTTGTGATGGTGTTGTTGACAAGGTGTAGGCACCTTGACCCCGAGTGTTTGTTTACGGTATTTTAAGCCTTTTAAGCTAGGTCACGGTTCTCTCCATCTTATTATTCCGTAGGTTATCGTGGCATCCGTCCAAATGGCGGATGTAATGCTGTTAATGAAGATGATGATGAGCGCAGAGTAGAGACAAAATTCAGAGGTAAGGCTATGGGAGAGGCGGAGTGACCTATTCAGAAGGTCTGCATTTCAGAGTTAGGCATACAGTGGAAAAAAGTCAGACTCTTAGTTAATTTCCACTCGTTCGTTGTCACCATAACGACCGACCGACCAGCCTAAGACCCCATCCAAAGAAATAATGCAATAACAGTATACGTTGAGACAGCCAGTAGGCAGGCGAAGAATATTACCTAGCCGACGTAAGATGCGACGAATATTCCATAGAGAGTCTTGAGGTATATCGGAAGGTTTGTTGTTAAGGTCTAACTCAAAGCAGACATGAGCAATAGTTTACAGATGCAAACAAGTTCGGTCGAATGACAGAATGTGATCGCCATTTGTGGATGGAGGGCGGTGAGTGAGCACTGTGACTACATCTATGTATGAGAATAGTGGATGTCATAACAAGCACACCAGCGAAATTCCTGAGCAGTCTGAAAACCCTATCCAAGCATCACAAACACTCTGTGTGCATGCGAGCATGCCTCATGCCTATAAGACACAAGTGACTGCCACTAGCACGAATAGACCACACCGCATTCCAAGGTGCTAAGGAAGCGCTAACAAGTGACTACACATGTGTACAGGCTACAACTCGCCACAAGACTATTGGTCAACCGTGGCCGCCGATACATAATGAGGATATTACGAAGCTCAGCGTGTGAAGCAACAATTAGTTTAGTTCCATCCAACGAGTGACTCTGACCTGTGCACCAGGAGGGATAAGGGACCAAAATGTTTTGATTGACGAGGCCAGACAATGACAAATAACAAAAGCAATAATAAGTGAGAACCCAATGGGGATGTCAGTGAAGATAAAACTGTCAGAAGCAGTTGGGAGTCGGAAGTAGTTGAAGAAATGGGACAATGCAACTGACCGGATCGCTATGACATACGCGATCAGCACTTTACCACCGAGTTGGTTGGTCCACGAAATTCCATCAGAGAAAACACCACACACTAACCCAACCCATCATTTCCGCTAGTTTATCCGTATTTTTCTGTCACATTATTGACTGATTATCGCGGAATGTCACCCGAATAGGCCAGGGTAAGTGGAGCACATGACCAATCGAATTTAGGCGATCAGGGTTCACTATACCCTTTCCGAGGCAAGTGAATCGATAATAGGAATCAAAATCCGACTTAAGGGAATTCTTTTCGCGCCGCAAGAATATTCATAAGGGAATCACGTTGAAAAATAGGTTGTGCACACGCACAAATGCGTGCCGTTCGTCACGATCAATGCGATATCAGAGGGACTGGTGGAAATACACCAAACGACGAACCTGAGTGATACTCACTCGGCGCCGAGACAAAAATAGGTAACATTTTGGACGTGTCCATCGTCAGACAAGTAGGATAGGAACAGTAACAGAATCACGCAAATGTTCCATATTCAGAACATCGCTGATTCGGGATAGATTTTGGCGAATCGATTCGTCATTTGAGTGTCAAATTGGCACGTGCGTACCACACTTCGGTCAAACGATCAATGCGCACGTGCCCTGCGCCATTGGGCTCTACTGTTTCGGTCACGTGAAACAAAACGTAATGGAAGCGGTCGAAAAGAAACCGATATAAAAAATAACAAAGGACCTAATCTAAGCGTTGAAAATTAAGACTGATAAAATCGGCGTGAAAAATTGCAATAAGAGCCATAATTTGAATTAAAGGGTTCGTAGCTGCAAACCAAGCGCATCCAGTCGAGGCTCGAACTCTTACCGTGGGTGTCAACACAACGTCATTAGGCATGGCATTCTAAGCGTTAGTTACTCTAGGTGCTAACCGATCAGATCAAGGCTTGTGCAGCTTCTCTGAATGACTATGGAGGGCAGCCAGTCTCGCTGAGTAGAAAAAATGAGAAAAGTACGAATCAAGTTGAATCGTCAAAATGCGCTAGGTGTGGACCAATTCCCCCCCCCCCCATTGCCATCGATAGTGCGGCGATAAAACGCCCACTCTAAGTAGTCGCTCGGGATAAGATATGCGTCCTAAAACAACACACCATCTTAGTACCGAACCTCAGGACCCGCTACACTGAGACCTTGTCCCAGATTAAGCAGGGAAGACAACCTTGAATGCAGTGATGCCTGATGAAGGTTGAATACAGTCAAACAAACATTCCGCCAGTCAGGGTTCTGAATGACCGGTGGATTATCCACATCATACTGAATCCCACGCAGGCGGCTTTTGTCCAC
This sequence comes from Dicrocoelium dendriticum, assembly GCA_944474145.2. Lineage (NCBI taxonomy): Eukaryota > Metazoa > Platyhelminthes > Trematoda > Plagiorchiida > Dicrocoeliidae > Dicrocoelium > Dicrocoelium dendriticum. Next base: position 119,966,973 of record OX104067.1, on the reverse strand, counting down.
TTGTCGCTAGACTTGAAATTCGTTGACAGTATGTCAACCTGCTCAGTCACAAGCGGCACCTCGATTCCGCCTAAAAAGTGGGCCAACAGTCCCAATGCGTAAAGTCGAGCACTTAGAGAGATTTACTGACAGTTAACACGGAACTGACAAGTCCCAGATTCTGTCTAGCGCATAACGTAGGTCCTGGGAGCCCCTATATCAACGATCGTATTTCAGAACTTAAAATCGTCTGCGAACGTTAAAAACGATGCACCTAGTTTCTCAGGTAGGACGTATATCTACAACATGGCCAACGACGGACCCAAGAGGGGCGTTTATAGTACATCACTGTCCACTAAGAATGCCAAAATCCAAAAAGCCCGCTCGGAGACGTCAAATGACTGTAGTTTGGATAAAAGGCGGGAGTGTAGGACGGTGTCGAATAAATTTGTGAAGTCGATGAGCGACACGTTAAGCACTTGACCCTTCTCTGCCGCTTCAGCCCAGCATTCCCGAGTAAACTACAATTTAGTCAGACAGGAGTGGCATTTGCGAAAGTCGTGTTGAGGTGGGTTGGGCAAGCCAAACGTCATCAAGTGGGTTTGAATGGCATCACTTACTAGTCTTTCCAATAATTTGTCTGGAACGCTCGTCAAATTGACCGGACAATGGTTCTGAGATAAGTGTTTAGCTGAAATAGGGGACAGACGGTTGCGTGCTTCAAAAGAGAATGTAAGGCACAACTGCGAAGTGACGCCCCGAACAGTCGCGTAATTGGTCCATACAGTTCAACTGCTAATTCGTAGAGCAAGTTGGGGTGAAGAGTATGCACCCTAGCCGTTCTGGCGGGATGTAGCTGCTGTAGAAGCGCTTACTAAAGAGGCCCATTAGTTGACACAACAAATCGTGTGATGAACCTTTGCCGCATGCGCCAGGCGAAGCTCCATGCAGCTAAGGAGAATAAATGGCAAATAAGAGAATGACCACCAAGGGGCCAAACTGCATTGGTACACATCGTCTACCAAGGGACGAATGAGATCGAACGTCTGGCACAACGTGATCAAACAGGCTTTGAATACTCAGTATATAATCGCTCACTTCCAAATGTTGTGCGATAAGTAAAACAAATCGACTATGTATTCAGCCTTAATATGTACGCATCAGATATATCATATTTCAGCAACCAGTGTCGTTAATTATGAAGATGGAGCGGTGTAACTCAATTTACTTCACTAGGTGATCCGAAACGATGACAACAGCGAGGGCAGGGAAGAAGCTCGTTGAAAACGAGAAGAAGCACATTGCCCACATCAGTTCCCTTTGCATACTGAGCAAAAAAATCAGAGACAGAATACAGCACCATGCCACCAGACTAAGTGGAAGCAGGTTGGCTTGGGAAAAAGGATCGAAAAGTGCATTCAAAAGATGCTTCACTGACTGGAACACGAGGACAAAGAGGCCACGCGTCAAGGGTTGAGCAGTTGCAAACGAACCTCAGTGTCACCATTGCGTGCAAGCAGCGTCAGAAGAACCAGAAGGAAGCTGAGTGATTCCAGAAAGGCAACTCGTAGGTCACTCGATTGCATTTCGGAGAAATTCAGCCCAGTAGATTGTTCGGTTGTTCCCCAATGCGAAGAAACGAACTGACGCGTTACATCGACCGAATGGTACGCTGTTGGCCATTCGATAGGTCCAAGCAATGCAATCATCGCGGAAGCGGTGGAGATGCCAGAGAACGGACGTGGCAGTCCACGCGATTTGAGTAGTACCTACAAGAGCGGAATTTAGAACGAGAAAGAAGGAGAGGAAATGGAGGAGAGACGAACATACGACGGCGTGGTTTTTAACCTGAGAAACAAGATTAGGAATGTTTGCGGAGGAGCAGGCCGAAAACGAACCACAAGGGAAAAAGAGGTCGAAGAGTGAGGAACTGGAAAGGCAAAACGCTGAAAATGTTGGCAAGATGCCTGCATTAACAAGTATAAGCGTTCAGATGAATCTCATGAAATCGAAGTAGCTAAAGGCTAAAAGCGAACTCAACTTGCACTATTTGGCACCTGTCTTGCGTGTACTTCCCCGACATACACTACAACAATCATAGTCGTAGAAAATAGTGTTCGCCATTACCGGAGCGAATTCACGGCGGCTAACGAGAAACACAGCGAACCAGAGCACGTCAAATATAGGTTCCGGGATGTCGTGATTTCCTTTCATTGCAAAATAATCAAATGAGTAAATAACCGAGTTCCTAATACATGAAACAAAAACAGTTATTTGTAAGTTGAATAAATCGACCGTCCACAAGCTATCCGTGAGCATGTCCGGTTCGGCACACATATAAAAGATGGAGATCAACCCGAATCATCAGGGCGTGATATGTCAACCATTGCAGGAGAACAAAGATGTGGCGGAGCGGGTTGTCAAAATGGCGACGGAAAACCCCAGATATTGAGATAAAGTGAACAAGACGGTTTCAAAAGTCAGTCCACTGTGTAACTGAAGTAGGAACCGGAAGTGCATACAACGTCCAGGCGTTTAGATGAATTCAAATTCATATTTGAACATCCTTTGGCATCATGGTCGTAAACGCTATGGGATATAATCCTACAGCTTCGAGTCAGCAAGTAAGCCGTTGGATCACGAGGTGGTGATAACCCTGCAGCGATCAATAACCGTATGGTGTATGCCGCTGCCTATACTCATCTAGCACAGTCCGGCGAGAAAGCACCAAACAGTCAACGACCATGGGTTCCGGCCCCACAGAGAACAGACGGAATGTGCGCTGCTGATAATTCTCGAAGTGACGAAATGACCGTTTAGTGCTTTCCCGCATGTCCACTGATTGTCTGGCTAAGCGTGACCGTGACGAATCTCTATCGAAAAGTTAATCCGAATTTCACATCATATTACGATGTAGACATCAGTAGTTACCCAAGCCAGTTTATAATGCAATCGGACGGTGGCGGTTGAATAAGAAAAGTTCGCGCCTCAGTGGGTCATCCCTGTCCTCTGAAGGTTAGAAAGGTACATGGCAGTGGGGGATGAGTGTACACGCAATATTAGTCAGATACGTAGTCACAGCTGTTTCCACTCTTTACATCTAGCCCACGGACGAGTATGACCAGGGTCGCTGGTTCTAGCCCCATATGGAACAGATGGGATGCGCAATGCTGACAATTCTCAAAATGATGCAACAGACGTACAGTGTTTTTCCGGATGTGCTGACTCAGTGTGAGGGTGACGAATCTCTATCGAAAAGAAAAATCGTACATTTGCAAGATGGAGTAGCTTAAAGATTCGAGGATTTGAATAAAAACTACTTAGAAGAACAGAGCCGGTTTCCATCAATCAGGTTTGCTCGCATATACTATCGGTGAAGACGTCGACGCTGTTTTTAGTGCAACGTTACGGTTGCTTTGAGACAGCGGTCACGTCATCAGCACGTCGAAATACCGGTGCGACACTGATAGGAGTACTGAGACAGCGTCTTCATTCGCACACAGTAGTAAAGTACTCATGTGGTGGTCTCTTAGGAATGCGGCGCTGCTAATCAGGAATTCCTACCTAAAATGTCGACAGAGTTGTGGACACAAAGGAGTCATTGATAATACAGCAAAATAGTGTACGACCCAGTAAATATTTAGGTGTATCAGGAAATGCGTCCATTGGTTCTTCCGTTTAATTGAGCTTTTGAATGTAATCAAGCAGGATACGCTTCGGCCCATTCTCAAATGTCGATCCCTAATGAGTGATCCTACGAGATGAATGACCAGATACAAGAACCAAGCCAAGTAGTCAATCCCAAGGGAGTCTACTGCGGACAGTGTAAAAAATGGTCTTTCACCTATGCGGACCAGCTGACTGGCCGCTAATCTTCGTTGGTAATTTAATGAACTATAAGGATATTGGTTATGAACAGAGCAAAATAATGGACTGTAGGTCGTGTATGTTTAAATTAGCATGTAAGCATTAGATTTCAGCTTAACAGATTAATCGCATCCTCATACCCGTTGCATGATTTTCAAACTGGGGGTCGCCACAACTGAGAGTTAACAGAAACATGTGTCCTATTTCGTTACATTTCGAGTTGACAGATGAATTTCATTTCTATTAGTATGACACCGTAATCCATCTCGAGTTGCAACCATCTCGAAGTAACCCGGTCCAGTGCATCTTTACGCTCTCTGCACACACGGAGAGAGAGAGAGAGAGAGACGGACATGTCATCAATCTGGGTTCACCGACAGCTGCAACACTATGATGTCTGACAATCAGAGCGAAAGGTAAGTACATAGGTAGCATTCTCGACACACTGATGATGAATTGATCGAGATGTGCTACTGCACGGAACAGGGGGGTCAATAAAAAGCACACATCATACAAAACACACGGGCGTGTGGTTTCACATACACATTTGTGAATACTCGAATACATCGAAATCAGGCTTTAGCAACGGCATGAATGTCCTGCAGTTATCATTTGGTCGCATTCTCACACTCCAAGACCTCCGTCGGCTGCAAAGCCCCAACTAGTAATCGGAAGAGTAGGAATACCATACACAGTAACGAGAAGTCATTACTAGTATATTGCACATGTAATTTTTGTGAGTTATTTTCCTATTCATACGTCTGTCTATCTATTGTTGATGCTGTCGTTTCTGGTGTAAAGACTGTAATTTAGTTATACGCCTAACAAGAACACAGCCACAAAAAGAGTACGACTGCGAGGTATACAGCGCAGGAATGGGTGAAAATTATTGAAAACGAATACTTTACAGCCACACTACGCTGACACCATTTAGCTGAATAAAACGACTATTCCTGAAAGACGGATCCATTTTAACATCAAATATCGAATTAACAGACTTTGCCCAAATACACTAGCTAGCTGAGTGGACTGGGGCATTTAAATGAAGTCATTTAGAATTGAATTTCCCATGAACACAGAGAAGTTTGGTCTGTTTCCCCCAGTTGTGCAAATTGAAAAAAATGAGCAATTAGATAAGTAAGCAGCTGAGCACTTTGATCTGTCATATTAATCCCATGCTCCCTAGTTTCGTGCTCGAAAACCATCTTATGAAGGAAAAAGGCTGTAGAAAGAGGACTTCTGTGGGAATGCACTTAAGTTAGTAGATGCACTCATTTCCAAACTGATGACGGTGCGACATGACCAATGCAAATTGGTCATGGAACGAAACACTAAGTGCATGGACGAGCATTAACACATAGAAGGGTTTGTAAAACGGAAACTAGACGCTTACAGTTCAGTGGTTTCGGAATATGTAGACACAATAGCTGAACGATATTCAGTGCAACTAGTAGCACTAAGACCGGCACAAAGGGTCGGTGGTTGAAAGGATTGTGCACATGCGTTCTGGGGTCGCCTGCTCGAATCTGCCTAAGTGCGGGCGACCTCATGGTATACCCAGCTCTCGTGTGACTGGTGGTAGTGAAAGAAGAAGAATGGCATCAGCAGTACGCCGGTACTGTGTACCGGCGCTTTGCTGCCGCGCAACCACCGCCGGTCGCACGTGGGCTAAGAATACTGCGAGCATCGTCCTGCCCCTACGCAGGATCGAACTCGTGCCCCAAAATTAGTAGACAAGCTCGTAACCCCAAGGCTACGGGAGGGCACTGGTGGTGGTTGCGCGACAAAGAAAGGTTCAGTACGGTGTGCAGTCGCACTACTGATGCCTTTTTGTTTTCTTTCTCAAAGAGGAGGCCAAAGTAATGGTCTCCTTTAAGATCCGACGTTTAAGCACCAGTCACGCCATTCGCAACCCAAGATGCAAGCATGTCTCGTCACGAGTCAACGATTCCCCCGGAAGATAATTTATCAGACCAGTAACAGGGCTTGATAACGATTCGCTTGGTACACATTATTGTACAAGATCCGGTCGCTTCCCCAGGTTATCCCAACGAATAACTTCATCAGCTGATCGGAAGTGTTGACGAATCAGCTGATACTGTGTACAGTAAGTAAAGAAACAAAAAGAACAAGAACAAGTTAATGGGAATCTACAACGCAACTACATGCTACGCGGTGGCTACCTACTCTGTGCCTCATCTACTGGAATAACCAATCAAATTTAGCCGAGGAATACGATAGCCAATCACAACGACTGTAAGTGTACAGCAGCCAATTGGGGTGACGCGGGGACCAAAACAGCCAGAAAACTCAAACGACTGCACAAACGGTGGATGAAGCGGAGCGCACTATACCATTTCCCGGCCAAGTTGTCCTCTTGGGCAACAGAAATAATCTGAGGGGGCATTCAACATGAGTCTACTCAACTAATTTGATCCGTGCGTACGCCAGTCACTTGCGCAGGTGTGTAGGTGTGCGTGTATAGCCCGTTGCCTTCAGGCAATTGGACCTCAGACGCACTAAGTCATAGGGGTGCAGGTGGGACGCTTCAGCTCCTACGCACGGAACAAATTAATTGAGTAGACTAATGTTGAATGCCCCCTCAGATTATTTCTATTGCCCAAGAGGACAAATTGGCCGGGAAATGGTGTAGATATATTGGCTGACAATAAGCCTTTACAAAAAATAACTGAGGCACATAAAAGCAATGCGACGCTGTGTGCAAAAATGTGAAGTAACGAAGAATAACAAGATGGTACAGTGTTAGAAATCACCTGTATCATAGCGTTCAGAGTAGCAATGCTTGGTCGCCAAGCTGCCCAGGAGAAAGTGAACAGTTTGGGATCATTTTCCGTACCCGCTAGCGCGGAATCCTTAATTGCGCACAACGCAGCAAACAAAGGAACGGATGAAGTAGAACCGACGGGAGCGGATGGGGGACCGGTGGGAAGTGCACCAATGTGAGGGTTGAAACCAGGTAGGGAAGGGCGACTGGTGTCCTGGTGGCCACATGGACAAGTTGCTGACATAAGCCAATGAATGAACGAATCGTGTAGCAGACAAGACCAGGCCGGATCCACATGAGGTGGGCAAACTAAAGTGGAGCAAAGAAGGGCAATGGGGGATGAAAACATGGAGCGGCCCTAAAATAAGTACCATAAAAGAACCACGGCCAAGGCGAACAATAGATGATTGCCTCGGCGCAATATGTAAGTGGAAAATGGCGAGTTTGTGGTCACCAACTTCAGAGGTGGAAAGTCGAGAAGTTACTGATATGCTTAAACGAACTGGTCAACGATTCGGTTGTGTTACATGTATTTTATGACCAAAATTTCGGTACAACTGCAGGAATGCCATCGTTCTTCCCGTCGATTTCGCATCAGCACTAATTTTAGTCGCGGAGATGACAATGCGCCCATATGTCTTCAGTGTTTAGTTTTGTGGTAGCACTTGTGAGTGGGTGGGTAAAAAGAAGGGACCTCAATTTGGCCACCAATCAAGTTGGAGCAATCCCCAGTCATTCAGATCAGTGAGGATGCGTACAACGTGAGTAGTTTGAGAGGTTACCCACTTCAAGCGATGCAGTCCATGATTGATCTTGTCGTTAATTGAGGTCTGCAAGTAAATATATCTAAACGGGGACTACAGTGACAAGCAGAGTATGCCGATAGACGGCTTTGCCAATACGTCACCGAGTTCAGCGAGTATTATTGTCCACAGTGATTAGGGACTCAGTTAATTGGTCTGAGGTACTCAATGGTGAACGGATAGTGAAAATAATCAATTAGGAACGCGTTGGTGGTTCGGTGTTGCTCCTTCCAATCTTGACACCGAAGCACCAATTCGGATACGGTTCTTGTGATCGCAATGAGCGAGGTCTACTTTAAAGAGGACCGAGGTCTGAAGAGAGATTGTGAGTCGCAAGCCAAGCGCACAGCGGGTACACCAAATGCCACTTGGAATTAGGAACGCGATTTATTTTGAACTGAATGTCGTATGCCGCAGAAGCAGATCGAATTTACGCCGAGTATGTGAGCCTACCCGCGCGTTGAGCACCGCGGTGGTCAACAACGGTGGATTGCACTGTAATGGTTAGGGGACAGACACTTGATCCCACACTTGATCCCGCACTTGACACAAAGTAGGGTCCAAGTGGTGAAAAGGGCTGGTGACTACATGTAGACCTGAATGGACACTAGCACCAAGTCCTGAGTACCGGTCTTTCCATATCAAGCAGCTACATATACAGAAGTCACAGATGAGGACGCCAGTGGACGAGATGCGAGTGGTGTATAAGGGCATAAAGTGATGGCTAAATTTGGCTATACAGTTGATGCACACCATCACCTCACATACTCCGCCTACGTTCAGTCTACGTATGTAAACAGCCAATAAAGCAGAACCTGATCTCACAGCCGAAGGTGGCGCTGTCGCAGACATGTTCATTGCCGCGTCTGCGTTCGTCCTGACTCCAGCCATGTGTTGTTGACTTATCCTTAGCTATACGTCCCAGGGTTTGTGATTTGGACCATCTCGGGAATAAGCAACAGCTCCCACATCCCATTTGTCCAACGCTAGCATGCGCAGACACATTGCGCATACAAACGAACGGGTGTGATTGCTCTGTGCGGCAGGTAGGTCTGAGTTCCACACCCATACTGACATGCCGCAGCACATACTTGTCCGATGTGCTAGTAGCTGATTTGACATTGGTCACGAGGAACCGCACGCATGGGATGCAATATGAATCCCTTATGAGCTTAAGTTGAATATCCTTACGGAGGTAGATTTCGTTAAGGAGCAATTTGACTGCATCATGGATGCAATTGACTCGGACAAGTTATGTACCACTACGCCCCAATCTTGTGATGAAGAGCATCAGAAGCTGCTAAGGGAGCAGGCAAACCATTGCTAGCAGCCCGGAACAGCTGACCATGACGCAGACCGAAGCTTATTGGCCAAGCAATGAGAGCGGGCTAACGATGACGCTTCAACTTAAACACTGCCAATGAGGATGATCAATCTTGAAGCCTGCCAGTAAGCGCTAGGCCATTCCCTTATTAACTTTTGTTTCGAGCACATTATTTGATTTGGTTACACTGCTTGCCGGGTGCTTAATATAGTTTTCGCCTGAGGCCTTAGCCTTCGAAACTGGAAAGTTGGCCGGTCAGCTTGCGCGGTAGCATTAATCTATCCGTAAAATCAGCGGAAAACACAACAAAAGCACAATGTTGCGGTGCGCTGACGGTTCGCCGCAACGCGATAACCTTTTCCCGATTGACTGCATCCATAGTGCAACTGAACTGTTCCCTAAAGATTTGACTTGCATCCGTAAGGCGAATGAACAAAGTTGTTGACGAGATTGAATTGCATCTAATGTCTTTCCGATGCACCAGGCGTGTAGTTTCCTTGAGATTGATCTACCCCAAATCAGCCAATGAGGGTATAGCATACATGGATAATATGGGCCGATGATCTACCCTCACTGGCTGTTTTGGGCTAGATCAACCTCAAGGACACTGTACGCGTGGTGCGTAGAATAGAGACTGGATGCAATTCAAATGCGTTAACGACTAAGTTTAATTGCCTTACGGATGAAAGTCAGATCCTAAGGGAGCAATTTAATTGCGCTATGAATGCAATCAGTCGGGAAAAGGTGCAGTCACGCGTAGGTTAGGATACTGCAAAGTCGTCGGCACTCAAGTAGATTTGAACAGGTGACTTTTGGATTACAAGGTAGATGCCTCATCCATTGGATGACCGACGGACAATTTAGTGGCAAAGTCGTCAACCAACAAGCAGGAGGTCAAATCCATGCTACAATAGAAGAATGTTAGAGAACTGGCCACAGCGCAGTCAAACACTGTCAGCCAAGACAGCGGAACTGCGTAGACTGGTGACCGTGTATAGTGATTAGGGACGGTGCTTCGGTCTGCGCCAGACTGTTCGCCTAGGTGGTCTCGGTGATTCTGCTGGAGACAATGCAGACGGCATGACGAATGGATGTACTTTCAACGACAGAACGATGAGGCTATCAAGCGCGGCACGAGCAGTGCTGAGACTGTAGTGTACGTCGATTGATGGTTTAGGTGATTTTCACGCACTAACCGTTGCGACTGCATTTTCAACTTAGTATGCCATGAATGTGCACGCGTGCGTCAAAGCAAATCGCCCAACAAGACGATGAAAAAATAGTGAGAACACCCACACATTTGGAAAAAAGACAAACAGATGAGTACCTTGTGAAACGCGTCGTAGTGTATCACTTGACGAGGCGAGAGATGCTTCCAAGATAGACAGATATCGGTGATTCAAACCGTCTGGAGAATCGAGGCCTTCAATAGCCGCCGAGGCACTCTTCTGCATGAAAGGCCCAAGAATATGAAGTAGCTGTTCCATTAACATCGAGGAAGCTTAAACAGAGAACAACAATGGGAAAACACGGGTGTTTCAGTATGTGGGCATGAATGAAAAGCGAGAGTATGCTTTGCTGCGGTTCAGGTTGATATAGTCTGTATAATTTAATAGAGTGGAAGTGGTGGAAATTGTCGGATAAAAATAGCAAAGCAACGAAAGAACATCTTCCGCAATCGTCTAAAAAGGCACCCAGTAGGTGGAAAGATGATAATGGGAAAAGAGTGAGAACAAAAATTCGTAGGATAAAAATGTATCGGTTAGGTTCTGTTGGTTAACCACGACCCCAGCGACAAATTGCTTCGGGATCCAGCTACCGTGGCCAGCGCCGTCAAGTAAATAAGAAAGAAAGTAAGCAAACGAGCAACCGAGAAACGCAAGCAAACACACAGTCAAAAATCAGGCAGAGGCAAAATAAGGAAATTGCCGAAGGAAAATGTCGAGTTTGAGGAAGGAAAAATCTTCAATACTCTAGGGACTGCACCATACCGGATAAGGTATCTACTCACTGGAGTGACTCATCTCGAGGTTCCAATCCGCGAAGATTGGAAACGCTGTCTTGGCCAAGTATCTCAGCCACTTCTTGCATACTCTCTTACCGCCTTAATGATTATTCACCCAGAGGTTTCACGAAATTAGGTGCAACGATGGCGTATGGATGCATGTCGATGTGTGCAGTCAAGGAATAATTAATTCTACGAACCTTGCGCAACTCACAAACATCCTTCAAGCAATCTACCATCGCCCTTTGGACTTCAGAAGGACAGTTACTTCGGTTCATTGGGATATGACGAGTGAGTGAGTCAATTTGCAACACCAGGACAGTTACTGTGAGTTCATTGGCAATACGTCGCGCACCAAGCAGAAGTCGTGTATCAAATTGTGCACCTAATCGTCAGCCCTCGGTAGCTCAGTGGTAGAGCAGCGGACCGGAAATTCGTGGACCGGGGTTCGATTCCCCGTCGAGGCAGATTATTGTGTGCGGTATAATCGTGGCTTCTACTTTCTACGAACCTTACGCTACTCACAAACATCCTTCGAATAATTAAATCATCAGCAGCAGCATTACACGTTAGCTAGTGTGCCGAAATACAATAAGATAATGACTGTGAAAAAAGATGCTAAACATTATACAACGGAAAATAAAAACAAACACAAGTAATACCATGGTTAGTATAATTTAATGCAGCCCAAACATCACTGAGGTCGGTTCGACGAGTGTATCCAGCCAAAAGTGTTCGCAGTCTTTCGGGCCTCAACCCCGCATTTGAGACACTAACCGAAGCCAAATACGAAATAAATAGCTTGAAAATTGTGTAGCCCAGCTCAGTGGCTAAAGCTGCTGGCTAACTGGCATCTGCCCCTGGCGGTTATGGGTTCGATCCCCAAGTAGGGGACCGAGGGAATGCGCACCACTGACGAGCCCCAATAGGGCGAAACGCGTCTGGTGCTTTTCCGGACTAGGCTGTGCTATGTAGCTTGTGAGCAACCGGGACGATAACATTACAATTACAAGTAAAACATCTGCCGACGAGTCCGATACGTTCGATTTGGTGGAACGATCATTTGTGCAGCGATTTCCAACAGCATTTCGTTTAAGAACTAGGCTTTAATTTGAGTCAGTAATGCAATGTATGTAGTAATTATGTATGTATGCAGTAATTAAGCTCATTGGAGAGCTAGTTCTATCATATGTTTTCGGGGCCGGCTTGCATGAGTGAAGCGCTGGATTGAAGGTCGAAAAGTGTGGTCACATTTGGCATGGAAAAAAAGCTTTAAAGTAGATCCACATTTAGACAGGCACTCGATGGTCCTTCTTAATCGCAACCATAACTTATCCCACAGATGGGTGTACCTCATCAAAAAGAAAGTCAACAGGATATTTTGCTTGGTCCCCTGTAAGAATAGCAGACATTTCCCATTACGAGTGGGATAGGTTGAGCCATTTAGCAAAACAACAGCCGTATTGGTTGAGAACACTCGCGAACCTATTGAACTCCAGAGAAGAGTGAGATTGTTTTTCAGCCTTCGAATCCAGAGTGGGTCAATCTGGAGCTAAGAACGTCGTTCTTCATAAGTGAACGTTGATAAGCGCCCATAAGCATTATAGTAAATGAGCGCTGGGCGTTTACCAAAGCAAATATGTCTGTTTTGCGTAGGCGGCTTTGTATGATGGTGCGTTATGAGTTTGAATAACTCAAGCAGCCTGTTAGTTATTTTGCTTTCGCTACTCGATTGTGATTGTATTGAATGCGATAACATATATCTATCATACAAATGAGGGAAAGCAATGGACCCAATAAGCTTCTCTGAACGACATCACATGCGACAATTTTGGGTGCAGAACAGTGTTGGGCTCTGTGCTTTGTCTGTTCCGTCGTTCAGATATGAGCCGAACCAGCTCAGTAGAGGAATGCTGATCCCAAAGAAGGCAAGTACGACCAACAGTAGTTTGTGCGGTACGAACCGTATAGCAAAAGCTCGAGGCGCTTTTGCTAAGCTTCGCCACTTATGGCATCGGCGCGACATCACTGTCGCCCTGAAGGGTAGAGTGTACAGTGCAGCGGTACGTTCGACCCTACTGTACAGTTGTGAAATCTAGCCCCTTAGATCAACGGACATAACGAGCCTAGTTACATTCGACCATCGGTGCCTTCGCAATTTAGCTCACATCTAGTGGGAAGACCGAGTGAGCAACGAGCGTGTTCGACGCCTTGTTTTCGGCACAGAAAAAAAAATAAACCGCTCAGCACCGTCATTTCACGCACCAGGCTCCGATGGCTCGACCACGTGTTACGCATGCCAGCCCACCGACTCCTGCGACATGCGACGTTTGCGCGCCGGGGGTGTGGATGGAAGAAGAGGAGGGGTGGCCAAGCGATGACTTGGTCCAGAAGAATGAAGGCCCTCACTTCTGAGCTGGCCTCGGTTGGAACGTCTCGGCTCCCTGGTTGGGGTCCGAAAGACGATGAACACGTTTGGTTGGACACACTTGCTGATATGGCTAGGAGCCGACCTAAGTGGCGTTCGTGCTGTGAGTTCATTTGTCCCACCCTATCCCTCTTAGCCTCCCCCTGCAACCACGATCTCATTAGTTAGCCTTATGTAATTTTGCATAGTAATTTTTTTTGATGCACAGTAGCCCGCTGGTAGCTTACCGGAACGATGCCCATCCGTTACCGGCAGCTCAGCTGGCTTGCACCAGTTGCATTTTGTTCTCTTCTCTGTGTATTGGGACACAGTAGCTGGGGTGTTTCCCACCTCTAGCTAACGTGTATGATGATGATGCGGTACGCAATCAAACGCTTTTGCATATTCAGAAGCATGACGTTGATGGGCTACCCACCATCGGTTATTGTTGAAACATAATCAATGGTTTCATTCCTCTCGACCAATTCATCGTTTGGCATGGGTAAAAGAAAGACAAGATTCACCCAACTGAAATGGTTCAAGTGCAGCGCTGAATCGGAGGTGATGCATTAAAAGTGCAGCGCTGAATCGGAGGTGATGCATCTAAATAGCACTCCCGCGAAACATTGCATTCCATGGCCGATTTCGTTATTGCATGCACTTGCCCAGCAGTGATAGCAGGACAGCTACAAAAAAGCGGGGACTCTGGGAGGTCAGCCAAAGTCTTAAGACATCGAGTCACGATGAGCAACGCTTGTCATAACGGTTAATGACGAACGTGTTCATCGCCTTTCGGACTCCAAGTAGGGAGCCGATGTGCTGCAACCAAGACCAGCTTCGAAGTGAGGGCCTACATTCCTGTCGACCAAAGTCATCGCTTAGTCACCTATCCTCTTCTTCTATTCACACCCCCGGCGCGCAAACAACGCACGTCGCGGGGGCCGGTGAGCTGGCATGGGTAACATCTGACCGAGCCATCGGAGCCTGGTGGGCGGAATAACGGCGCTGAGCGGTTCATTTTCTTTTCCTGTGCTGTAATCAAGGTGTCGAACACGCTCGTTGTTCATGCGGTGTCCCCAAACTGCGAATGTACCGGTGGTCGAACGTAAGTAGTCTGTTTCTGCCAATAGAATGGGCCACGTTTCACAATCGTACAGTAGGTTCGAATGTACGACTGCATTGTAAACTGTACTCTTCGGGGAGAGAGTGACGTCGCGCCGGCGCCATAGGTGGCGAAGGTTGGCAGAAGCGCCTCGTGCTTTTGCTATAGGGTTCGTGATCTCATCTTCCATCCCAGGGTCGCTGATACAACTTCCCAGGTAGTGAAATTTTTGAACGACTTCTAGCTGATCACCATCAAAGATCGGTGCATGGGAAGTTTCTGTCAATCCTGTGGGAAAGCTACGCATTCGGAGAGTGCAAGGATAAGCCCGAAACGGTTGACAACCAGTGCTAAACTGCCCAATGCTGCTTTGCACGTTCGTGAGTTGTCACAGATTAGGGAAATGTCGTCAGCAAGTTAAAAGGCCGAGCATACCAAAGTCGTGTTCTGCGAAAGAGAAGTTAAAAAGGATAGGGGAGGGCGAACACCCCTGTCTTATAACGCTGGAGATACTGAAGGGCGGCGACAGTTTTCCATAAGATCTCACTCAGTCCGAACTATACGCGCAAAACGTTATTATGGAATTTACGTATTTCTCGGATACACCATTCTTCATCAGTCTCAAAGGACCTATCGATTCACTTATTCGAGGAACACGACAACGGCGGGTGGCCAATATAGGTGGTGCTTCCACAAGTGATGTAATGATCAATGCACCCCCGATTTTGACGAGGCTATTCACGTATCTGACGTTCATAAGTGGCAGCCAGTATGTGAAGAATGACAGAGATAAGTACCCTGGAGATGATAGAGATTAGACTGGTATCTCTGTGATTGCCGCCTTCTAAACTTGAGTCTCCCTTGAAAATCAGGACAGTAACCGAGCAGCTCCAGTCCGCTGGACAGCTTCATGTTCTCACAGGTTCACCGATATATCGTGCACTTTGCCACAAGAGCAGGGCTCCTGAATTGGAAGTGTGCTGGAAGAAGATCATCTGGTCCCACTGCATTGTTCAACTTCAGTAGTCCAAACTCACGCTAGAGCTTTGCGAGAGAGCGGATCCGAAGGAACAGCTCAAGGATCAGCGCGATCATTGGCTGAAACAAAATCTGACAATCCCTGCCAATTAAGTTGCCATTCGAGTTGCTCAGTTCTACACTTCAGGCGTTTTGACAAGTTATGAACAAAATATCGCTTCTTGTAACATGTAGTTCCGCTTACAGCAGACTAGTACGGGGCAAGGAATGTTTCCACCTGCGAAGTACAATGAGACATCCTGGCTACACAGTCTCCCTTCTAGCTAGTGTGCAGCTTTGTTCTGAGGTTGTTGTTCTCGCTCCTAGCCAGAATGTGTTGGGGAACATTCTGCGCAGTGCAGTACTTAAACCCACGTGTAGATGTTTGCAGCTTCATGGCAGCGAAGTTGTTCTTCAAGTTGGGTGTTTTAGTCAAACGTACGGTTGCCAGGCTAGCCGTCATCATCAACATAACTTCAAGGAGAGTGAAGTGCGCATGCGTTTTCTCGAGTGCTCCAGTGATCTCCGAATTGGACGTTTTGGTTGCAAAGTTTTCGTCACTTGACTAGGTAACAAAGTGCAACTTCAGGGGAAGTTTGCATCCAAGGCACCAGGCTTGGAGAACAATTGAACACCCTCTGTGTCACAGCGAAAAGCATTTTCTATATCTATTCACTTCACTAACATTACCAAATCATGGCGATTATTGGTGAGGCTAGAATATGTGGTACCAAAATCCTAAGTGAGTGCATATATTTCGGTCAGCACCAGTGTGAAGAGATGAACGTGCTGATATATCATCCTTCATAAGGTTCAAACCATCAGCCTATTGTGCTTTGTAAGAATCTACACCTCGGGCGACACTAGTCTGGGAGCTTTCGACACACGTACCGTAAACGCTAACGTGAGTTGCACGCTGGATGTCCAAACGAGATCAGCAGAGTAGAACGTGAATGAACAGGAGGAGAAGAAAACAGATTTAAAGGCATCCGAACAACAAGACAAACATGTGAAAGGCGATAATGAGCAACGAAGAGGATACCTCACACGGTGCTCACCGGACTGAGCTGTCATGTGATTTTCTCGAACGCAGGCGCCTAGTTTCGCTCCGAGTTCAAGGATAAGCCTTCCCAAAATGGCGATCACGGTTAGGGTCACATTTTCGCCGGTTGAATGCAGCAGTTCTTCCAGCAGAGATTCACGCACTGTAGTTGCAGTTGGAAGGGTAGAGGAGGGCTGGTTGGAAAGAGATGCGCCCAGCGAGTTAAGCAGAGCGGAAACCTAAAAATGAATGAGAAGACGGGGCAGCAATTAGTCTACTGGCAAAAAAGGAGAAACAGCAGTGGTAAATTGGTGAGTATGGCGAGCATGTAGATCGACAGATGTTGCGGAGTATCATTGGGAATTCGCCAGAAAGGTTATCTCTGCTTAAATCTGTGTCCTGGAAATGTGTTGCCCATCGGCGAGATGTTGTCAAAGGACGGAACGGTTACTACGAGGACTTTGTCAAGAGATTACAAATCAAGCCGAAGAAAAGCTGTACAGATACGACAACTTCACTGAAGGCAACGCTGACCGCTAGTGGATGTGTGATATATGGCAATTTCTGCGAAACAAGCATAGCCTCAAGAACCGTAACAACGTGGAAGACTGTAAGGAAAGAGGAATGTACCAACACCACAAGTTAGTTGGTCGTATTAACTGCTGAGGTTTGGACGTAGATCAGTGATCCCAATACGAATGTCTCGTGTGAGCAAGGTAGCACTTACAATTTCTTCTCGGTTAAGAAAGTGCGCATTGCAGACAAAGCTTGAGAAGACGAAGCGATTGATCCCGGGCTCCCAGGCACTTGACCGCTGCCCGACTTTGTATGTGAGACAGATACGTGTAAGTAATAAATTAGGTTGACTGAGTCAGTGGACAAACGAGGCAAACCACGAGGTAAAAAATCAATAGAACGGAGGCAACTTGTTCCAAAAAATCTCAATTTACTAGTGGAAGGGAAGAATTAGTGGACTGGAAAGATAAGTGGTGAAAATAAAGAGTCGGGTACCAGCAAAGGTCAATGCAAGATGGGAGAAATAACTGAAGAGTTGGTGAGGTCCCATTAACACGGTGTAGAATAAACGCGGAACGCAGCGTACACTTGGAAAGGGATGGTACACAATGGTCGTTGTGAACGGATAGAGACTCAATGTGTGGTACAAAGCCCCGACAACCGAAAAGTCGAAGCAAACGACAAAATGAGTAACTGCCTCCACAGTTTCATGATAACTCTGAGAGAGCTGCGAGCTGTGTGTGATTGCAGTGAAGTGATACGAACTCAGTTAGCCGCCCATTTGTGAAGCAAAATACTGAGCCAAAGATATTGCGGGCAAAACTCATTCGCCAAACGCTGCACAAAAAGGAGTGGTAAGTTATCTCTGTTTAGTGACTATTAAGGATCTTCGTAGATGGGCATGCTAATGATAATATCAGATTATCCTTCGACATGTGCTGTTCGTTTGCAGATGCCTCGTAGTCAGATAAAACAGAACCGGTACCAGGGATTGCACCGATGATACGAACACGATAGGCAGACGGCTGCAACAGAGCTCGAGGAACAACTAAACACATCCGCACGCTTAGGCTGCCTGAGACCGGACAGGAGTAGAGCAGCACTGGCTAACAAGGTCGAACACGAGGTTGATGGGTTATTAGTACAACACCGTGACCAGCAGACTGCGGATGTGAGTTGAGAAAATAGAGACCAGCAACATGCAGTAGGTCGGCTATTATTCGAAGACCGAATGTAAGTGGGTCCAATTGTAACAGTTGTGATAACAGCAGACACAGGTGTGTGTGAGAAAACGTAATTTGAGAGAGGGCTTATTAGACTCATTCAAAGTCATTAAGAGTCTCAGTGATCTCAGGTCCACTGATCTCCTTGAATCCCCTGCAGGGACATTGTCTTAAATTTGAAACAGCAAAGATCTAGGCCCGAATTAAGAGCTAAGTTCTTCGCAAACCGGGTTGTGCTTAGCTGGAGTGTAAAACGGTAGAGGACTATAAACAGTGGCTAGACAAAGATTGGTCGATCTAGTTCCCTGAATTTCCGTGGGAGTTCGTGACAGGCTCTAATCACGCCGTCGTAGTTTGTGTAACTTCAAGAAAATGTGTATTTCTCCATCGCAGGCGTGATAATCGACTATCAATTCGAAGTGCTGGCGGCTCTGTTTTACTTAGTGGTACAAGAAATGGGACGGTCGTCAAACAAAAGACCGTATCATTCTTGGATCCCGTCCTGCCCTGTCCAGAAACCAAAAGGCACACAAAATATTTTCCAGATAGTCTCAGAGCGCCGTTTGGTAGATGTCAGCATTCACACACTAGGCGGTCCCATCAGGCTGGGATATCCGTACACATGGATACCGAAAACTACATGATTCGCCCTGAAGCAATACACAATCCTCAGAAAGGTAGACACGTGAGTTCATTGAGGTCTGGGATTCTAAGTATTTGGATCGCAAAGTCGCTTACGAGGCTCTAGGAACCCGGTCCTTAAGGCCGCACTGATTATGTTGTCTACTTTGGCAACGGAAGACCTGCAGGCTAACCATTCAGCGCGGAGTACCACGCAAAATCCACATCCACGCCCTGGATACCTGACACTATTTAAAATGGGTTTTCTGAGCAATTGTGATTAACTCGAGACAGAAAGTTTATTGTATACTTTTAAATAGGAGCATGAAAAATTGTGCGATGGCTCTAAAAAAAGAGAGCCGCAAGTGAGTGATCCGCGTCTGAACTTACGTCTTCAGTTAATCCTATTTGAACAATAAACAAATAAATGTTTATTCTCGACGAAGCGAAACACGCCCGTATACGCATGAACTTAAGAGATTTGTCGAAGTGAGGTATGATCATACAGCTATGGCGCATTCAGAAATGTGTTGGACTGATGTCCCGCCCCATAGTTAGGGCGGCAAATCTACCCCGAACACTCTGGTAAATCCTAATCAACAACTTTCCTCGTACGGAACGGCGGATTAGGCAACGTAACTGCGAGTGACGCTGGTAGATCGCCGCCACTACTGAGTACTACTAACTTGACAACAGCACACCCATATCCTCTAACAACACCCAGAGCCGTGAGTACATTTGGTAGACCGCCGAGTAGTATACAGTTGGTTTGGGAGCTTGCTCGGGTGGGTGTTTTGAAATAGTAGTGTTTTTTGTACTGAGGAGAATCGCAACGACCAGGTAGCTAAGGAACGACACGCACCGCACATGATAGTAAATGAAGTCGAGGAGGAATGCAGGGCAGAGATTTGGCTCTATACACATGCTCAACAGTTGAAAGATCAGACTATCATCACAGCTAAAGTGCTGAACATGTCTAGTAAGTATAGAGGGTCACATGAGGAATTGCAATTGGACTCAAGAGGAAGTACACTTACACTTTCTGTGGATGATGATAAACCACCGCATTCGACCACTTCGTTGTTCATCACATCAAGCAGGCAAGTCCAGATGGATTGGGAGCCGAAGTAACGCGTTTCTTTGGAGGGAAAGCAATGTGGGGGAGCGGAAAACGAGAGCTTACCTTGGAGCATTAGGGCAAAAAATGGGTCAAGCAGATCGCTCAATCGGCTGTTCAGAATGGCACGTAAGTGCTCGCAACACAACTACAGGGTGAAGAGGGGACAAGAAAATAGTGATTCGAAATGGGAATCGATGCAACGTCAGTCGCCAGTGGACGCTGGTCGAAATAATAATTATGGAGCAAAAACAAATGAGACAAAAATGGGCTGTGAGTAAATCAAACATTGAGCAACCATCGCTACGGTCTGAGTGCATCAATGAATGTAAAGCGTGCGTTTTGGTAAAATCAAATGTGGACCTCTTGGTAATCTGTACAAAAGCAACTGGCCCCAAAATGGCACAACAATGTGCCGAAATCTCACAGAGTGATGTTTTCAAAACAGTAATTAGCGACTAATGAAGCCGGCTAACCGAGTATCTGAGAAAGAAATTCGTACATCAGGCGATAGATCTAGGAGCAACAGAGCCGTAAACTGTGTAGAGAATATTCGGACGTCGCGATCACAATTCCCTCCTTCCCCTACAAAACTGGTTGACTATATTCTCGCATTTTTTCGTGAAACTCAGCCTCCAACTCGTTCCGTGCTACCTTCCCTAAAATCGTTAGTATCTCGCATTCCCACGATCCCAAATTGCCTCTACACCTTTGTCTGTAGGCCCGTAGCCTAGCGGCAACGAGTTTCTCTCGTTAACTTGCAGCGTGGGTTCGAGTCCGTGTACGGGTGGGCGTCCTCGCGGTATACCCAGCCCGTGTGCGATTGGTGGTGGTCGCACGACAGCGAAGTGCCGTTACGGCATACAGCTGACATAGTATTATTATTAGTATTATTATCATCTACACCTTTGTCTAATTTTTTACGATGGTCAACACCAGGCTCTGCACTGATTAGGCTCGTTTGCTGACCTTACTCTTCAACGATTATGTCTGTCCGTTGACCTTTTGTTCTCACCGATTATGCCTGTGTGACCATTCCTTCATTGTGTATGTGCATCTGTGACTCAGTTGGTGAACGCTCCAAACAGGCCAAATTCACACTCCCTTGAGGCTTACCCAATCCGCATCCCTTTTGCGTGATCAACCAATCCCACCGCTTTACACGTCTTATAAACACACCGTGTACCTTAGTGCCGTGACTTCGTACAGCGGACGCTCTGAAGCTGGACTTGTTGACTCGGACCAAACGATTGTCATTGTAACTGTTCTGAGTTTGGAAGCATTACCGGTGAGGTAGTTATTGTATTTGGTCATTTATTCACTTGGAAATAGTACCGTTATCCACTTGTTGTTCCTTTGATCCCGGTGGAAACGCGTCACTTGAACCTTCCAAACGAATTTTGTTGCTTACAAACTGCACCATTGCTCAAGCCCTTGACTGATGCCATCAAAATAATCCATTGGGACTTCTAATGATCGAGGGGATAAAAACGATGATGTTAAAGCTGCGGAGATGTGTTTGTCTAATGCAATGAAATATAAGGGATGAGTGTTAGGGGTAGAGTGATCTTGACCCGACTAGCGACAATCGAATGAAGCTGAATGCTGCTCAGGCCAAAGTGCAAAGTCAAGTACAACGGAGTTTAGCTGTCCTCTGCTCAGCTGGGTCGGTGGCATGGAACCTTGATTGTTTCCATTGGATTGTACTACATTTCTTATCACTTTCGTTTGAGGGAATACACTTGAACACGTGGAAGCAAACAATGACTGTTCACACATCGGGAAGTTGAAAGGTCCTGAAGCAGAATACGAGATATTTAAACAGGCGGTCAGAGAGAGATGAATGGTTTGGGCAGTAAGTTATAACAATGAACGGGCATCATTCGGAATGCATACGCAAGTGATATCGTAGTAATTCATGGACGGACGGAGATGGAGTATAGTAGGAAGCGAGACGATTAAGAAAGAGATAGTAAGGTGTGTTAAATGGAGAAAATTTGGTGAAAACATTTGTCTGATTAAAAAGGTCCTCGATTTTCCATGGCGGCAAAGAGAGGAGTCGAGAGATTCGCCAAATGGTGTACCGTGCTTTCCAGAAAAAGTCGGACAGATTCTCAAAGTGTTCAGATCGGGACAATTTAAAGAACGGTGAGTGGGTCAAAATTCGTGCGTCAAAGTGTATGAAGGAGGAGGAGTGAAATGCGATGAAGATGTCGTTCTGAAGCACACGCAGTGATTGGATCGCAACACGCAATCGTAATGTGGACCACGATTCCAAATGAAGTGAATCTAAGCCAATTCGATCACTGGGACCATAACTGATGAAGTAATGGATATTTGGTGTCACCCGCCCGAAAACACTGCACCTCATGACGTGATTCGATCCCGTTTTATCCCATCAGGTAGAGATAGCAGGCATTGAACCCGAACCATCGGAGTGTTAGCCAAAACCTCTAGTCCCCTAACCACCGGGTCACGGCGATCAACGCTTGGCACAAAGGTTAATGACAGATTGGAGGGTCAATTTGAAGTACTCGTTATTTGGATGGACTGCGATGTGCAATCGCAATATGGACCGTGATTCCCATAAAGAAAAACCTTGGCCAATCGATCAGTAGTACCATTACTGCTGAAACGGGTGAATATTGAGTGTCTCCCGCCGAATACACTGCACTCCTTGTCTGGTTTCGAAGTTGGATGATCTCATCAGGTGGAGACAACGGAAATGCGACTGGAACCCAGGACCATTGGGACATCAACCGAAGTCTTCATCACAACGCCAGTGGGGTTTTTCTGAAAAAAGAAGCGGTGCTAGCTGGAAGAGGAAACAAAGTGAATGAATTCCAGTTAGGCAGAGAGTAAACATCGTGAAGAGATAATGTGGAGAAAATGGGTTTCCTTGTCCATATGTGAATGTGAAGAATTGTTCAGATCAAGCAGGAGCATGCAGTAAATTAGGTATACCGAATGGCTTCTAGTAGTCGATTCAGTGATACCGCGCAGAAGCCATGTACCTGTAGGTTAGGTCGCAATGTCCAAACACGCCTGCTGAATGTCTACGGAGACGGGCGTCGCCCCCCAAATAATGCGCACAGTTGGATGGATAGCCGAAGATTTGACGAATTGGAAGAATGATGAGAGAGAAAGTGAACACTGTCTTCTTGGACAAGCTCTTGGGGAGTAACGCTGGTGACCTCAGCGTTCGGAAACATTCGACCATTTATCTACCGGAGGAGTAGCGGATTGTGAAGGGGAAAGCAACGATGGTCGGGCGTTTCGATATTAACAAAGGACGAATGGCAGCGGAAAAAAAGAATGTGCAAAGGGAAGAAATAGCAAACAGTGTGCTTCGTATGAAAAGCCAGATGCATCTGGGCGGATGAGACCGAATGCAGCAACGCCGTTGACTGCGTGCCGAAGCACATGGGTAGCAGAACCCAAGACTTCAACCATACGGAAAGGGGATCATCAAAGTTGTATCCAAGTTGTCCATGCATTGCATACCCCGTAGTTCCAACCAGATGGAGGATGCAAGGTCGACGAGCCGACATTGAATGTCCAGTCACGTGGACAACTGGAGTCAGGTGGAACTAATTCAAACAGCATAAGTGTTTCAGGTTCAGCATACGGCTGATTGGGCCCCCGGAAAAGTTGAAAGCAAACACTAACTGAAGAACGCAAGCAGTGTCCATTCGGTAGTTCAACCTGATAAGAACGATGCTGTAGATGCACAAATGACTAAAGATGGGCCACACGCAGTGCATAAGAGCACACGGTGATGCCAATGATCCACTGAAATCGTGACCTCCAGAGCGATTTAGGATTTGAAGATTCGTATGGACCACACCATCACTGGTTTGAATGCGGGATATTAGGTGGCGGTCAGTTCGAGTACACTGGCGGTGAGGATTATTGTAAAAGCTTTGCGGCGGAACCTTGCGATTTGTGGACGCGGAAAGCGTGCCAAAGTGTGCAGTGCTATGCGCCAGCCCATTCATTCGCAAGACATAGCAACTACATCACATGGAAAAAACAAGGTGGGATGCTTAAACGCAGCAGCCGGATAGGGGTTCCATTTCAAAAAAAGAAATTGACAGCAATTCACGACGAAAATCACTCGTTTTAGTAAAATCAAATGAACGTTCCCACTAGATCGTCACACAGCCCTGTGAATCGTGGCTAAAAAAGTTGGGACTCTCGTCAAAAGGTCATGAAAAGTGTCTTAACCAGTAATCGTGAAAAGCTGTTATGCGATGTCGCCTGTAAGTGTAGCACTGTTACACGCGGTCACATCATTGAGGAGTATTCACAAACGTGTATGTTGTTGCTTTATTGTGGTAACACGTCCTAGTGGTTTGACACCTAGTGAGGACGGACGAAACGATCTTCACTGATAGTACGCCATGCATAGAGTAACACATTCGAGTTGGATCGGTATAGACTAAGGGATCTAGGCACTAGACACTAAACATGAGGGCAGAAGTGAGAAAAAACTCGAAATCCCACATGACTGCATCGAGACCCAGAAAAGAAAAAGTGGTCGATAGCAAGAGTTCGGTTACTGACTCGGCCAAAGACAACGTATGCTTTCTACACCTTCGCACTTACAAATCAACAACATAGCATCGTCATACATAAACTATGGAGGGAGACGAATGTTGGTAAGGCATATGAGTTGCTACGTGGCGGTAATGCCTGAGGAGAGCCCAGTCAGTTCACTGCAGCTTGCGCGGGTACATACAACAGATACACTGGGGAGCGCTTAGATGCAGTCTGCGCAGTTTGAGTCGCCGCGTGGTGACAGTGCTGTTGAAGTGAGCTCAGACGAACACTGCGCTGTTTCCGTTAAGCTATGCGAGCTGTGTGACAATGAACCCTATGAATCACAGAGTATTTTCCAAAAGATCCGTGTAATGGGGATACATTAGTATAAGCAGTATGCCGGTCTGCAATGCAAACGCTTTGTTGCCGCGCACGTAGGCTAAAGAGACTACGAGGGTCGCCCGGCCCATGAGCATGCGCGAACCCATGCCCTCAGATTACAAGGCAGGCTCGTGATTCTTAAGGCTACGGGCCGGCATGGGGATACAATAAGTCAAGGTTAAAATGTGTGCTGAGAGATCATTGGTTGACCGGGGTTGTTTGAACCAGCAGTTACGTCTAAAATTGGAATTTAACACTGGATGTAATGTCATGAACTTTGGTAGGACTAACAGAAAAATTTCGGTGTAATAGATGGGGAACAAGCGGAAAGAGAGAGGTCCAGCTACAGTACTTGTTACAGTTTCAAACAAGAGAACACATCTGTAAGGTAAAGCGAAAGCACAAGTGGGTTGATGGAGATGGTTTGCGTGGGTTTGACGGGAATCAAAGTAAAACGCGGTGTTGAATGGCAACTGTTTGATGAGCCTAGAGAAAACTGAGGACTATTCATTATAGAGTCTGGGAAACAGGATTATCAGAATGGAAACACGAGGTTCGCCGATATGCTATTACTATGTGCGCCTGCACGTCGTTTGACGA
>OX104067.1:119903247-119941142 GCA_944474145.2 Dicrocoelium dendriticum | reverse complement strand
ACACACAGACTGTGAGCCGAAACATGGTAAGATGTTCATTAAAACCATTTTCAACTGCTATTGATGCAGTAACGCAACACGCACCGAATGCACTTCGACTGCTCCGCTGGATTGTCAGTGATGCCACCGTAGAAGACAAG
This sequence comes from Dicrocoelium dendriticum, assembly GCA_944474145.2. Classification (NCBI taxonomy): domain Eukaryota; kingdom Metazoa; phylum Platyhelminthes; class Trematoda; order Plagiorchiida; family Dicrocoeliidae; genus Dicrocoelium; species Dicrocoelium dendriticum. The sequence continues at coordinate 119,941,002 of OX104067.1, read as the reverse complement.
CTGCTTTCGGAGTCTCGCGAGTAAAACATCCAAAAGGGAACGACTATCAACTTGTCCATTTGGCTCATTGGTCACCTTGACAGTGGTGTATTCAACCGGCGCCAGAAACGGTATGTGGAACAGGGACCAAGGCAAACAGCGAAGCAATGCGATTCCAACGGGAAACAGGCTGGAAAGGGAGAAGATAACTAAGGGTTCAAGTAATGAAGCATTAAAGGTACCAATGGTATTTGTCTCTGTAGATCGGTCTTGAAACAAGATAGGTGTCAAAACGAATATTCTTGCAAACATGCAACAACGTAATTTTGTTCAACGGAGCTACTGGATAATAACTATGTTAATACATAGACATAGGTCCTCCGAGAAAACAAACAGTAGCTCGTGGAAAAGGGTATGTCGCAATGACACGGATTTGTACAGAGGCACGTTTGTGACAATAGTTGTGTAAAGATCATCGTGAGCGCCAAAGGATACAGAAGTCAAGCAAACACGATCTTATGCTAACGGCTGGAAAAGTATGCAATCGTCGAACTTGCGGTCATACAAACCTATATTTGGGACTAAATACGTCCCGATGAGAATAGGCTGTTTAAATCGCATGATCACTTCGCGGCTGTGAGAGACGTCACAAGTGGTGTAGGCCAAATAAATCAGTATTCCTCGAAGCAAGAGAATCACTAGACCAAGTCGATTGATTCGGACCTCTCGATATAATCCAACAGAAAGCTGCTGTCGTATGACTTGTAGACATTTTTCATGCCCGGTAACAAAGTCATGCAGGTCGCATCAGTGAGTTGCCGAACATAATGACAAGAAGGCCCTTCCTTAATCGGCGGAACTAGTTGGTTTATTAATTGATTGTCATTAATGTCATTTTTACCGTGGAATCCATCGCGAAGTGTTTGTCTATGGAGTCTTGCTCAAGGAAAACAGATTGGTTTGGATAATGCAAGTGAGATGGTTCTGATGTTTGACAATCACAAGGCGTCAATCCGTTCTGGAGAGCATCATAGTGTAACAGGAGAACTAACTACTAGATTACCCGTCCGTCGAACAGTAATGACGAAGTATATCAATCTAGACATCTTGGCAAATGCCAAGGTTATCTTACCAATGATGAAAGTTAAAGCCTAAAGAATGCAATCATCAAACCTGTGGCACAAAAAACGCATCACAATCATAATCCGCGGCGGAAGCCAGATCTATTTGCGACAAGGTTTAATTACCATGCAGCACAAACGAGGAATACTAATGGTAAGAAGGGACATAGGGCAGGAACAGTAAATCATAAACAAACATCCATGGCTAAATTGGTTACAAGTTACCGATAAAGTATGGCAGAAAAGAGATGATGCGTTACCTGAGAAACAGACCATTTGCGGTATTCAGCACCGCGTTTAAATCAACTTCAATCAACAGATAAGACATTTGAAACAAACGATCAGGCCAGGGAAAAGTATCGGGCACCGCACTGGCCCTGTTTGCGGTCACTGGCCTGTATTGTCCCATGTAAAGTGTCACGGAGGTGAAACAGCTGACTACTATGGTGCACACTAGCGGGGCGAGATCCGCCACATCACGTGAGCGGCTGACAGGCTCGTTGTCATGGTCGAACCGGAAGCTGACGAAATCAGACCGTCGTCGCCGCACGGGTTGCTATGTTGCGGACGTGATCCTACCTACAGTCAGAGAGAGATGGCCGCTACCCGAGTCGAATATGTTCAGACAAGCGGTGTGACTCACCTCAGTGATAGAGGCGAGGCAAGCGCATGTGACCTATAAAAGTAGCCATGTTTTGTGCCTAATATACTTCGGTCTAGCAGGCTCAACGTTTTTTTTTCTCCGGCTGGTTGGTAGTGCAGAGACAGAGGAAAAAGGGCAGCATTACAACAGTGGCGACGAGAGTTCAATCGAACGCAAAATGGCAGTCAGCTTTGAACAATTGCAGGCACTTTTGCAGGAGCAGCAGACACAGTTCGAAAAGTCACAGAGGCAGCCGATGGCAGTGCTATCACAAAAATTAAGCATTCAAGTAGAATGGGAACTGGAAGTGAAGTTGACATCGCAAAGAAATTGTTTCAGAATGTCAGCGGTTGCTCAAATTAAATCCTGCTGCAAATGTGGTCGCAAATTCGGAAGCTATGGAAGAACAACAGTTCTGCCACACTGCCACTTCAGAATCAGATGTGCCCATCAGACTTAAGGATGTGACGATAGGAAACAATGGCAATCCGATTACACGGATGAATAGACGCCACGAAGCAATGCTCCAACGTGGTCCAGAATGCTGCAGAATCACCAGTGCTGCCCTGAACTTCAAATCAGCCAATAAACCAGTATCCAGAGCAAAACGCGTTGTGCTAATCAGGAAAGCAAAGCATTGCAGTTGTCATGCGGGGAAAAGTCGGACAGACAGGGTGCGTCATTTCAGAATTGGTGACAGGGGGTACGCGCGAAAGTTCCGAGGACCGAAGTGGTGGTCAAGAGGAAGGGTGTTCCGCAGAAATGGTAGAGTCAACTATGAACTAACAGTTAGAAAAAAGAAATGGATCAGGCACGCAGATCAGCGGAGACCGAATCACGGAAAAACACAAGGGACCGCAGACAACATATATCGAAGAGCGGCCAGAAGGAGAAGAAAACCACCAAGGCAACTGATTTATGTCAAAACAAAGAAAGGTGAATTGACGCAAGTACGCATGGTGGGGAAGCAGCTTCAATTCGGAGGAGGTGTTACGGAGGCGAAACAGCTGACTACTATGGTGCACACTAGCGGGGCGAGATCGGCCACATCACGTGAGCGGCTGACAGGCTCGTTGTCATGGTCAAACCGGAAGTTGACGAAATCAGACCGTCGTCGCCGCACGGGTTGCTATGTTGCGGACGTGATCCTACCTACAGTAAGATAGAGATGGCCGCTACTAGAGTCGAATATGTTCAGACAAGCGGTGTGACTCACCTCAGTGACAGAGACGAGGCAAGCGCATGTGACCTATAAAAGTGGCCATGTTTTGTGCCTAATATACTTCGGTCTAGCAGGCTCAGCGTTTTGTTTCCCCGGCTGGTTGGTAGTGCAGAGACAGAGGAAAAAGGGCAGCGTTACAACATAAAGTACAGGATTAGTCCCGTAAAATACACCCAAAGAGTGACCAAAAGATTTATTTCCAGATGGCAAACAAACAATTGCGATTTGTAAGTGGGTGTCAACGCAAACCAGTGATCAACCCAAATCTCTTCTTCGTGAGCAGGCATGCTTTGAATGTACCCGAAGGAAGCCCGACTGGTATCTGATCTGACAACTAAGCGTCGTGGACATGCTGCATCCAACCAAAAGGAATGATCTTACGTACGCTACAAGGTCCAAAGACATGATGACGACAAAGATGCCCAGAAAAGTGAGATCAAGTCTCCATGTCCATGGGGGAGAGAATCTCACTGTGGTCCGATCTACACTACTCCAAAATGCAATGGTGGGTATGTGTGATAGAAGCTGGTGACTAGAGACTAGTGGACGAAAATATCACGATCGCACGCGCTGGAGGGGCGAGCAGGACCCATCGAGATTAGCACGAGCGAACAGCAAGGTTGTCGCAGACACGGGCGAACCGGATTGGCCCGAAAAGTTCACGCGCGCTGACGAAACTCGACTGACGGCATGTAACGTTGACTAGATAGGGTGAGACAGTAAAGGTCGAAAGGAAGATGTGTCTCGCTGGTGTCACCTTATTCGCATACGACAGTCAACTGATTGTGACTGTGTGTTTGCCTGTTTGACATTTATAGGTCTTGCGTCAGTCGTTGGCTTCGCTTTTGATTCCATAGTGGTGCTGTCAGCTCTGAGTGTATGCTTGCATGATAACGAAACAACAGTATAGAACACTGATGTGGCACCGCTAGAAATCGCATCCGAACTGCAGGCTCTGGGAGCCAGTTACGATTACCTATTCCAGCCTAAGTAAGGATGTCCGGTAGTATTCCGACCAACTTGCACACGTCTACGACTGCGCAGTACCAGAACAGAGTACAGATGTACTGCGTATACCCATCTCTGGTATTTTGCACAGGTGATATACGTAGCAATCTGCAGAACCCTTCAGCAATCCTGTTGCGTTTATTTGTATGTCAGACGCTGGACAGATGGCTTGTGTTGCCATAGGAAAATATACTTCGTAATTGATTAAATAATCAGATACAGAAATGGCTTCGGAATAGTATAGGCAAATGACTTATCGTATAACTAGCGTAATGTACCAGATCCGGCCACAGCAAATATGAAATTAGACATGCCAATATGAACGAATTACCGTTTCTCATGTAGTCAAACAATCGTGGAGGAAATAGGGCCAGCACAGGGAGTCTCGTAAACCCATGAGTAAAAAAGCAACACGTGCAACATCCCTATGGCACCAAACTGTTCTTACTTACAGAACAAGTAAGAAAACTAGGGGGGAGGGGAACGATTAACGCAAACTCACTTGCAAGGTGTATGACATTCTGGTTGCGAACTGAGTGCCCTGCGAATGCCAAACAAATGACTGAGAAGTGTGTGTAAGAGAAGGATGAATGCTGGATGTGATGTGGGACAGGTATCCAAAAGGCTGACTCCTTGAATAACAGAGATTTGAATGAGTTCAGCGCGGATGCGAGTCACTAAGGCGACGGATTGAGCCTGACCCGCAGGACCGGTCGGATTGGCCGAGTCGGGACACAGTACATCGGCCTCCAACTTTCAATGTGTGGATAGAGAGAACCACAGAATCCATTGTAGAGGATGAATAACACCAAGAGAGAAAGTGATGCAAAGTACAAGCAAACTCACAGTGGACGCATGCGTTCGGGAGTCCATAGGGAAACAGCCAAAAAGAAAGAATTGAAGGAAATGTTGCACAGGATGTTCAGGAAAAAGCTTATCTTATGGAGTAATTTCTCCGTGTCAGGCAAAACTAAGTGTAGTGAGACTTTCACTAAAGAGGGAAAGTGTTGTGAATACCAAGTTGTCATCGTGGACCAGTTGCGAAAGGCGTCCGTACCCGATGAATGCTCCTGCTTATATGAACTGGTATGTCACTGCGGAACAGGCTACACAGACAGGACACAGGAGTAGGTGCGCAAAGATCAGCGTGAATGTGCCCATCACCTCTATACCTCACATAGGTGAGTTTGCAGGGGTAGCAGGTTTCTGCAATGTACGAACAACGGATGAAGCGAGGTCCGGTGGCTAGATACGCTAATATCAAAGCTAGAGTAGTAAGCCGAAGGGAGACAAAGTTGCTTTGGACACGATAAGCCACCAATCTTAGCTGCTTTCGAGGACGATGTGCCGTTCCTATTCGAATGAACCAACTAACCACTGTGTATGAGATCCACGTGAGGGGTCTAGCAGAGCGAATCGCAACCACTAAATGGACGATGGAGAAGACCACCGTCTACTAGACTAACCCATCAAGCGGGAAAAACACGAAATTCCACGACTGGACTGCAAACCCAGGAGCGATTTTGCCGGTTCATCCAAGGGTAAGCATAAGTACAACACCTAAATCTGCCACTACTTCCTCGTAATCAGTGCTCAGCTCCCAAATGCTTTATAGTGTCAGGTTAATTTGTGGGCACCCTATACTCTGTGTGCAGCAGTGTAACGTGTAAGTAAGTGGAAAGTGACCCAGACTAAAGCATATGGAGTGACTAAACCAATTGGCCGTTGCATTCCCCAGTGGCCCCGTAGTCTAAAGTGCAGACACTCGTAAGAGTAGACATGCGCCAGCTGTCCCTCCGGTACAATTTGACCGTATGATCAGTAGGTCCGTCTTGCATTGATATGAAACATGCAATTTGTTTATTTAAAAGCGCTACAAGTCACAATTTTATTTAGTTGTTCGGAAAGTTATCTCGTTTTGTATGAAAACGAAGGACAACTTCCTTATAGTAAATAAATATTTTATTGAATTATATATTGTCTATGCTGGTCAATACGCTTTGCCATCTTTCTGGCAGTAGAACGATTGCATGCTCACAAAAGGCTTGTTTTTTGCTGACAAAAAACTGATCCAGGTGATTTTTGACACCCTTATTTGAAGTAAAAGTTTTACTGGGAACAAATAATAATCAGAAGGTGCCAGATCTGGTGAAAATGGTGGGTGTGGCAGTGCATCGCATCCAAGCTGTAAAAGCTTGTGGCGAGCTACCAAACTTGTATGTGGTCTCCTATTAGCTTGGTGGAACACTACACCTTCCCTATTGATTAATGCCGACCTTTTCAGTTTAAATGAATTATTCAACTGGTCCAGTTGATGACAGTACTGAATAGATTGTTGTGTTGGCAGGTAGAAGTTTAAACGAAACGATTTCTTTGAAATACTACTAAACAGATAGCAACGTCATCTTTGATGAATATCGGCTTTCGGAGTGGTTTGAACCGGTTCATAATTTTTATTCCATGATCTCTTGTGTTTAAAATTGTTGCAGGCAACCCATTTCTCGTCCCCAGTGATAACGCGTTTCAAAAATGGATCATCTTCCTGATGCTTGAGAAGCGAATCACAGATGTCAAGGCTACAGCACAATTTTCTTTTTGTAAGAACATGCCGAGCTTTGAAATAGAACCTAGACGTTTCGAATGATCATGAACGGTGGAATTCGAGAAAGTTAATCCCTCAGCGATCTCATGAGTTATTATTTGCCGGTTTGCACCAATTAATTAAGAAAGCAGTTAATCAATGGATCAATCAAATAACTAATTAATTAATCTGGCAAAGCAGTTTTGGCGCAGGTGATCTGTCGATACATCTTCTCTATACACACCCGATAACTTTTTCTCGGTTTAACAGCAATGCACCTTTAGATAATAACAAGATAAAATATGCCGAGAATGCCGCTTTTCAATTTCCATATTTGAAAGAGCACCAACCGAAAATTACTGTGTAGAGTCAATTGAATTTTAGCACCAGCAAGTCGTGTTACATCACCTGTCAAAATGTACAATGATTATGCGGATTAAGTGCGAAAATGGTTTCGAAAAACTAATGATAAAATAAAACGAAAAAATGAAATTACTTTCCGAAGAACCCAATACCAGCGTTAATTTTTTATATTTTAAATTCTTTAACTGTATTCTTGCTTATTGTATTGTTGGCTGATCTCAGTGGGTGACGGAGTGAAGCTTCCAAACCAAAAATAATACCCACACACAGCGTAATGTCATTGACTCACTAAGTCATCATTAAAAGTGTCATGCTCGAAAAATCCATGTGGCGAAACAGGTGGTAGATTTCATCGCCCACAGCACAGCAGAAAAAACAGCGCTGAAATTTTGCTTGCTATTTTGCCACACTGGCACGCAACCAGATGTAGCACGGAAATGCGGGTGAAACCGTTCGAGGAGATACCATGCAAGGAAGTAGGTCTCCTGGAGACGGTTCCACGGTTAAATCTGCACTTGTTAATGTTCGCAATTCGCACAATATTTCTAGTACATCCTACTTGTCACCCACTCTAAAAATCCGAACTATTACCTGCTTTATGCGAACCTGCTGTACAATCTGATCCGACCATTTAATTGGACTGTGCCTCGCACTACCGTGGGATATACCGGCTGTCTAATGCCTAGCCAGAGGTGTGATGGCTGTTTGATTGAGTCTGGCGGAGAGGAATTCATTTAGATTCTACTGATACTACTCCGTTGTAACCTTGATATTCACATGGAACCTGAGCGTCAGTGCGTATATATGAGCTACCCTACCGCAACGGGGCACGCTGAATCCGTTTGACAGAGCCTCAGCTGTAAGTAGCGTTAGTAGGTGATCTGTGCGGTGGCAGTTACGCACGCGACATCGAACACGAACGTGTGGCATGTGATGTAACAATTGCGCACTGCACCGTAGGCATTATTCGAACGGATGTGGTAGCTGCGCCTGCGTCATTCACCTGTACTACGCGAGCTTAATGCTAAGCAGCTATTGCAAACATCACTGACGTGAAGATACAAAATGCATGAACCGACACCAAGTCTTATGTTCATGCTGTGTTTCACAAATAAACATACGTCATAGAGAAGGTAGCCGCTTTTGAAGCGGCCAAGACACACAAATGTGACCGCTAGGTGGGAAACTAAGTACAACCACAATAAGAAGTGTTGGTACTCATTGCTTGCCAATGAATAAATGTCAATATAGCAAAGGACTCACCAAGAGTCGCTCCAATAGCAATGCGAGGGATGTGCCTACCGGACAGCCGGAGCTAATGGGTGCACCGGGGTTGTGGAACACGGTTATCAGTTCGTCCAAGTGAGTGATTAACACTGCTGACAAACGAGCCCAAACAGCGGTGTGGTCGGTTGGATTCCCGTCCGCAAAGGTTTGCTGTTCCAGATCGGCAACGAATGCAGCAGAGAGTATCCAAAATGGATGAGCACTCCATTGGAGATAGTCCACGTGGTCGTGAGGGGATGACTGGAGAGTACAAATTTCCAGCCAAAGTGTGAACAGCATGGAACGATGTGTCCCGAATAAAGCAGAAAATTCAGCATCCGACAGTGAAAAGGAATTGGAGGGTAAGTTCGGTGGATTGGAATCATCATCAGAAGGAAGGTCGCTAAGAATGCGATCCTTGAGACCCTGAAGAACTCCGGTGGAACGAAACCATGCCCACGAGGCAACGGAGCTCAGTGTGACAAACCTGTCTGCCCACCCCAATGAAGACGTGGACGGCTGCGATGCATAAGTGTGCTATCCGACAAAAAATCGTGGTAAAAACGAAAAATGAGTGCCGTGGACAAAACTGTCATGAAGACATTATCTAGCTAATCATGCTGCAAGATGGAGTTCAAGGGGTCAACTACAATAACGGCCAGAAACCCACTTGACGCAATCGCGAAGGCAGTGGAGTCTATGAGTTCAGCTTGCGAACAACCCTTTCTCTTTGAAGTCCTACACTTAAGTACTTTCATTCTCTTGCTCCCCTATTTTCATGATTACTGATAATCATTCTGATTCGTAAGGTGAGGTGACAACAGTAGTAAAGGCACCACAACGACTAGGGGCGAGACAAAATGGCCTGTAGTGTTAGTCAGTAAAAGGAAAGAAGAGGGCAGTCACCCCAGCTTCCTGGCGAGCAAATGGAATGCGCATACGGATGGATTCCACATCAGGCAAAAGCATGTTCAGTGAATCGTCAGTAGTGTGGCGGCTGTCTGACAGGGTGCAGATTTAGCGAAGGCCCAGGGTAAGCTGTTCGAAACGTATGGCCTAGTATGTACGAGAAAATAGCAACTTAGTCAGTTTTTCAAGTCTGAGGGCATGTATTCACATGTGTAATGTGTACTAGGTAATGATATCCATCACACACAAGGAACTGAACATTTGAATCAGTGAAGTGCTGCGTTTTGCCGACATAAAGAGCACAAAACTGGAGTATGTCAAGGGAAATACTCAAATATGCTTGTTGACAAGCGGAGGGTACAGGTCGACGACCATCTAACTGACTGATATCCCTCTACAAGTGGCGTGCCTCAAGGCACTGTGCTGGGGCCCACTCTGTTCCTGATCCACATCAACGATCTACCTCAGCTTCGCCGGTCGCCGTGCCTTGTTTGCGGACGACATGAAGATTTGGAAAGAAATCGACGCTCCCGATGACTGTGGCCTACTTCAGCAAGACCTCAACCGCCTATCCACATGGTCTGCAGAAGTTCTTCTCCCGGTCAACCCAGCCAAGTCTGTATTTATGAGCCTGGGGAAGGGTGCTAATGGCCGAACCTACACTCTTGACGGCCAAACGCTATATCCCACACCCTCCGTGAATGACCTAGGTGTACTCTCACGCTACGATTTGAAGTCCGTTGACAACACGAACAGGCTATATCGTAACGGACTGCGCATGCTTTGGGTGCTCAAACGTAGCTTCGGCACATGGTCTGAAGAGGTTGCCACTCGCCTGTTCTCTTCCATCATTAGACCAATGCTAGAGTACAGTTCGACCGCCTACTTTCCGATTACCCGAGGAGAGGCACAAAAGATCGAACGGGTCCAACACGTTGCTACCAGGCTGATCCCGAGTTTACGTGGCTTTGGGTATGAAGACCAGTGCGAGAAACTAGGACTCTACACCTTGTCCTACCGTCGGGTGCGAGCTGACCTCATTATGACCTACCGTATCCTATATCTCGGTGACTTCCTCATGTTAAGGCCAATGCTGCACTTACGAGGGCCATGCAGACACAGATATAAACTTGTCGTGCCGGATGTGAAATGTGATTCCCACCCACTGTGCTTCGAACGGAGAGTGGTAAGTATTTGGAACAGTTTGCCTGAACATGTGATTGAGGCATCATTTATGCAACAGTTCAAAACGTTGTTAGATTTGTATTTTGCCACTATTCGATTCAGAGAACGACTGCACAGTTACGATGACATATCACCTTTGCGAATCCTGAAATATCGTAAGTCGAATATTTTAAATATTACATGAGAAGGACAATGATATTCACGGTTGACAACTTTTATAACGTTTTTCACCATATTTCGAAAGAGTTGTACAGAATCCATTTCTACTTGCTCTATAATAGAGCATTCAGTATTCAGTATCTGAGCGATAATTATACAGGTATCAGCAGTACGCCGGTACGCAGCACCGATGCTTCGCTGCCACGCAACTACCACCAGTCGCGCGTGGGCTAAGGATACTACGATGGTGGTCAGGTCATTACGTCGACTCGAACCCACGACCACCGGGGTGCAAGGCAGACGCATTGTCCTTTCGGCCACGGTCTAGCAGGTAGTTCAGGCATCAATTCAAGAGTGTTCATCCTATTGGGACAGTCAAACAGCATCCGAACGTTGACGTGTGAACGTGTGGCGCTTATTCACTCGACTCGAAACTAGAACTAAGATAGCGGAAGTCACAGTTGACTTAGTAGACACACCAGTCGACATGGGCTAGACAGATGGATAAGATTACTGACAATTACATGATAACTCATTGTAGCCGCCTTGTGATGAACTGATGCACAATGGATCTGCAGATAAATGCAGGAATGCAAGGGCTAGGTAGCTTCAGATACACACGGTCAACTAACGGCAATCGTATTTACCCCGTCTATAGCTTGCAATGGTAGGTGGATGGTGAAAAAAGCAAGGGGAATCAGTCATGAGCAATTTGTGTTTTCAAACGCTGCGTCGGGTCAAGCCGCACAAGAGGCACTAACACTCTTCAAAGTCATTAGCGGTTAGAACTACCGGCCATGTATACCAAGAGCCGAAGACAAGGTGAGATAAGCAGAGGGAGAAACCGTTGACCAGATACCCACAGTTCCCACCAATGCCTTTGGCAATTCGTTAGTTATAGAGAAACCAAGTTGGTCACCAATCGCTGATGATTAGTCACTGTGGGCGTGAATAGTCGCAGGAAGCATGTGACCACCAGGTGGAGATTACGCTGTGAAATTCATACGTACCCTCCAGAAGGAATAAGATCTAGAAGTGCACGGATAGGAGCCGCGATTGGTTCTAAGCAGACTAGCAGTCGAATAATGTACAAGGAGGCCAATACATAATGGGAAGATAGATACCACATTGGACTGATGAATTATCGCAGGGATAGTGGATGGAAGGTCAATCAGCCATCACCCATATAAGTCAGCTAACAGGGCACAGACCGAACAGACGACGCAGCACTGTTGCGGTCCAGTATAGAAGAAGCCCAACGTGTTCCGACACAAGGCATGTGCGTAGATTAAGTGGAATGTCAGCGAGTGAACAGCGTGCCTGGGGGTTAACGAACACAATCGGATGGCACAGAACAGACACCAGTAAATAGGAAGTGAAAAGCAGTTACAGTGAGGTCATGATACAAATTTCATTTGGTATAATGAAGACTTCCGTGCTTGAAGCACAGGAGGTTAATCGCTGTTAAGGTTCCGTTTTTATGCCTCGGGAGCTAATAAGTAGATAAATTTGTAAAGGATTGGTTTTGGACTTAAACTATTTAAATGCAAGCAGAGGTTGAAATATACAGCTGCTGACATACCAATGACGAGTACGTTACCAGTGTTTAAAGAATAAGGTGACCCCAGCTGTCGGCTCCCGATACGCGTCGTGCCCGTGAGGCAAAATCTGTTGACAATATGCCAAGTCACCACTAAATTGAAGAGATTCGCACTAGTAACGAGCCAAGTACGGACGGCACGACGGTGAAGGAGACATGCAATCAGACCGAAGATAGGAAAAGAACCCGATGGTTAGTCCTAGTTGACGGTAGAGACAATCGAAAAGAAAAAGTATAAATTATACGACAGAGAATACCTTGAGAACGATTTTAAATGATTGGAACAGCGTGCTCTGATGCCAGTTCGTGACGTGTGGCTTCGATGATAACAAACTGGGGATGTAACTGTTGTGGATCCACATTGTGATTTGTAACAACGCCTCCAGCAGAGAGACACGGTCGAGCGATTGAGACCATCCGGGTTGTGTCAGACAATCATGTAAGGAGACCAGTAAGCCCGAACAGCTGTATGGCTGTGCAAGACAGGCGTCCAAGCAAGCTCCAACAATCAACGGGACGAAAGTTGAGCCCGCGATCGGATGCAGTTGTCCGTATTTGTGGAGGTGGAAGACACGTGATAGGCATTGGGCAAAATCTGGACACGTTACAGGCAGAGTAGACGTGGCGTATTGATGGAAAAGAAGTGAGAGAGTGCGCAAAACTAAATTCGTCTGTTGGCAATCGATGACAGTGTTCACCAACCGATACACACTCGTCTCAGAAGAGGGCGCTGACGATTGGCCAAACAGTTGCATGTTCAACGAGATGAGCAGAAATGATGCCACCGGGTTGCGTTCCAGATGCATCGAAGAGAGCAATTTCCACACTCGACTCAGGTCGTTCGTGTTCCCGAGTGAATGTGACGGTTGCTGATGAGCCAGAGGAGCAGCACAACCGGGTAAATGCAAGCGAAGCAGGAGATCGACGCACCAAGACAACATCAGTTTCGAAGCATCCACACTCCCGTCTACTTCCGAGGTGGGTGCATTGCTCTTCGAACGGCGGGAATCGAACGGGTATGATGAGAGCAATACGTCGGATCGACGCGACAACCCACGTGGCTGACGATCCGTGGCTGCAGTAACGGGCCGTTGTATTTGCAGCTGCCGGTAGCCGAGGCTTGTGAGAAAAGCACCGACGGCGAACGAGGCCGACGACTTGGTGGAGGACAATACTCGGTTGACCTGGAAAGGAGACCGAACAGGGAAATAGCAGTAAAATGACTCGCCAAATGACTAGGCATCATTAATGCAAGTAAGAATTAGTCGACTGGGAGTGATCATTGCGGTCCAAAAGCCCAGACCACAACATTATGAGGGCGGGGACAAAAACAGCAGATTCAGTAGCAGATCAGTCCAAATAGACAGAAGGAGAAAGCGGTAACGGATAGTGAATCCTCAGTACAATGCGATTGTAAGCAGTTGTACGCGGGCCGTCCAAATCAACCCAGGAAGTCGGATATGAGCTGTGGAAGATTAGTGTCATAAGCGTCTGTTGAAATGTTCGTTGACTTACAACATCGTTAAAAAGGTTTTGTTAGAGAACTTATCACAGTCCACTCTCAGTACGCAGGCTTTGTCAAGTCTGGAACAGCACCAAACAACGCCACTAATTGCTGCCATCTGGAAGTCACGGGGTCGGAAGCCGGCAGGGGTCAGATGGAAGGCGCACAACTAACGAGACCCAGAAGTTCGAAACAGTGCTGTGTGGTGCATTTTCAGACTTGCCAAAGACTGCTGACTGAGGGTGACTGTGATGAATTACCTCTAATTACACTAAAATCCCCACTACTCATTAGTAATCTAAAGTGTTGTTACCAATCCAGGTAACATCATCAGGCATTGAGGTGTAGTGGAGATGAGTGATGTATCATTGGACCACCAAAATTTGCTCAAATATCAAGGACTATAATAAATACATTTCTCGGGTGTTAGGAGAAATACAAATGCGGATATTTAATAAGCAGAATGAGCTCACACATAAGTATGGATAAGAGGAATGGAACAAAAAGAAATGCACAATATATATACGAGAGAGATGTAAATAGGTATACATAGACCTGGCGCAAGTTTCACACAGGTTTTCGTATACGTGCCAATAGGTCATTAGTGAAAGGAGAATATAGAGTGCATGTGACAACTTGGAGCTAAATGGCAGTTCCGTTCTAGTGGGAAGTGCCGACAATGAACGAATGTGGAATGAAGGGTGTAGTGGGAAGGGGAGTGAAGGGGAGTGAAGCCACTTGTGCGCTAAATGGTATAATCTGGGATCTGGTATTTTTAACGCTTGAAGTTGGCGCATATTGTACACATCTAGATCCGTTTAAATAGGTGGTGTGATGTGAAATGCTCTACATAAAAGAACACATGGTATTTATTGCATGGAGATTCATATGCAATAACGTTGGAGTGGATTGGCTGTTGAAGAAGGTGGTACCATAAAAAACAGCATATTCAGATGTAAAAAAATGTAAAATGTAAAAAAATGTGATACATAGTCTTGTGGTTGGGTGCTTCAAATCCTAGCCAACATTTCGAGACGCAGACGGAAACCACTGTTACCAACTCAGAGTAATTAAATCTATGTGTTCCACCCGGGACTTGTGTCAAACAACATTCTTAATCTATGATACGGAAGGCGAAAGTACAATGATGACCATGGTGTAGACACGTGTGTTGTACTGAGCGGATCTCGATAGGAAACCTTTGGAGACTTTCACTATACACACTTTGAACGATAAAGCCGCAGTATTCTAGGACTGATCTTGGTATAACTGTCTGGTGGGAGCATCGTTATGAACTTGCTGACACCATGCCAAGGGACTGCCTAGTTTAGTCTATCTTGCTTCATAAAGTTAAAGCAACATTAGTCAAGATCCGGAGGGCTCGCATCACGGGTGTCAAAGAAGCCCTGTGGAATGTTAGACAATGTTTAAAGGAATAGATCACCGTGATACAGTCCACAAAGACCGCATAGAGGAGATGAGAAACATGTGAGCGAAGGGTGAAATGAAGGAGATATGCGTTAGATATGAGTACTGTTTACGAATACTGAATATGAATGTGGATGACTTACTACGGGATGATAAACGATGGCGTTGAAGCGACTGGGGTAGAGGAGGCGGTTGTCAACCAACTGAGCGAGGGCCAAAGCAAGATCCAGATGAAGGCGGAACGGAATAAACGGTTCACCTGTGTTCTGAGTAACACGAGCACAGAGACAGTGGACGCAGGGGGATGATTGACAATAGCAAACATTGGCACAGAAAGCGAATAAGCAAAAAACAAACTCGGACGACCAACAGTGTCAGGAAGGAATTAAACTCCCAGAACTCATGATCTCCGTGAGAAAACTATATGGACCAATAATGTGTTCCAGAGACATTCAAGGCTATCATATGACAAATGCACTTAACTACTATTGGTAAGAGCGGATCTAAACTACTAATTTTAGCAGCTGACATGCCGTTTCAGAAACTGAACATACTGGAGAGAAAAAAGGCATCAGCAGTACGACGACACACCGCTATTACGTGACCACCAAAGGTCGTGCGAGGGCTGGGTATGCCGCGACGTAACCAGCACCTACATATGTTCGAACCGCTGACTTCCAGATTACAACGCGGGCACATAATCCATTTGGCCATAGTCTGAAACATGTGCACTATTTCTATCGCCTAGTTAACTGGTTCAGCAGCAAACTTTTAATTCAAGCAGTTACCTTCTGGTTATATATGGTTGGCGGCATCCGGTTTCAGATTTGCCTGTCACTGTGGCAAGCCACAGGACACCTGCGCCTACAGAGGGACCATGGATGGCTTGCACTGCACCACCCACACACCCCATATCCAGTGTAAGCACGAAGGAATAAGACCGGGAGGCAAGTGGATGGGAGCCACGTTTCATCCACCGAGCCGGCCCACACTCCTTCACAGGCAAACACAAGCACGTTGTATTTGGGGAATCAAGCGTACACAAGGCGGTGGCTGGACCGTAGTCCGCTCCACACTGAGTGCATGTAACCACTCTTCGAGCCTAGCACGACCACAAGGATAATGCAGTCCGTCCCCTCCAGCAACGACCAACTGTCTCCTGGAGCCAGTATGAACGATGTAGTGGGTAACAGACAGGTAGGCACATTGTCAACATACACATCAAGCGCAACCATACCAGGGATATCAAACAACAGCCATTCACTTTAAACGACAAGCGGAAAGAAAATAAATCCAATAATGCATACAAATACGGTGGCATAACTCTAAGCTAAATAAGCATATGAAGTAAGTTGGTTAGCAACGAATCCGTGATAAGGAAAAAATGTCCACAAGTTAGTTAAAAAGGCTACAAAACGCAACTAAGTTACCGAAGATAAGCGCAATTAATGGAAGCAACGTGGCCAGTTAATAGAAGAGTATTCAGGTAGGCAGATTAAATAAAATAAAGTGGAATGAAATTTAGCCAGCTTAAAAAGACCTAGTTTAAGTGTAAGTTGGTTTAACCTAACTGCGGTAAAGAAGCACCATGAATGCAACATCAGCCTCAGCACGGGGCTCTGGTTATATATAAATATATATATTCATCAGTCTGAAAACAGCCAAACTTGGTGTCAGAGCCATAGTAGTAAAGGGAAGATTCGTTAAACAAACAAGAGAAAACGACGGCATAGAATATCGGGCATTACTAATGTTTCATACGCGTCGCTTTTAGTTTCCCTGGCGGTTTAAGATTAAATCCTAAAACGTAGGGTAGCATTGATACTTTTGATTTCTATTGCGAGCCATAGTATTCAATAGTTATAACCTTAGGTAGTTTGTGTCTCCTAGTCCCCAAGCTAAGAGATAAACAGATTCAAGGTGTTTCTTTTCTACCTCATCGGTTACCCACTGCGACTATTCTTTTGTTGGTATCCAGAAAGTGCAAATAATGTGCGACAAGGAAGGCAGTGGGCTGGGTTGCGCAGTACGTGGCACAGCCAACGCAGATGAAGTGAGAGACAGGAACTGTTCGCTTCGAGCTATTGGTTTCTAACAACCGTATTGCTTACATGGGGAAGCCATCGCAACTGTTCGCAAAAGGTGGGCCCCAGAGAAGCAGCAGTTGAGGTGCTAGTGTGGAATGAGGCTACTGTGTGCTGCTGATGTCCTAAGCCACCACGCGGATTGTTTAAAGACAAAAATGGTATTAACAACTGAATGCAGTCTGAGGACAGGTTTCACAAATTAGCAATAATAATCGACTTGAATAGGTGATGGTATGCGACAATCCTGAATGCTAGAAGTAGAAATTCATCAAGTCCAGACTCAGTCAGACAGTCAACACAAGATCGGTAAAGCACTGACGCGCGGTTCATCAGTTCGGGAATCATCAGCAGTGCGCATTCCATCTGACTTCTGTGGAACTAGAACCCGCAACTCCATCGTTGCCAGTCCGTGGTTGAGACCACTGAACTAGCGGGGACGGCAACGAACATGGTGAAAAAGTTACTAGATGTGATATAGCGCCGCTCACTATGCAGTGACTTGCACGTTACTAATGGGCAGAAGACAGGGTAGCCCCCATACTAAGCGACGAACGTACCAAACATAAGCCGCCAACTAATCTATGGCATTATAAGCAGTTTGGCCTGCGTATTGATTACAGAGGAGTAGTAGGGGGAGTTGAATGGTATAAGTAGAAATTCATCCCGTCTAGACTCAGTCAGACAATCAACACACGATTGGAAAAGCACTGGACGCGCGTTTCATCCGTTCGGGAACCGTCAGCAGTATGCATTCTATCTGACTTCTGTGGAACAAGAACCCGCAACTCGATTGTTGCAAGTCTGTGGTTGGGAACATTAAGTAACGAGGAGCGGCAGCAACCATCGTGACGAAGTTACTAGATTTGATATAGCGCCGCTCACTATTCAATGAGTTGCACGTTAGTGCCGTGCAGAGGACAGGGTAGCCCCCTTCACCAAGCGACGAACATACCAAACTTTGGCATTACAAGCAGTTTAGCCTGTGTGTTAATTACAGAGTAGTATGAGAAGGAATTTCTACTTATTACTATTATCTATTGCTCCTTTGTAATCCTGAAGGTCGGGTGCGTAACGATATAATCAAGTTAAACGAATGAAGAAGCAAGTTCAACGAAAAACATCTGATAATCAGCCGTGGAATACGCTTACTGAGTCGACTACCGACTCCCAATTCAGTCGTTGCAGAATAGTGCGGGCCAGTACATGCTCGAAGGTCTCTGGCGATCGGTCGACAAGCCAGGTAATGAGGGTAGCCACATGAGATGCTTCCGGCTGCAATAAATGCAACGGGAGTTCCGTGGAAAGAGCCACCAAAAGCTGAGAGAAGAACAGAAAATGCACAGAAAAAGCATGAGTGTAGATGGAGAAATATTCAAGAGTTAGTGTGGAATTCGACAAATACAAACGTTAAGTGTTTCACTAAGGAAGTAGGGAGAGTCACAGTAAGCATACGTGCTGACCCGGAGATAGAGACAGACCAAACGAATGACACCATCAGTACGCCGTACGGACGTGTTGCAGCCAAGCGATCACGACCAATCGCAGCGCGTGGGCGAAAGATGCCATGAGGGTGCATGGCGCCTCCAGGGCAGATTCGAACCAGTGACGCCTCGCCCTTTTGAACACCGGCCGGTTGGGATAGAAAGAATAGCACTGGGCTCAAATTTCCGTAGGCAGCAGCATTCCATGAGATAGAATGCCAAGATATTAGGCGTGGAATGTCACTGTGTGCAAAGGATTGTCAAATGGAAACAACAACCGCGTACAACATCACAGAGTGGCTGTGGCGTTCAACGGTAAACTCAGTTGTACAATTGATCGTCTGTTTGTGAATAAATATATGTTGAAGATGCGCATAGCGAATACAGTCCTTCATTTTACGTCAACTGTCAATTCAGCTTTAAGGCTCGTTTGTCAAATCCGTATGAGCACGATGTTCAGCCGCGCCAATTTGGTGTTAAAAAAAGTTGAAGCATACACAATTCATTTCGTCCACAAATACCGGCAATGTAGAAAACTAAGTCAGTTGGACACTGGAAACTATCAGGAGTGGATTTGTTGTCGGAGAGCGGAGCGGCTGACTCTGTCATTAGGGAGCACATTTACTTTGTGGGACGAGTAAAAAAGCCTATTAGCGCCTACGCTAACCTACACAGCTCAGCGCGATCAAAATATACTGTGTTATGGACGACTACACCCTTGGTTTCGCAGGGTCAGAAGATACGTGACGAAATGCAGTACTGCGTACCATCCACGGGAACCGAGCCCCGCTTTTTTCAACCAGTTGGGATACTATCGTTTCAATTGAGGAACGTCGATGATTGTGGCGCTCGGGACACAAAAATGTGACATGCCACTGTGAATGGACAAGATATACTGAAATTGGTGAAAGACCCAATTGGGTGTACACGGTATCGATAGCAACGAGGACGAATTAAGAAACCTTCAAGGGAGTGCCCTGTAAAATCGATTAATGAAGACGTCGTGGGCTACAATCAGTGGAGTCAATGATGGAAATAGTGAGAATGTGGTACACTATTAATGAATAGGATGGTGAAATGAGCAGGTGCGATGAACTCAGCGAATAATGGATCACCGCAGATGACGGGCGCGTAGCACATGATTCAACTAGCCCTGAAAATGGATGGCGTTGAAGCGTCGAATCCATACTGTATCGTCACGGCAACATGAGTCGATAGCACAAGGCGCAGCGTGGAATCAAGTGGCACCACGAATAATGTACGCAAATGAATCCGATTGTTCTATGTTGGAAATATGTTCCTTCTCAAATACATAATTCGTTCGCACCGCCCCGCCTTCTCCGCATTTGGTGCTGTGAACAGCCAGACGTGGAAGATGGATATCCCGTGGACAGAACCATTTGAGGATGGCAATGTACGGAGATTCCTGGAGGACTTCGAAGATGTCGCGGAAGCAGTCGTGGTGAAGCAGGATCGGGCGAAGCTGGTTGCGCTTCGGAGTCTACTTAAGGGAAGGGCAAAGGAGATCCTGAAGGCGGCAAGAAGAGGACCAGTCAAGTTGAAATGGGCCGCCGCGGAGGCGCTGATGGCAGGGTTCGACAGTGTGGCCGATCGCCAAGATGCGATGCGACGGTCCAAGGCGGTTTGGGCTAGGAGCGGACCCGGTCGTGCTTGCGGTCCATCTCGGCAGGTTGTTGGATCGGGCGCTTCCAGATTTAGATGACGCATCAAGACAGCAACTGTAAGTGGATCAGTTTCTGGACAATGTACCTCCAACAGTTGCGGATTGTGAATGCCACCCAGAGAACGGGCGTGCTGGAACTAGCTAGAGTGACAAGTGAGTTGGTACAGGAGATGGCGGCAGCATGGCGAATTGAAGAGCGAAAAGATAGCGAGCGAATGGACAGGTTGGAAGAGAAGTTGGAGCAGATTACGCAAGACATCGGACCAGTTAGAATCACCCATGAGAGTACGCGATGCTCCTTTTGCGGGAAACTGGGACACCGGAAACGGCAATGCCCAACAAGGCGTAATACACTTTTTATACCAAATAAAAGTTACCAGCAGTATTGTTCTCGTGTTGGAGAGTGTATACTTGGGACCCTGAACAAATGTGTGATTGAAGCGATGGTAAAGGTGAATGGAGCAACAGAGGTGTTTAAACGATACATGAGCCGCAGTCTTTTTGATTAACCATCGAGATGGAATAAAATCCCAATCGTTTTCTATGGTGAAGGCGGTCGGTGGTTACCGATATACGCATAAATGGTATGGCAGAGCACGTGGTTCGTATGGCGAGTAATAAGTTCAACCATCTCTTCGTTGTATCGCCGGACGAGGAACAGACCATTCTGTGGGCAGACTTACTGTAAGCCAATGAGGCCATCGTCGAACTAAAACAATGAAAGCTGATGACGAAATACGGGTCTATACCCTTCGCTTGTAGAGAAGGATCCATACGAGTGTGCTTATTCGTTGAAGTTTTACACACTAGTATGGCCTTGCAGTCGTTTGTCGGTAAATACAAACTTCTCTTCACGGACGATAACAGCCCCTACGAGTTTTGTGATTGGCTCGAACACACAATTCCGCTTTCGCGGCAGCCGTATCGGCCGCATGGACCCAGAAGAATACCAATCCACCTGGAGGTCGAGAGCAAAAGGCAGGTTCAGGAGATGTTGAATGCGGGTGTGAACGAGGAGGCGCACACCTCGTATAACTCCCCAGTCATTTTGGTGAAGTAGGCCAACGGAAAATACCGCTTTTGTATGGACTCCAGAAGGTTGAACGAAATCTCGCTGAGTCATTTTTGTCCCCGGGGCCATCGTTCGCAGACATTTACGACAAACAGCAGAATTCAAAGCTATTCACAGTACTAGATTTTTGATCTGACTACCGGTAGCCAGCGATCAAACAGGAGGACCGCGAGAAAAGCCCGTTTACAGTTGGTGAGAAGCAGTACCAATTTAAAAGGGCGCTGTTTGGATTATCTGGTGCGTCGTTCACTTTCCGGCGTTTGATGCTCCGCCTGATGGATAGAGTAGAGAATGTGGCCGTGTATGGAGAGGACATCGTGATATACAGTGAAGCAGAAGCAGTACACTGCCGTCATTTGGAAGCAATGTTGCAAAGGATCCAACAGTCGGGATTAGGGATAAATGGTCCTAAATCTCAAGTTGGGAAAACGTCCGTGACACTGATTGGTCATCAGGTGGGTCAGGGTGAGCTGAAGTCATTGCCGGAGAAAATATTGACAACTCGAAGAGTAGAGAGAGTGCTTGCGAAGTCGACGGCGCACTTTAGGGGGGATTGTGGTGCACTACTAACGAGTGGTATGGTGAAACGAGCAAGCGCGATGAACTCAGCGAATAATGAAACACCACGAACGACGGATACGTAGTGCACGATTCAAGTAGACATGAAAATAGTTGGCGCTGGAATGTCGAACCTATACTGTATCGTCACGGCAAGATGAGTCGCTAGCAAAAGGCGAGGTGTGGAATCCAGTGGCATAACGAATGATGTACGCAAATGAATCCGACTAACTTAGAAATGTTATACAATGCATACGTTCGTTTTCAAATACCTAATTCGTTCGCACCGCCCCGCCTTCTCCACAAGAAGGCCACGCTTCCAGCAGTGGCTTATCAACTCAGTTGATGTTCGTTGAGAATCAGTTGACTGTAGTCCAGGCATATCTGCGCAACCCAAACACGATGGTATAAAAATGTACGACATACTAGGTATTCCTGGAGGTGTGAAGTAAGTACGATTTGCCCTGGCATATGAATTAGATAACGGTAACTGGTTTATGACAATACTGCAGATGCGAAGGATTTAAGAGCACAAAGCAAAAAGTGAACCCAAAAGCATGCAGTGAAAGTTATGTTGAGTACCGACTGATGCGACATACAGTATAAATGATGAAAGCCGTGGCAAGAAGAGAAGACGAGAAGTCAGGGTGAAGAATGAGGAGTCTGAATTTACGAAAGCAATAGAGTAATCCGAGTGTCTGTGATGGTAGAGGGTTGCTAGAGATCTACGTAAGACCAGTGAAACCAATGAAACACCGCTCTCGCGAGCTGATCACAGACGTATGATGGTTAGGAGCAGGACAGAATTTATTCGGAGATAGCATGGGCGAAAAGAAGTGATCGCAGACCAAAGCAAACTGGACTGCTCTGGACAACTGTGGGTGAACAGCATACGTGCACACCAACGAACCTCGGCTGCCGACATCGCATATAATGGCGGTTGATTAAATGAGCGATCGGAACTGATGCCAAACAGAAAACGAATCAAGTGCCATCAACAGGAGATGGATAGGATCATTCGAGTCAGAGGGACAACAACGAATCGACGCTGCCAAGCATGAACCAAATTTAAAGTAGTCTCGGGCAGGGAAGGCATGGATCGTGGGTCTATCATAGCGAACGAACAGCGCGTGTGAGCCAGTGCACACAGGCTGAGTACATGGGGTGACGATGAGAAACATACAATGGGAACCAGTCACATCGAATTGGCACATCACATTTGTTTGTAGCATAAATGACCCAATGGTTTGTGGACAGGAAATTATGATCGCGGCTCAGCTTGTTAGTGATGTACGGTTGGCTAACAAACGGCGATCACGTAGCTATAAAATAAGAGGTAGAATGAAGTAAAACGAAGAAAAACGCGGTTCGACTTGACCTGCCCAATAATAATAACAACGCATATATTGCTGATGATCTGAGAAACTGTGCCTGTACCCCTTCCAAAAATACTGTGGTCAGAACAAGTTAACAATGAAACGAAATCAAATGTGAGATACGAAAGCAAACTGACCTCTTGCACTCTAAAAGGCTGACCGGTTGGGCTTGGAACCGTCAATATGAATGACCTCCTGGAAGGCTTCAGTGGTACTTCACGAGATATCCGACTGCACACAGACACGATTAGATCGAACAGCAGAGGGAGTGAAATATGAGCATGCGCATAAGTGATACTGGTCAGCTGTATCCGGCCACATTCTGGGGCGACAGGCATTAATCCCAAGGCACCAGTCGGTTGGGAATCACCTTCATTTGCACAAGAAGTATGAAACACGGAGACCTGTAGAAAAAAGGAAGACAGAAATAGCAACCAAAAGTAGAAGCGAAATGTTGAGGCTGAGTAGAAAAAGAAATCGTTGGAAAATTCGCTTATCGTGACAGCATCAAGCCACAGAAAAGCTAAGAATTTTCTGTACATTCATAAACGTCTGACTGGTAGAAGTTATAAGACGAGCCATTTCGGTACATTAGACAGAGCAGGTAGGAAGCGTCTCTCTCTCTCTCTCTCTATACATATATATATATATATATATATATATATATATATAGGTTGTTGAACAAAACTTGGCGGAAGAGCCATGCAGATTCCGCCAATTGCAGAAGAAACGCAGAGAGCGACACCGGCCATTGTACATGGTGAACACCGAAGCATTATGGCTGGTTTTAGGTAAGTTTGCATGACGAGGTAAGTTAGTTTGTGTTATTGAATGTCTGCGCATGCAAATGCGCAAGGTAGAACCGTGTGAACAAACATCGATGTTGTCTCCGGTGCGAAGCAAGGCTGTATAATATTTATCTAACTACCATGACCTCATGAGCTTTCAATGCTTGTGAATACGATGTCCATTATGAGTATGGTATTAATGCTGCGCTGCTGAACATCTATGGTTCCTGCGCCAGAACCCGAGTGGGTGAAATAATCATGTTGGTGTTTGCAGAGGATTGTGCCTCGCTTGAACACAGTTAAAGTTGCAGCGCATGACAACAGCATTCGATTCGATGGTGGTTAGGTTCAGACTCACTCCCAACACCTGATGAGATTAAAAAAGATCGGAACGCGTCGTGTTGTGCGGTGTTTTCGGCCGGGCGACAACCAATTTGCATGCGTTTCGGCTACGGTCCAAGTGATAACAATGACTAAGATTCACTACAATGCGGAGCGCAGTCTAAAATGAGATTGCACGTCGCAATTCATTCATACAAGGAGCACTTTAAATGACCTTCCAAATAGGCAAAAGGATTTGTCTTATTCAGCCAGAACAAGGGTGGAATCCGTGGGCTGCCCACAAAATAAAACTGCTGACGAAGTTTTGCAGCTCTTGAAAATTTTGCTGCCTCGGGAGCACGCTTCAACAGAGTTGTACATGATCATTGAGCCGTGCAACAGGGCGTCAAGGACATGGGCGGTTTTCGCTAAGCTGCAATACCTGATGTGGATGGGTAATCAGCTGACTTTTGGACACCAAACTGACGACATACAAATCAAATGTGCTGCCGATTCGCTTCTACGTAAGTCAAACATGAACGCTGTACAAGAAAGACATTCGCTTGCTGGAGTAATTTGACCAGTAACGTCTGCACCGGATCTGCGCATCTGTTGGTGTGACAGGGTTCATGACAAAGAAGTGTTCCGAAGGAGTTGCATGTATGGAATGGAGTGCATGCATCTGCTAAGACACCTGAGGTGACTCAGACATGCCCACCCTATGGAGGCGGTCAGGATGCAGAAACGTACAAGGGAGCGAAATGTAGACAAGCCGAAGCAACGTTAGCAGGACACTGTCAAGGCGAGTTGATTTAGATGTTAGAAAAAATGGTAGTGGATCGCGATCAATGCCGGTCTCCTGGTTCACGAGAACCTACAGTAGCACGAAGAAGAAAAGACGCCAGTTACACAAGCAACAAATGCAGACGGAGCAGGGTCGTGTGCGCTACAACCGGGCCACGAAGGTACATTATTCAAGAAACAATGGGTATGCGCCAGGGTTTGAGAAGTGCGCTGCTTCCGTTTTAATTTACTAAGCCAGGCCAACAATGCAATTGATGAGGCACATGTACTGCAATTGGCTTGTGGGTGAGTGCATACCTCCGTGTCGATTTTACTGCTCGTCAATTGTTGGCAGTTGGCTGCGCCAAATATGAACGATGGCAATATGAACGATGTCGAAAACCACCAATGATTCCAGGAGACAGTTGCCGGGGAAGACAGGGTGCACCGTCCTCGAGACCGTGATAGGCTCAAACAGCGGCCACATGCAACAAGTGTGGAGCGGATTACGGTCCAGCCACCGCTTTGATTATGTCTGGTATGCATGTTTCTACAATTAGACGGATAGGATTGATGCTGCCCTGCTTGCTGAAAGTGTTGACTGGCTCCGCTAATGGAAGGTGCCACACATCCACATGCCTACCGGTCTTCTTCTTTCGGGTTTAAACCGGATATCTGCAGTGGGTAGGAGCTGTGGGTGGTCTAGCGCAAGCCACCCATGGTCCATCTGTAGGCGCAGCCGTCCCGTGGGCGCCCCCATGGAGGCCACAGGACGACTGCGCCTACAGAGGGACCATAGGTAGCTTGCGCTGCACCACCCACAGCTCCATCCACATACCCCATATCTAGTGTAAACCTGAAGGAACAAGACCGGGAGGCATGTGGATGGGAGCCACGTTTCATCAACGGAGCCGGCTCACACTCCTTCACAGGCAAACACAAGCACGCTGTATTTGGGGAATCAAGCGCACACAAGGCGGTGGCTGGACCGTGGTTCGCAACACACTGAGTGCATGGAACCACTCTTCGAGTCTAACACAGCCACAAGGACCGTGCACCCCGTCCCCTCCAGCAACAACCAACTGTCTCCTAGAGCCAGTATGGACGAGGTAGTTGGTAAAAGACTGGCAGGCACCTTGACAACATGCGCATCAAGCGCACCCACACCGGGATATCAAGCAACAGCCAATCACTTGACACGACGATATCAAATAAAATAAATGGAATAATGCATACAGATATCCCGACATAGCTCTATAATAAATGATCATATGAAATAAATTGGTTACGAACAAATCCGCGATCATTTCAATGCGTCAGAAAATATATTTTAAGAAAATGCCAAAAACGCGAAAAGGTTATCGAAGTTAAATAAAGTGGCGTAAGGGACGTGCGCAAGTTATCAAAAGATAGTTCAGGTAGACATTTACACGAGAAAAAAAGCATTAGCACAATATAGCAAACTCACCAGTTGAAATAAAGAGACTTAGCATGCATGCACGCAGTTAGTAAATCGGATGCAGTGTACCCACAAATGCTGCGACGCTTCTGCCTACGTTCTCACAAGGACTCGTCGTCGTTTGGTGTTGACGCCGAGTGGCGTCGCTCATGGCGAACTGGGTCCGCCAGACTCAGGCACTCGGGACCACATGTTCTACAGCACTATACGCTCGCTGTCGATGAAGTACAACCCCTCGGCGCCTACCGATTTCGCACTTACTGCCTCTTCTCTGCACGCATGATGGCTTTCTCTTGCACCTCGACAACGTCCTCCATGATCAGATCGCACCATGCTCGCCGATCAACCGCTTTCGATTACCATGACCTGCAATCAAGAGTAGAACGTGAGAGGCTCACTTTGATCATGTCCTGTTAACGAAGCTTCGGTTTCCCCACATGCGCTTCCCTACACTCAGCTGACCATATAATAGCTGTTTCGCTATTCGCGTAGAATCCATACGCCACATATGACCGCGCCTTCTCAGGTGTCTCAGCAAAAGCATGCAGTCCAATGCATACATTGCACTTCGGCGCAACATTTCCGTGTCCACAACCCTGTCGCAAGAACCAATGCGCTGGATGCGTCGCAGTCAGTGTTGATGGAACCGCTCGAGATATCGCACGTCCAGATGGTACATCGCCAACGTTTCGTTGCCGTGTAGAAGAACGGACAGCACCATGGATCTGTATATCATCGGCTTCGTGCCAACGGTGAGCTGATGGTTGTTCTACAAGCGTTACACTCGCTTCCAGAACGCCGACGCTGTCTTCGAGTTGCGGATACCAATCTCACTGTGTAGCTGCCAGTCAGCCGGCACCAAACTGCCAAGGTAGCAGAAACGGGAGGTGGTTTCTAATACTTCAGCAACAATACTGATTCGCGGCACCATTGTAGATTGCACCTCCGATGAAGGCTGAAAGAGAAAGACAGTTTTGCTTGTGTTGACAGTGAGTCCGAATTTGGCCGCTGTCGAAGCCAGAGCACTAGTCATGTGCTGTAACCAAACGGCGTTGTGTGCAAAAGCACAGGTGTCAGCTAACAATAACATACGGATGGTTGTCTCACAGACTAGGGTTCTCACACCGAAAGGACGGATGTGTAGCAACCCACCATCAATAGGGCGCTGCTCCACAGGAACACCTTAGACACAAGACATTATTGCATGAAGATAAATATTAAACAGGGCAGGAGCTAAGACACAGCCTTGCTTCACACCAGAAACAACTGCAACGTCATCCGAAATCTGTCCACTCAGATGCACCTTCGCCCGCATACCACTGTGCAGACATTCAACTAAACTTACAAACTTACTCGGACAACCAAAATTACCCAACAGAAGCCACAATGCCGCGCGGTTCACCGAATCGAATATCTTGATGAAATCAACAAAAAGCGAGTACAATGGCTGGTGTCGTTCTCTGCACTTCTCCTGCAACTGACGAGCTGCAAACACTATATCTATAGTGCTGCGACCCGAACGGAATCCATATAGCTTTTCCGCCACGTTCGGTTCCACAACCTGACTGACGAGGCAGTTGAGCAGGATTCGGGCAATTACCTTGCCCAAACAACTCAGAAAGTTGATGGCATGATAATTCGCGCAATATTACATCCTTTGCCTTTGTACAGTGGTAGCACAAGGGCATCCTTCAGCTCAGAAGGCACCTCCTCCTCATTCCACACGCGTTGCACCAAGTGGTGCAGCGCAGTCAACAACGCGGGTCCGCCGTGTTTCAATACTTCAGGCGGGATCCCATCGGTACTGGCACACTGGCCGTTTCGCTGCTGACCAAGTGCTCACGGAGTCTCATCCAGTATCGGCGTGTCCGCCAGACTCATCTTCACATCGTATTGCTTGAGGCCGTTCAGTGTAGGCCAGTCAATCTCTGAACGGTTGTTCAAGAGACAGTCGAAGAGTTTATGCCGGATCTGCATTATATCTGCAGTCTGTGTGCAAGTAGCGCCTAACATACCATCGATTAGCGTTCTCAGCGACTCCAACCTCGGTCCATACACAGCCTTCAAAGAGTCAAAGAATTCCTTGTGTTGGCGGCGTTCGGCGTGGCATTCCATCTGCTTCGCCTTCTCCGTCCACTATGAATTTTGCAATGCGGCTAGCTCTCACATCAGTCGCCGTCGAATTTAGCAAAACTGGCTTGTCTTCCCCAAGTCACTGCGGTCTGCCACATGTGCAGCAAATGCTGCATTATTCTCTGACACCAATGCGCCGATCGTCGCATTGTTCTCATCAAACCAATCAGACCGCTTCCAGTTTGCGCGCCCGATGGTCTCCTCGGCAGCAGCTGTCACCTGGTCGCGAATGTGGTGCCACAGGTCGCCCACTGTGGCTATGCAGTCCACATCGGGCAGTCGTGCAGCCATCGCCTTCTCCAGTTCAGTACGTTACTGAGGGAGAGAACGGTAAATTTACGCCGATTCACGACGGGAGTGCAATACATAGATTTACGAAAATATACGTACAGTTCGGTCTGAACCAATTTGTGATCAGTGCCACACTCGGCTGAACTTAGTACACGTGTCATGTGCACTTCACGCATATCACGCGGATGTACGATGGCATAGTCGAGCAGGTGAGCGTGACCACTCCGTACGTGCGTCAAGGTTTCTATATCACTCGCATCCGTTAGAAAATGAGTGTTGATGATCGTCAGGCCGTGAGTGGCACACAGTGAGAGCAGCCTGTCACCGTTCGCATTCGCTGAACCAACGCCACGCGGACAGTTGACATCTGTCCACACCGATACATCACGCCTAACGTGCGCGTTGAAATCACCCAGCAGAAATAGCCGGTTGCTCCACTGCACAGACCGTATCACGGAGGA
The DNA here is from genome assembly GCA_944474145.2 of Dicrocoelium dendriticum. Classification (NCBI taxonomy): domain Eukaryota; kingdom Metazoa; phylum Platyhelminthes; class Trematoda; order Plagiorchiida; family Dicrocoeliidae; genus Dicrocoelium; species Dicrocoelium dendriticum. The sequence goes on along the minus strand of OX104067.1, from coordinate 119,911,540 downwards.
TAGTTGAATGTAGAATTGATCACGCGGTTCATCAGGATAACATGGTCGGACCATATTTGCTTACAAGAGTAACAAAGTTACCTCTTCCGAGTCGTAGGCGAACAGTCCTCAGTCGTGCGCTGATGCCTATTGGTTCACCCATCAGATGGCCATTTAGGCGATCGGATATTGCAAATCCGACCCATGTTTATGTGGTGTTGAGGTAGCGTTGGCCACCCAGCACCTGCTTCACCCATCAAGCGCAGTCACACCTGGGATGTCAAACAACAGCCAATCATTCAAAATTCCGATATCACGTAAACGCATATGATGACATAAATACTCGTAAAATGAGCATATGTAAGAAAGTGGTTAAAGGCGAATACGCGTAAAGTACAAAATGTCCCAAAGTTATTTAAAAAATACCACGCGATACAAGTACGCCAGTTTACAACAATTTGCATGAGCGACGTGTGCAAGTTGGGAGAAGATTATCAAGTACGCAGAACAAACCAAATAAAGTGGAATGAATTTTCTCCACATAAAAAAACCTAGTTTAAGTGTAAGTTGGTTCAGCCCAACGGCAGTGAAGAAGCATCATGAATGCAACATCAGCCTCAGCATGGGGCACACATACATACATGGTTGGCGACATCCCGTTTCAGATTTTCCTGTCACTGTGGCCAGCCCCAGGACGTCTGCGTCTACAGAGGGACCATGTGTGACTTGCGCTGCACCACCCACAGTTCCACCCACACACCTCATATCCGGTGTAAACCCGAAGGAATAAGACCAAAACGCATACGGATGGGAGCCACGTTTCATCAACGGAGCCCGACCATACTCCTTCAACAAGCAGAACAGAAACATTCCGGCCTAATTGTGAAAGCACGCACACCAGACGTACACGTGGCGGTGGCTGGATCGTAGCCCGTTCCACACAGGATGGAACCACTCTTTGAGCCCAGCACCGTCACAAAGACAGTGCACCCCGTTTCGTCCAGCAACGACCAACTGTCTCCTGGAGCCAGCAATCGAGGTGCAGAGTATTAGACTGGTAGGTACCTTGTCAACATTCGCATCAGGCGCAGCCACACCGGGGAGCTCAAACAACATCTACTACTGAAATGTAAGATTACGCATCACGCAGGCAAACGTACCACATACGCCACCTTATTGGCTTGGATTAGTAAATCGAATGGGAGCGCACGCATCGTGCTTCTATTCCGCGTCCAATAGTGCCTTCTCCTGCACTTGGGCAACCGCCCAGTTTATCAGTAACGGAATGCGCATCGATCAATTTTGTCTTGCATCCGCAACACCTGAAATCAATATTAGTTCGTCATAAACTCAGATTCTTCATTTCCTGGTAATGTTATTTTCAGTTTGCCCCAGTGCTGCATCCCTGCGTTAAGTTGGCCGTACAAAAACGGTATAAGTATCCTCATCGAATTCATTCGGTATACATATGGATTGGCGTCACCCGTGTCCGATGGCAGTTCGTATACAACATATACACATGCGCTTGTCCAGAATTAAGTATGAACTGCCACAAAGTGGATAGAGACACATTAGACCCGATGAACAATAGTACTAACAAGGTGTATGAGTATCGATTGGAGGTCAAAGTAACAGCCAACTACACAGGTATTAGAATAAGTACCCAATACGAACTGTTGGCGTTGTCTTTAACAAATAGGCGTGACAGTCTTAAATCTTGGGTATTGGAATGACATCGATATAGGAGCAGGGACGCAATTGCCATCAGTACGGTTACCAGATAGACTGAATAACAAACAAGTAGTACAGTAAAATAGTGTGTACTTAAGTGTTGCCACCTATATGCAGAGTCTGGTTTGCGTACCTGATGAGGGAGGTCGCACAGCGTGCGAATGCAATTGACTAGAAATGTTCGATGGTGAAGTCTATTCCGAAAGGCGGCGACCCCAGCAAAGTAGACAACTACAAGCCAAATTGTCTGACACCTATTTGGCAAAGGTTGCTGAGAAAATCGTGAAGAAGGGATTGCTGCAGTTGCTACAGTCAAACGAGGTCCTGACGCCCGCACAGCACGGTTTTATGCAAGGTCGCTCATGCATTACGAACCTGCTTGTGACGAGGCATGAGTGGTTGAAGGCAGTAGACAAGGGGAAGTCTGTCGACGTGATATTCATCGATTTCAGTAAAGCGTTCGACAAGATCAACTATGAGGTTATCCTACACAAACTCAGCATGTGTGGTGTCGGTAGCACACTGCACCGGTGGATTCGCGACTTTCTTGTTGGACATAAGTGGAGAGTACAGGTCGACGACCATCTAACTGACTGGTATCCCTCTACAAGTGGCGTGCCTCAAGGCACTGTGCTGGGACCCACTCTGTTCCTGATCCACATCAACGATCTACCGCAGCTTCTCCGGTCGCCGTGTGCCTTGTTTGCGGACGACATGAAGATTTGGAGAGAAGCTGACGTTCCCGACGACTGTGGCCTATTTCAGCAAGACTTCAACCTCCTACCCACATGGTCTGCATTAGTTCCTCTCCCGGTCAACCCAGCCAAGTCTGTATTTATGAGCCTGGGGAAGGGTGCTGACGGCCGAATCGACATCCTTGACGGCCAAACGCTATATCCCACACCCTCCGTGAAGGACCTAAGTGTACTCTCACGTTACGATTTGAGGTTCGTTGACAATACGAACAGGCTATTTCGTAACGGACTGCGCATGCTTTGGGTGCTCAATCGTAGCTTCGGCACATGGTCTGAAGAGGTTGCCACTCGCATCTTCTCTTCCATCATTAGACCAATGCTAGAGTACGGGTCGCCCGCCTATTTTCCGATTACCCGAGGCGAAGCACAAAAGATAAAACGGGTCCAACACGTTGCTACCAGGCTGATCCCGAGTTTACGTGGCTTGGGGGTATGAAGACCGGTGCGAGAAACTACGACTCTACCGTTGGGCGCGAGTCGACCTCATTATGATCTACCGTATTCTACATCTCGGTGAATTTCCCATACTGAGGCCAATGCTACACTTAGGAGGGCCATGCAGCACACGCGGACACAGATACAAACTTGTCGTGCTGGATGTGAAGCGGGTTCTCCACCCACTGTGCTTCGAACGGAGAGTGGTAAATATTTGGAACACTGCCTGAACATGTGATGTAGGCAACATCTGTGCAGCAGTTCAAAACGTTGTTAGATTAATATTTTAACACTATTCGATTCAGAGAAAGATTGCACACTTACGATGACATCTCATTTGTGAGTCCTGCAATACCGTGAGTCAGATATTCTACATGTTACATGAGAACGATAACGATATTCAGGGCTGGCAATTTTTAGGACGTTTTTCACCATATTTCGAAAGAGTTGTATGTAATTCATTTCTACTTTCTCTATTTTGTGATGTTTGGTTGTACAATAATCCGCATTGTTGGTGTGAAAATGTTGAGAACGAACCCATACGAGTGAATAAATTTTGCTTTGACTTAACCTGAAGTGAAAAAAATTGATCGTACCAAAGAAATAAAAATTGACGGCCATACGCTAGGGGCAAGCAATAAATGCAAGTCTGCCGTCTCGGTGTATGCCATTTGTTAATATAATGCTAAATCGGTGAAATGCCAATGTGGTCAGTTAACGGAACGTAAAAGATGATGAAGAATTTCACTGAAAGGTTGAGTCCAAATGATGACTTTTGTTTTAAATATGGAGTCTGGGGGTGTTATCACATTGGTGTTTGGATACCCTGTTGCTTATTCAGTTAGAATGATTCGTATAATTATTATTGCTATTAGTACTTTGTAACATGGGTCGAGGTAACTGTATCTATCACACTTCAGTAAAAGGAGCCTTTTTGATCCAATTGAACTTACCGCAAACAGTATTTGTACAATGGCTCGTATAAGATCCGCCTCCATGGAGGGAAGTTGGTAACCGGGTCCAGCGGAAGCTGTAACGATCGGTCGACACTCAAGTGCGGCCAAATTGCCAAGCGCAGTGAGGAAAGCTTCAAGGCCCACATCGTTCAGACCGATAGAGAGAAGGGCTCGGTGCAAGGGATTGACAACTTGGCCAGGAAGATAGGCGAGAGGTACGGACGATGATGTACTCCATGATGGTAGGATAGAAGCGAGGATACAATTGAGAAGGTCGACTTTCGAACGACTAGACGTCAGGCCGAATGGGAACAGAGCAACAAAGGAACGCCAGCACACCAAACGCACAGCCTCGTGATGTGTTGATGGGAGACCACATCCAGACAACAAACAGTTGGCAGCACGCAGACAGAAGTAGTCGTACTGGGAGATGACGCGACGAAAGTCGACGCAACTTTCCGATATGGTTTGTTGAATCCAAGCGTGCCGGATACGGGAGCCGATGGCAAGTACCAATAGGCTAAACACGGAGTAAGCAGAGTGATAAAAGATTCGATGTACGGAAAATATCGAGAGCACCCATTATCTGATAAAATTACCGAAAATAAATCATGCAAAAGAGGAAAAAGCTAAAATGACAGGGTGCAGACAAGATCCGGTGAGAATAAAGTCGATGCCTTAAAAACAACAAGGTGTTAGCCACATGGACCTGACAGATCGAAGTAACCTTAGGATAACGGCAAAACCTTGTAACTATGTGGACCTCTGCTTTGTTGCAAGACGGTGCAACTCGGATGTAGCAGCTAGCATATGGGACACACAGAGTTATGGCGAAAGAATGCTCAGCACCATCGTCGAGATAAAAATGTATATAGTGCATTGAGGAAGCAACTTTTGCAATGTAGCGAGGCGTAGCTAGGCTTTGCAGTTCTACTGTGACAGACGAGTTTATGTGCCCTCCAAAAGTAGTGTACTAGGTAAGGGAGTGCATGTATTTGATTGGCAAAGTAGGGAGCTTACCTAATGAGTCCAGCCAGCCGTTTGGCTAAGATACGCCAACAGCCCAAATGCGTGCGGGGATTAGGTGCTCCCAGATGATCAGAGTAGATAGCGCCGCATGATTGGATAAGATCCAGGAGTTGATCAGCGAAGGCCAACAATGTGAGCAAGCCAGAACCACTGCCGATAACTGCATATTGATGTGTGGGACGCGTGTTATCGCATACTAGCAGCTGGATCAGCCGCTCAAAATTTAGCTGACGCAATAGTGCCTCTAGATCTCGAGGGCCGACAAATATGGACGATTCGGAATCCACAGACGGTGATTCGGGGGGAGTGGGTAAGTCGACCTGACGTCGTGAAGAAAGGAGTACACTGTCTTCTTGGTCACTCTCACCGCCAGAGTCGACAACAGTCCAGCGCGATTCACTGGCTTGTCGGGGAGGCGAATCGAACGAGGCTGTGAGTAGGTCATGCAATTCTGAGTTCGAGGAAGTTAAAAGACTATGACGATTACTGCAAGGGAGTGAAAAACAAATGGACAGGTATAACACCCCAAAGTTCGGTGAGAAAGCAATATGCGGAACTGCACTGCGTTGAAGGTTCGGCAGAGCAGCTACCAAGCGCAGACAATATCTCGGCGATGCGATCAGATATATTACGTCCCCTGAACAATCGGGGCGCCTGCCTGCACTCGCAGCAATAGAACGTAGAATATACGTAGGACATACGGAATACATTACCATAAGTGCCACCCATAGTTATATAAATGAGTTGTGACGAACGCGATGTAGCCCAAATGAACAGCATTTTTGTAGCAAGCCGCCAAACAAATTCCAGCATTGCAGTGTTGTAAACCGATAGAAACGTAATACTCATTCGGTTGCCCAAGGGTTCTATAGAATTTGGAAAGTTACCTGCATTCGTCCGGGCAAATCACAAGTCGCATAATCTCACCATTGTTCTGGGAATGAACCATACGGCCGTTTCGCGCTAGCAAGGATCGCCAACGGTGTGTATCCACCGGCTCTATCACCAACCGAATCCGGTGATCACTAGCACCTTGTGTCAAAAAAAATTAGCATCTTATGCCACCGAACCATGAGGGGGGCGGTGGTAGGCCATCATAATTTGTGTGCTAAATGGGATATAGCTCGACCCACTCTCCACTGTCATGCAGGTTACTGCATGGATGGACAGCAGAGGACCGTGGTTGGCCACCCAAGGTCATGACTGGCTACAGCAACCACATGCAGTTGGGGACATGTTCTGACTACTGATGAGTAGGGGGATTCTTCATGAAACTTAATCGATTCACCCAGGCAACTCACAAGCCAGTTAGCTTAGCGGTGGTCCAGTTTGGTGCTTTTCCGGATCCACAGTAAAATTATCAGACCAGTGAGCAGCTGGGGAAAATCCGATTAGGTTTCATCAAAACTCCATCTACTCATCATGAGGCTGAAAGACTGTAAAACAAGCAAAACGGTAAATTAGTGACTTCAATGCAAAAGCTAAAGCAAATATAGGGTGAAGAATGCAGACACATGCCGTACTCTAACACCTCAGATAATATCGGGATTAACAGGGAGATGTCGGAGGTCTTTCCGCTCACAAGTGGTGTCACTAAAGATTGACGCAATATCAATTTTCTACTCAATTTTTATTGTGGGATCAACCATAGAGTGTTCCCCTATACAATTCCATGATTCAGGCGAACACACACCGTCAGGGATAACAGCGCTTGTGATGAATTCGGCGGACGATCGCAAAGTGGTAATACAAAGTCTGGATAAGCTTAGTGAGTAAATTTTACTATTGGGCATGCGCTATGGAATTTAAAAGTGCAAAGTTCTGTTACACGACAGTCAGGACCAAAACTGGGTTTCATAGCCTTAGTTACGACGGAGTAAGGCGAGATGGCTGTACCCCTTATCTTGGTAGCTGCATTAACGACGAATTCGGCACCGGAATGAGATATACGTTGGTAGTTAGTGTGAGGACCTAACGTAGGTCAGCTTATTTCTAGACGAAAAAAGACAGGTAGAAATTCGTCACATCTAGACTCACTCAGACAGCCGTCATACGCACGGAAAGGCACGCGCGTTTCATCCTCTCGGGAATAGTCAGCAGTGCGCATTTCATCGGACTCTGGTAGGGCTCGAAACCGCCACCCGACAGTTGCCAGTCCGTGGTTCAGACCAATGAGCACGGCAGTGAAAGGGGGCTACCCAGTCCTCTGCACGATAGTAATGTCTAAGTCGGCGCAATATTACATTTAGTAATTAATTCACGATGGTCGGTACCGTCCCCCGTAGCTCAGTGGTCTCAACCACGGACTGGCAACAGTCGAGTTGCGGGTTCGAGCCCTACCAGGGTCCGATGGAATGAGCACTGCTGACGATTCCCGAAAGGATATAACGCGCGTACAGTGCTTTTCCGGGCGCGTGATGGCTGTCAAGGTGAGTCTAGATGTGACGAATCTCTAACTATCCCATTCAACTCCTCTTCGTAGTCCTCTGAAAAAAGATTTGTTTAGTTACTGGTTGCTGGATGGTGTAAGGGCATGGGCCTGACAGCGGGAAAAAAACTCTGTTCGTTAGACCTGGGGTTGTTGTTTAGACTAGACTTCTAGGTTAGGGCTCATGAGACGAGCTGGATCAGGTTATTACGAGATGTCACAATACAAACGGTGAGCAGATGATCGCTGGCCCATGGAACTACCCATGCATCGCAGCGTTGTCATGAGGAACGCACGACCCGGCTTTACGTACAACGATAAGTTAGAACCTTGAAGAGTACACAGGGAAATGAGCCCCAAAGTGCAGACGAGGTGAAAAAATCCGGCCAGATGAACGTGTCAATCAACGGATTAAGGGGGTCAATGATGAGAGGAAAGAGTGATCCTAAGCTAATGACATGAAGAACTGAAGATGCACTGGGCGCACATGAGTTCGGACTTACGTCACGAACATAGAAAAACATGAGCTCAATGTAACAACAAAGTAATAAATCAGAAACACCTCAGTTCAATTCCGTTTGTTGACTATGATCTGGACACTAAACTGTTACCTTGACTCGCATCACAAAAATAAAAACGATTCCAGAAAACGGGCAGGAAATGAAATCGTTAGACAGAATAATCAAAAGTTGGAAAGTATCGAACGAATACAAAATGTCATCGACCTTGTGACCGGGGCATGTCCGGCAGGGCATGAAACCACTGAGGTGACAGGCTCCATGGACCCCCTCGGAGAGAAGGACAAGCAGCTAGCCAGCTCAGTTTTTATGGGTCTCTTTCACGCTCTTTTGCCGTGCCACTGACTGGCCACTTTGGAGTTTCACGCAAGTAGGCAAACAAAGTGTTAAGGAAATCAGTTTCATTGGGAAAAAACCTGTTTTAGTTCTTGTCAAAGACATTCGTACAGCATCACATCTCTC
>OX104067.1:119884551-119902750 GCA_944474145.2 Dicrocoelium dendriticum | reverse complement strand
GTGGGCTGGCATGCGCAACATGTGGCAGAGCCATCGGAGCCTGGTGCGTGCAATAACGGTTCTGAGCGATTCGCTTCTTCCTCCTGTGCCATACACAAGGCGTCGAATACGCTCATTGCTCACACGGTGCTCATACTAGATATGAGCCACACTGCGAAGGAACCAGCCTCTTTATGTCGACTGATGTAATGCGCCAGATTTCACAACCGTACAGTAGAGTCGAACGTACACCTGCAATGTACACCCTACCCTTCATAGAGAGAGATGTCCGGCCGGCGCCATAGGTGGCGAAGGTAAGCGAAAGTGCCTCGCGTTTTGTTACATGGGTTATGACCTCGTCTTCACTTCCAACACGGTTGATAAAACTGCCAAGATAGTTGAATTTTTGAACAACTTCCAGCTGATCCCCACCAAGGGTCAGTGCAGGCGGTTTTTGCCAATCATGAAAAAAAGCTCTGCAATTCGAAGGTGCAAAGCATAGTCCGGAACGTCTGACAGCCAGTGCTAATTTCTCCAGTGCATCTTAGAACGTTCGGGAGCTGTCAAAGCTGAGGGCAATATCGGCACACAAGAAGTCGTTCACCTAGGCACAACTCCGCACCTTCGAATTCGTGTTCTATGAAAGTGATTTCCATAACTTCGCCAATAGCGATGTTGAAGAGGAAATGCAACAGCGAGCATCCTTGTCATACACCGCTGGGGTTAATGAAGAGCGGCAACAGCTCTCCATAAGTCCTCACTCCGTCCGAGCTACGCGCGTAAAGCGCTCGTACAATATTTACCTAATTCTCCGGCACACTTTTCCTTAGCATACAGTGCCAGAGGGCGTACCGATCCCCCGAATAGAAGGCTCCGTGCATGTCGAGAAACACGACAACGGTGGGACACAAAAACATGTGACAGTGCTCCAACAACTGACGCAATGTGAATAGTAATCGATGCATTCCTGACCACGAGGAAAATTGACCTGCTCCCCACGAATCTGGCTTTCACGAGTGCCGGTCAGTCTGTGAAGGATTACAGATGCAAGTAATTTGGAGGCGATGGAGATCAGAATGATTCCTCGATGGTTGCCGCATTCCGAAAGCGAGCCTTCTTTGAAGATTGGGACAATAACCGGCAGGCGCTAGTCGGTTGGGACAGTTTCCTGTTTCCACATTTTCATCAGTAATTCGTGTAAATCACCAATAACAGCAGGGCCCACGAATTTGAAGAGGGCTGGGTGAAGACCATCTGGTCCCGCGGCTTTATTTACCTTCAACAGTCCGATCTCACGTTCGACTTCGAAGCGAGAGGGTAGGTCCAAAGGGACACCTAGGGAGCATAACGATCACTGGTCGGTGATGAATCTAACAATGCATTGTAAAATGCTCAGCCCAACGTTTTGACAAGTTTTGGATAAGCTGTCCACTATCGTCACGCATAGCTTTAATGACACCATGGCTCCTGCTACCCGTATCAAGCAGAATATCTTCCGATGATTATTAAGAGAAGAGGCCACTTCCATCCCTGATCACCAGGAATCGCGACCTCTCTTCAAGCTAGCACAAAGTATTGCCCTGATGTCTGTGAGGCTCGTTATGTTCGCTTCTAGTCGGAATGTGCCGGCTAAAGTCGATAAGTTTCAGAGATTGCGAAGAGACCCTGTGTCTATTTTGGCTAGTAGACTTACCAAATGACGATTTACCTACTTCTAGTAAGGTCTGGTGAACATGCGACTAGTGAACAACTGTAGTCAGTGAGCGCTTGCTCAACCCGAACGTCCGCGTAATTAGATAGACATTCAGAACACCTGACTTCGCCAGTTTGCTGGTGTCTATGCGCTCATAGGGTAGTCGACTGCGATCGCCAAAACGCACCCGCACATCAGCACATACAAGTGCATGGTCAGTGTCCACACATGTGCTCCAAATCGAGCGACAATTTTGGACACAGCCTCTCCAGCGAAAACTGATAGCGATGTGATCGATTCCCGTCTATGACTGGTGGGCGCCAAGTCACCCTCCGGCGGGTGATGTGTCGGAAGTTAGCGCTCGCAAGTAATAAGCGGGCATCCTCACACAAACGAAGTAAATGCTCACCGTTATCATTACGGGAGCTTACACCATGCTGGCCGCCCAGAGGCATCTCATCAGTGGACAATTTTCCAAATGGAGTGTTCAGATACCCAGACAGCACTAGTGCCCGTGCTTCTTCTGTGGCGAAGGAGCTCGTTCAGTTGGCGATAAAACTCGTCTTTTACTAACGCGTCGCTACAGTTTGTAGGCGCGTATGCAGAGATGACTAACATACACCTAGTAGCCTCGTGTGACTTCGAAACCTTGAAGGAACCAGACAGTGAGAAAGCACACGTAAGGCTACTGATTGGGATCCAATCCCTCAGAGCAGCTACAGCAAACGGACTCAAGGAAATACTAACACCGGCTTGGTTGGTACTCGAAGCTGCATCATCTCTATATAGGCGTAATGAGAAGGCACTGCTGGGGTCACCTGAAGGGGATCGCAAAACGAGCACAGAACTCCAGTCTTGTAGACGGGTTTCCGATAGGCAGCAGATATAGATAGAGAGGGTGTCTAATGTTCGGGCAAGCGCTGCCTATTGACCGATCAGTAACAGTGTGCGTATGTTGAGGCATGCGAATCTGAGGGATGAGCGAGGGCTCCAAACAGAAGTCGATGAACTGGGCTGGACAGCTTGGTTCGACATGAGCTTGTTGATAGGGCAAGAGTGACGCTCCGTGTTTGCATGAGTTGAAACTAGAAGTTAAACACCTATCAAAGCATGGCGGGGAGTGGCCAAGAATTGGGGGTTGAAAACAGGGGGATAAAAGTGAAGTTCGAACGGGACGATAAGCGTGAAAAAGCGCAAGAGGGGGAATAAGAAGACGGAAAGGCTTGAGCAGTAACATCTAAACCCCTACCTACCCTGCTCGATACAGTAGATAGGGTACCGTTGATGATTCACTGCGGTGGACAGAGCATCGGGAAATTGTTTGAGGAAAGACTCCTAGTATTGCGAGACCGACCAACACCGTCCAGTTTGGCAGTCAGTGACTTCATTTCCCACTCCTAGTTAATTTTGCCCACGAGCTTTCCACTACCCTACATTTGGTAAACGGTGACTGGGTATGCCTATCTGTTGTAATAAGGAACTAGCCTGATTATCACTGTCTTGCAGTCGCCTATGCCCATCATCGTTGCGGACACACTGGTGGCATCCGACAGCAGCAATGATCAAAGACTTGAAGGCTACTCAAATCCCCACTAGTATTGAATTGGACGGCCCTCACTGTGACTTTGTAAACTCGGCCTTTCATACCGAAGGAAACCCCACTTCTGACACCACAAATGTCGCTGATTAAAGAAGGCAAATTCAGCATTGTTGGTTAAACACGGCCAGTCCATTAACAACGTCAGTGCGAAGAGGTCAGATCTTGATACACAAAGTAACCACACCTGAGCGTCGCAAACTCTTCCTCTAACGGACACGCTTATACTCGCCCAGTAAAATTAATAACCGAAAATTGGGAAAGGCACAAGAACCCTAGAAATGCGTGCTGTAGCCTCTCCGGTGGTGTAAGCACTAGAGCTGACATAGTGAACTGGTCAACAACTTCAAGTGGTCACTGTACGACAAGGAAAACAGGTAATGTACCAGCCCAAACTCAGGATGGTGCTTTGAAATTTGCAGGTGCAGAGCACATACCGAGGCATGCAATCTTGTCTTAGTAACTGTGCGCCTCAAAGAATACTAAGTGGTCCGCGTACTCTAGTCTTATAGCCGGTCACCGAATGTAACTTTGGTCCAGCGTAAAATAGGAGCACTACGAATGACCATGAAACAGAAATACGAAAGGAGTGTGCAGAACAACGACTGCATATCGGCTGGTAAGCTTACCGTACAGGACGCAAGCACACAGCGAACAGGCTGAGAAGTAATTCCACTTCGGGTTGATGCAAGAAGTCCACCAAATTGGTACACCGATTCCATGCCAAAGAGGGATCAGGTGGATTCAAAATACCAAGGAGGCCTCTCAGATGGTAGGACGGTAAACGAAGCAATTGCATAAGCAAGAACAGATGATCAACTGGGCGACAAGATCGCAACAATGTTCCAGCCTGTGGGTGTAAACAGAGTGTGCAGAACAAAAGCTAATCGAATCAAAGAGAATTGGGGAGGGTCGGTTGGAAAATGGAGCTCAGGACTGTACTTGCGGTCGATATGGAGAGTGCGAATATAAAAAGATTCCTTAGTACTACCGGATACATCGACGGGGTTGGAACAACGGCGTATTTACAGTGAGTAGACAGGAAACGGTGGTAAACAAACAGCTGCAAACGGCGAAGATGAACAACAGGCTAGGAGTGAAGTTGATGTACAGCGGCAATGCTAACAGCATAATCAAGCAGACAAACTAATCCACACGCACGTGAATAAAAAAAGTTAAAATTTTCTATTGAGTAAAACGTATTCCGTTTTCAGAACCGATGTATTGGTGGTAGCCAGTGGTAGAATTGTTCAAGCGCCTGGTCCGTGATCCACACGGATGGCCGACTAAAGGCTGTGAACGTGTGCAACCGCGAGTGGTTGCTGTTACGTCCGTCGATGACATTGATTAGTTAGCTCAGCCATACTGCGTTCTTATTGGTTTGCCTCGTATTGGCCAATCAATAACTATTCGTGACATGCTTTAAATCGTGTGTCATGTAATCCATGTGCACAGTTTTTGGCCCTATATGCTCTGCTTCGTACTGTGTCTTGTCCTGCCTGACAACGGTCTGGGGGCGTGCTTTGCTTGACTTCGTTACTGTGTTATAGTCGCATTGCAGTGAAGTGTCGGTTCGAGGTTCCGGAGGTTTGGGGTGGTATCCTTTATTAATTCACATGGATGTCTTTCTAAAGTTTAAGTCGCTTCTTCATGTAGTCAGACTGAGCTTATGCGTAAATTATTTGGAAATCATAGTGAGACTACGAAGATCGGCAGATGCATGCCTATGGTCGCTTCAGTGCCGAAAATAATAACTAGAAGTGAAATATAACTAAGTGATGCAAACGTGCAAACAAACGAAAGTAAAAAACGAGAATCATGTCTTTATCTCCAAAGCAACCTGAGACTGACCGATAGTTGCTCTTGAAAGCAAAGCTCCGGTTTGATCCGGTTCATCGCAACCGCCGCAACGAAGCGGATGAGACAGAAATTGGTATGCCGCAGTAGAACTTTGAACGACGTGCTGATCTCGATCCGGTGACCTGAGATCAATAAATGCCTGTCGATCGAAGATGATGGCGGCCTGTGTGAATGCGTTGCCTGAGCTGGGCATGCCTGTTGAGCCGCCTCGTGTTGAAGCCACTTCGGAACGTGTTCCTTCATTCGGGTACTCAAGGTCCTATCGGTTCTGCCTATATAACAAGCTACGCAGTTACAGAAAAGCCACGTAGTCCGGCCAGCACCGGTACTTTCCAGCTCTACACCAGTGGGGTACAAACGGACGCTGGTGAAGACCTTATTTAGTCGTGCCAGACGAATATGTTCGACCGATTGCCTGGCCGACGAACTAGAACTGATTAGTAGTATACCAATCGTAAATGGACACTCGTAGGTTCATCGAAAAGCATAGCCAAATCAGCCGAACAAAAGAGCTAGTGCTCACCATGCGAAAAAAGAACATATTCTTAGATCAAACGTAACTAGCCTCTTTATGTCGGCTGATTTAATGGGCCAAGTTTCACAACCATACAGTAGGGTCAAACGTAGACCTGCATTGTAAACTCTACCCAAGGAGACTGATGTCGCCCCTGCACCTTAGATGGCGAAGGTTAGCAAAACCACCTCCTGCATTTGCTATACGATTTGTGACCTCGTCTTCGATTCTACAGTCGCCCATACAATTACCTAGGCAGTTGGACTTCTGAACGACTTCTAGCTGATTCCCACCAACGGTCAGCGTAGCTTGGAGGAAAGCTTAGCACGTTGAGGGTGCAAAACAAATCCGGAAAGGGCTGACAACCAGCGCTAATCTCTCCAGTGCAACTTGGCACGTCTGTGAGCTATCACAGATGAGGGAAATATCATCAGCATATTTCAAGTCAAGAAGTAGTTTGCCTGGGAGCAGCTCCACACCTTCTATGTCATGTCCTGTGAACACAGTTTCCAGGATTTCGTCAATAGCGAATATGAAGAGGAAAAGGTGACAGCAGGCATTCCTGTCTTACATCGCTGGAGATATTGAAGGTCGGTAACAATTTGCCGTAAGCCCTCACTCTGCCGGAGCTACGCGCGTAAAGCGCTCGGGTAATGTTTGCATACTTCTCGGGCTCACCTTTACTTCCGGTAAAGATACTAGATATCAAGGAGTTACTTTATGAATGTGAAGCGGATTTCATGAAGGCACGTGTGTGAGGATACTTAATTCCGTATAGGCGTTGTTAACCAAACATACGAGCCAGATGGTCGGCAGAGAAACGGAACGACAGAGAAACATTCGGCGAGAACCACGAGTGGTGGTGCTCAAAAAGCTGAAGAGTAGAAGGCGAGCGATGTGAAACGCACCGTCAACAGAGTCCAGTCATGCAACTGTTTTCGGAAGATCGAATCGCGGGAACGGCCTTGGGGACCGCGAGCTTGCCGACGAATGACAGAGAACAGTGTGGAGCATATGGAGCGTAGGGTACGAATTCGGGCACAATGAATTGGGTCAGGATCAGAATCCAATACTGTAGGAGGAGCATAAGAGAGAGTTGTGGAACAGCAGCAAAATTTGCCAGAAAATGATGCGTAGACGTAGTTTGATAAGCACTCAGTTCAGTTCGGTTAATCAAATATGATATAAAAAGGGAAATGATGTTGGCAGAGTCACTGAATTTCATCATGCTGGTGATAACAAGAGTGGAGCCAAAACAGTGACTAGGAAGCGGTTACAAATGTGGGATTAGTGGTTACAAACAAGAAAACACGGGGACAAGTAATCGAGATGATGACATAGAGCGGCCACAGTTTAAACCAACATTCGCATCGAGTGAGTGATTGTGACCAGTGGGCATAAAAGACAAACAAGCGATCGAGTTCCTTCGTGCAGACAAAAGCAACAGCGACAGTGCCACATACACCACAGAGTGATCAGATCTGTCAATTAGGTCAACATACCGCAAGTTGTTACTATGAGGAACCAATACGGGAAGAGGATGATTGGCTCACTTAGGTGAACCGCTATATGACCTCTCACCAATTAACGAACCAAATATGTTGAAATGTTTCGGAAAAACGATAGCTCGATTTGGTTGCCCAGTAGTTGAGTTTCTTGCCCAGCTGGGTAATTGGATTGCAGACGTTTCGTCACTAATCGTGGTGGCTTCATCAGTGCAGTAGTGGTAGCAGTTTGGTATCAGATGTTGGCAAAACAAAAACCCGGATTTGTGTTTTGCCAGCGTCTGTTACCGAATCACTACCTCTACTGCACTGATGATGTCACTTGGACTGGTGAGGGAACGTTGTTGGCAATCCAGTTGCGCTTGCACGCGGGTAATTCAACTATCGAACCAAACATGTTGCAGAAACATGGGTAAAACCGAGTTCGCTTTGAAATCACCAGTCACTCATAAAAGCGATGTGATGATGAGTTAGGCGGACGAAACCAATGAAGATCACGACACGGTTTCGAGAAGCGAAGTGGGTCTAGGGCAAGTCACGCGGAAAGATGATGAAATCAGTTCGCCATCCACGACACCGGTTGTCACGTGATGCAGGACAACAGACGAAGTGAGTTTGCATCACGACACAGGTTGTTATAGCGCAGACATGAGCGGGGCTGCAGTCAAACATTGGAGACCGCGAACACATTTGAACGTGAGTAGAAAGGTAACGTCAACCGGTCCAATAAGGTACAGTCGGGAGTGAGGACGAATGACCTACAAATTCAACAAGGTTCGGTGCTTAATATAAACCGGTCCAGGAAATCTGCTGGACTGGGCTGGACAGCGCAACACGCAGAGCGCAGAGGCAGGACAGCGTTTGAACACATTGGGAGATTGGCCAAGAGGAGCATACACAGCGTCGCAGCTCGGCCAGGATTAATGCATGAGGCGGTGGCATGTCCACTGCGCGATGGTCGTCAACGTTGCCTGGGGGTGGGGGTACAGATCATAGAGGAGTACCGAGTGAGCAGTAATCGTATAGTCTAGTGACAAATACTCGAGCGACGAAGCAACGGACGTCGTTTGAAAGTGAACTCTGCGTTCGCCATGCGACAACCTTAGCGACACTGTTGAAAAGGAAAACTAGATATGCCCTATTGTTTGGCTCAGTGCATGGTCGGATGACCAACCATCTTCATTACACATAAGCTGAAGGTGGGAAACACACTTCAACTGCAGATGACCAACTAAGGATGCAATGAAGGGACGAAAACGAATTGGCAGGAAAACTAGACCAGTTTTATGTAATTTCTGTTCCATAAAGGTTTCTAATAAATCGTCCACATCAGGAGTCAGTGATGTCTCCCAATAAGACATAATGGCGAGACGAGTGCTGTGATTTTATAAGGTAAACTGCTTCTAGCTTTTAATCCTTTCAACAATCCACTGAGCTGCTGCGTTTTTCGATTTATTTTGAGAATCAGTCGTGCAACTGCATCCTTTCATGAGCTTTCTTCCGTATCTACGAGTTGTCGATATCAGTTTGGCGGCACAGATCATGGCAACTGCATCACACGAGCAGTACGGCTGGGTAAGTGGAGTGAAATAAGACGTCATTGCATCAAAATAGGTCAAGTTAGAGGACGCTGCAGCGATCTGGTGCCCCGGTTTGTCTGAGTATGGTACGTAAAATATCAAATAAAACTGGTATTTTATTATATACACTTAGATGCCTGAAGCAGAATGTTGTGTTTATCTGTCTGGCTCATGGACATCACACGCACACGGCGCTACGGTTGAATTCGCCACGCAGCTCCGCCAAACGGTACCTCCGTCGCCGTAGCTTACATAACTATCACGCGTCGTAACGGCGCCGCAGTTGTAACCAATACACGAGACTATTGTGCACCCAACAATAAACTCTCGGCCCGTCAGTTGAAAGCCTTTTCCTCAATTATTTGGAACGGTACTCACCAGTAGCCTGACGGACACGGCAAATCTATTAGCCACGCACTAAAACGCTTGGGTACAAATATTGGCGCAGCAACAATGGGAGCCGGATAAACGCATTTAAATAGGATGAACCGAGCTAAAAAGTGGCACTCGGAAAATTAGCAAATACGTAGGCCGGAGTTTGCAAAATAAACAGAAGCACTAAAAGCACTCCGACCCGTGAACGGCACGGTGAATCGCGTAAAAGGACGTATGCGCTTATGATACCGAAGTGGTGAGCAAGCAGGAGGGGCTGGAGCATCGTAGGGGGTTTCTTCACGACTAGATCCTGTTACAGAGTTACTGTTATTTCGCACCCGGCCGGAGGCCAACCGGCCCTGGTGTCTGGCTTGCGACTTACAAGTCACCGGTTCGAAACTGGGTGGATGCGGGAAACCCCTAACTTACCTGAGACTGCTGATGGTCGGCCGAAAGCGAAATTTCGGTACGACATACGGGCGCACTGGTGATGCCTGTCTTGCACATGAAAAAGCGATGGACGTCGATTCGTCCTGCCATGGGCTTGGCAGTGGTGAGTATTCCACCAATCGAGTTCGCCAGGATCCGAATCAATGACTGATCATTTTGTAACCAGCAACCACTACTGAACATCTGCACACCGTTAGCATCAACAACCACCTGGAAGGCATCAGCAGTAAACCGGTACGCAGTATCGACGATTCGCTGCCACGCAACTACCACGAGTCGCAAATGGGCTAAAGATACTGCGAGGGTCGGCCGGTTCCTACGCAGACTCCAAGCCGCGCTATCGAATCACAAGACAGACTTGTGGTCCTTAATGCTAGGAGCCATCAGATAGTCGATTTGGCAAGAAATTGCACTTTTGAAGCCAACACTGCTGGCCGCATGACAATAAAGTGTATGTCAGTGAGGAATGATATGACTAAATCATGCTGACAACGATGAATGGTTAGATAAACTCACGGTTGACCGGTTCGGAGCCAGCCTCTTTGCGGTAACTCGGGCTAGACGTAAGCGCGGACAATAAGTGCTCGTTTATTTGATTTCTGTAATCCAAAGTGGGAGGACATTGAAGGCGAGGAAGCCATGAAATAGAGTGATATAAGGAGCAGAAACAATTCTGAAAAATCGACGCGGCTCCACATGTTTAAGTAGATTGGGAAGAGTAGCGCTTGACATCAATAAACACATGGTAGAACTAAGGGCATGGGGAAATTGCACAATTGGATACGAAAATGGGGGAAGTGCTCTGTGTAATTTGGAAAGGACTATGCCTGTGGAAGACCGGGTCCCCGCACGGTCAGTACACCACCAAGCAGATCGTGGGAGATGACAGCGTGAGAAACCAGAGGTAACAATGAGGAAACCGAACCACTTAGACTGCGGAGAATCTAGTTAAAACACTTCAGAAATTCCATTGTTTTCTAACAATTAGTAAGCGCGGAGACTTGTAGTGAGAGAGGTCTTAGCTCTGGAGCCAGCCCTCTCTTTTTCACGCACATCATATACGTGGCAATGGAGGACGGCAATGTTTTATTGCAGTTAGCAATAAGATACGGCGTCCTATCGTCGTTACTAAATGCTCAGTGACTCAAGCCGCTAACTCGGAAGAGCGGAATTATTGCAGGGCGATTCCCACAGTTCTGTAGTGATATGTAGGTGGCTGGAAAATCCAGATAGATGGAAAACGTGGTCCAATGCTCTGCCGAGTGCGAGGTGGCTGTCAGGTTGAGTATACTTACGATGAGTCTGTTCAATGGTAGAGGCAGTAAAAACAGAGAGATAACACAAATAAGTGGACATAAAATGAAGCTTAGAGGCAAAAGAAGGTGCCTGTGTGTGTGTGATAAAACGAACACAGTGAATTACCGCAGCTGCGACAGACTGTACGCGACGGATGGTAGTTCTTCGAAAACAACCCAACGAATGACGCCCTCGCTTTCCGCGAGCTCGGTGACTGCAGAGTGATCCAATTCGGCCTCTTCATATTCGTACTCCAATGATACGGACACGCCATCTTTACACTTTCCCTGAAAAATATAGACTGTTAGTAAATCAAGTGGCTTTGGGACCTAAAAATGTAATGTGTGATGAAAAAGAGAACGGCGCAGCACGAGATAGTTTCTGTGAAAAGATGAAGTGGTGGGCAATACTCATGATTACGGATTGTACTCGGGGTGTAGGTAAAGGTTTCAGTCAGTCAATAAAGGTTATCCGAGAGTGTGGAACACATCTCAGCTACTGCGCCGCAATACGAAAAAGGATAAGAGATTAAACATTACAGAACATAAAGTAAAGGTTTCACTCTATCGTCAAACCGATTGCTTTGCAAACCTGTCATGGGAACGGAACGTATCCACAAGGTCCCAAGCTGAAACCACGTGAGTCACTGAGACTCACATTCAGATCAGTATACATGGTCGATCAGTCTCCACACTCATGAAACATTCACTTTTTTGATCAACCTTCATTTTGCCAGCTAACCTTCGCAAGTACCTACATAAAGTTTATGAAATATTCCGCTCAGTGACCGTTGGCATATTCACATAATACCGAACCATCTCCAATTCGGATACGGTCCTTTTGATTCTGATGACCGAGGTCTACTTCAAAGTGAACTGAGGTTTGAATGGAGATTGCATGTTGCAATCCAACCACATAGTGGGTACTCCAAATACAACTGTGGACCGATTCACTCGCTTCCAGGGTTTGCTTACGCAAACCATTTTATGTGAAAAAGCACACATTTCCTAATCAGGGGTATATAAGCAAACCTAAATGACGCTGCAATGACCAGTAAAAATGTGTGTTGCGAACGGTCAGTCTTTTGTTCTTCTCTCTCGGAGTCGGGTAGTCGCGTGTGAAGTTTGCGTTCGGTCTAGGAACCCGTTTAGCTTGCGCGTAGGAACCGTGTTGCGCCTAAGGCTCACGAGTCGTAGAAATTCGAATTCGGTCGGCTACTTTGTCGTGCGGGGATACAATTCTGCAAGACATCCGTTCATCCGACTGGGCAAGTCGATATCAGACCGTGGCGTAGCCAAGAGGCAGTCATAGCAAAACCATGAGAGTAAAGCGCGAGTCTCTGAAAATCAAAAACCCCTCGAAATAAGCACGTGACAGTACGAACAGAATGAACCACAGACGTATCAGCCAGCATCGCCATCAGTATAGACGTTAGCTGCAAGTGGAAAACACCTCAGCTATTGTGCCATAATACAAAAAGCGCAACAGAGACACGCCGGCTGAGTCATCAGTAACGGATGGACATGATTCCGCAGAGCTAACAGCCGGGAATATATATATATATATATATATATATATATATATATATATAAGCAGTCTATTAGACATAGAGCTAGCGAAAACCATGAAATGGAAGTGATAATTACAGAGACAACGAAGACGGAAAAAAAGGATGAAAGTTACAAAAAAGATTTTCCGTGTTTGATTCTTGTTGGTCGATTTTGTTCTTTTTTAACAAGCCGCTTTGTCTTTTTGTCCGTTTAATGTTTGTGATGTAGAACAAGAAAATCGAGATAAATATTCATTAACTTTTTCCATTGTGCCCGGCTCTGCACAATGTCCGAAAGAGTTTCCAGCCAGCGATGTGCTTCATCTTTGATATCCCAGCCCGGAAGAAGTAAGGGACCTACGACAGTTAAACGGGAAGTCAGCGCTTAAAAAGTTTGTCGTCACGTGACAGGTTGACCACCGCGGGATTTCTTCCAGCCAGTGCGAGCAAAGAGAGCGCGACGGGACAGCCGTTCGCATGGCATGTGTAAGACGTGGCCCAGCCATATCAGTTGGGGAAGCGGTATCAGTCTGTCAAGTGGAAGGCCCGTCTAACATCGTCATTGCAAACATGGTGCATACACCACACTCGAGCTATTCGGCGCGGACATCCGTTGTCGAAGACCGAAATTTCACGCAAGTTGCTCACGCGAATCGGTCAGGACTCACGTCCATACAGCAGCACCGCGCGAATACACGCATTGTAGACCCTGCCCTTTACTAATAGTGAAATGTCACAGCGTAGACAGATGCCTCAGGTTGGCGAACGCCGAACGCACATTGGCAATAAGGAGGGAAATCTCTCTCCCAATGCTACCATCAGTAGGACACAGATTCCTAGGGAAATAGTTGTCAAGCAAGCAACCTACAACGAGCTAACAGCTTTGTTCTCTAATATCCACTTGGGGCGAGTCAATTGGCGTCCCGACTATCAAGAAAGGCGCCCGAAACCAACGAGCTAACCACCGAGGGATCACTCTAACGTCCGTTGCCGGCTATTGTGCCGCAAAAAATTGTTATGACTAATAAATGAGATCGTGGTTGGGGGGAAGGCGAAGTCGGAGGAGTACGGACAAAGAAGCTCACAACGCAAACGCCATTGGGATCGGCTCTTAGCCATATCAACAAGTGTGTCCAGCCAAACGTGTTCATAGTCTTCCGGTACAAAAATAGGGAGGCGAAAGGCTCCAACCTACACCAAGTTCGAAGTAGGGGCCTTCATTCTTCTTGACAAAGTCATCGCTTGACCACGTCTCCTCTTCTTCTATCCACACCCCCGGCGAGCAAACAATGCACGTCGCAGGAGCCGGCAGACTGGCATGCGTAACACGTGGCCCAGTCATCGGAGCCTGGTGCGTGAAATAACGGTGCTGAGCGATACGCTTCATCTTCATGTGCTATACACAAGGTGTCGAACACGCTCGTCGTTCACACCGTGCTCCCACCAGGTGTGAGCCAAACTGCGAAGGCACCGGTCGTCGAACGCAACTAGCCTCTTTATGTCGGCTGATCTAATGGGCCAGGTTTCACAACCATACAGCCGGATCGAACTTACACCTACAATGTACACTACCCTTCAGGAAGAGAGTGATGTCGCTCCCGAGCCTTAGATGACGAAGATTAGCAAAATCGCCTCCTGCATTTGCTATACGGTTTGTGACCTCGTCTTCAATTTCACAGGCGCTCGTACAATTACCCAGGTAGTTGAACCTTCGAAGGACTTCTAACTGAACCTCAACGACGGTCAAGGATGGAGGCGGTCCCTGCCAAACTTGGAGGAAAGCTTTGCACTTTGAGGGTGCAAAGCGTGGCCCGAAACGACTGACAGCCAGCGCTAATCTCTCCAGTGCAGCTTGGCAAGTCTGTGAGATATCGTAGATGTGGGCAATATCGTCAGCATACTTTAAGTCAAGAAGTGATTTGCCTGGGAGCAGCCCCAAAGATTCTATGTCGTGTCCTTTGAACACGATCTCCATCACTTAGTCAATAGCGATGTTGAAGAGGAAATGCAACAGTGGGCTTCCTTGTCTTACACCGCTGGAGATAATGAAGGGCGTCGACAGCGTACGGTAAGCCAGAACTCTGCCCGAGCTACGCGCGTAAAGCGCTCGCACAACATTTACAGACTTCTTGGGCACACCTTTCCATGGCAGAGTCCCAAATAGGCACATACATATATAGCACTTTGGATGTCGAGGAACAAGACAACGGTGGGTAGTCAATATATTTGAAGTTGCCCCACAAGTGACGCAATGTTAATGTGCGGTCGATGCATCCCTGACCATGACGAAACCCGGATTGCTCCTCACGAATCTAGCTTTCACGAGTGCCAGTCAGTCTGTGAAGGATTACGGAGGCAAATAAGTTGGAGGCGATGGGGATCATAATGATTGCTCTATGGTTGCCGCATTCCGAACACGAGCCTCCTTTGAAAATCGGGACAATAATGGAACGGCTGTAGTCAGTTGGGACAGTTTCCTGCTCCCACCGTTTCTTTAGTAATTCGTGTAAATCATCAACAAGAGCAAGGCCCCCGAATATTAAGAGGGTTAGATGAAGATCTTTTTCAGTAGTTCAATCTCATGTTCGAGTTCTGAATGAGGGCGGATCCAAAGAGACAGCGTACGGAAGAGTGCGATCAGTAACCAACGACAAATCCGACAATTTCGATCGACGAAATTGCTTTTCAAAGTGCTCAGCCCAATGCTTCAAGCATTTTGACAAATTGAAGATAGGCTGTCCACTCTCGTCACATATACTTTCACTAACAACAGGTCTCCTGTTACCCGTTTCTCATATCAAACGGAATAACTTATGGTGGTTACAAAGACCAGCAGCCACTTACATTTCTGAAACAAGATGAGACCAGCAGGATTCGCGGTCTCCATCCAGACTAGCGTGTAATTTTGCCCTGAGGATTTTGTGGGTCGCATTGTGTTCACTTCTGGCATGAACATGCCGGCGAGCATCGAAAAGTTCCAGAGACCACGATAAGACGCAATGTCCATGTTGGATTTTAGAATTACCACACGGTGATTTACCTGCTCCTAGTAAGGTCTGGTGAACATTCGACTAGTGAACAACTGTAGTCAGTGAGCGCTTGCTCAACCTGAACGTCAGCGTAATTCGATAGGCATTCAGAACACCTGATTTCGCCAGTTTGCTGGTGTCTATGTACTCATAGGGTAGTCGACTGCGATCACCCACCCACCACCCTGCTGGAAGAAGCAGATAGAACACCATTTATTTTCTTCTGAGACGGCCAGAGCATCAAGAAATGGTTTGAAGGTAAGGTCATTGTAATGCACGGAAAGGATACTATCAGGTTGCCCAAGTCTAGGCAGGAGAACGATTAGGGTTCTCAACTATAGCATTCGGTTGAAAACCTGACCGCAAGGCAGCGGGTTTGGCAGTGGACTACAAGTCTGTTCCAAGGAACAAGGAGTCACCGGCAACCCAACTCACAACCTGGGGGACCAGGAGACTGAGTTGGTCTGGCTTCTAAACATTGACCACTGTGGTATGATTGACTCCAAAGACGCGAAAAGCACCACCCAGCACAACTCGATCGATCACTGAAACACGCAAATCATCGCACCATGGTAAGGACCAGCCTCAATGCGCTGGGCTTGACGCAGCCAGTGATGCGAGAGTACTATGCGCGCAAAGGTACAAAAAGCTGATGGAAACCGTCTTCAGGGTAGATATGTAGAACAGGAGGCGGAGCGATCGACGGAGACGGACGAGGTCCTTAAGGCGAGGAATGTAGCTATAGTCGGTTTATAGGACGTGATTTGTCACCAATAATGCACATATGAATGCAAAGCAGAGATGAGAAAGAAGCCAAAATATCCACTACACGAAATCCGATTTATGCTTTAGTGTATTTTAGTGTTCCACCTAACAAGTGGATGCCGCATTACTTCCTCAATCAGACGAACGAAGTTGTATAGCACAAAAGCATTGTTGATACAGTGTTTACAGGCATGTGGGAGAAGTGTTACACTGAAAGAGCGTACCGTGACGGAATTACACTTTTTTCGCACGTCCCACAACTTGTGTGACATCTGCTCTATTTCAGCATTGACCATCCGAAACCGATCCAGTGCATGACTCCACTGATTCCAAACGTGAGCATAATGGAGCAACAACACTTCGAAAGGATCCTTTTCGGTGTTATCTGAAGCAGAACCCCGCCTCACACCATCAACTTCCTCGAATCAAATTGATAAAACAAGGTACCTCACATACTTGCAGGAATTCTTCTTCCTTGGTGCTAAGGCTCTCCAGAGAATGACTAATGTACAGATTACGCAAGTAGTCATGGGAGAGGGCAGAGGGTAGGACGCATTCCACACAGTCAACTTTCTCAAGAGTCGAGGGTTGAGCAGGGGATGTTTCGGTAGGTTTGTCTTCGGACAATGTCTCGGCGATCATAGCAACAGGCAAATCTGGTGCATCGGTATCCACCAAATTAGGATAAAGCAAACCATCTGACGTTTGATTAACCTCTTCTGAAGTATGTACAGTACTCTCATCCAACTGCTCTGCTGCTGCTTTTTGCTCCGTGAACGTAACTGCTTCCGATTCGGAAGCGCAGATAACGGAGTTCACGGGCCCCGAGTCATCATGCGCTGCTGAAACAGGAGTGTCAGGAACGGCAATCTGTTCTAAGCGGGCTATGAGGTCAGAAATCTGTAACATAAGTGAGAAATCTAAAGAAATGTTACCTTTACTTTCGCCTTTTTTGACTTTTCCGCTTCCGCTATCATCTTGAGTTAGGACAAAATCGCGCAAAGAGATGCCTGCGGTGGCATCAAATCTCAAGACAAGGGCATGAAAACCAGTGGGGATTTTCTTTTCAACAGCATGAAAAGGGAAACGAAAATATATCAGAAAATTGGGAGATGCAAAATGAACAATAGCGACAGAGTAAACATGAAAAAAATGTCAGCTGTACGCCGTAACGGCGCTTCGCTGCCACGGGACCACCACCAGTCGCGCGCGAGCTCAGTATAGCGCGAGGACGCCCATCCCGACGTGGATTCAAACCGGGAACCTTATGGTTGCAAATCAGGTGCGCTGATCACTCGGCCACCCGCCGACAAGTCAACATCAAATAATGAACAGAATTAGTAGTCTTATTCTGATGAAAAGGAGCGTCAGAAGGATTCCGGAAAAGTGCGCATTACATTTTGATCACGAAACATGGGCAAGCAGTACGTTATATTAAGGTAGTTTTCGACAAAAACTAAGTGGACAGGATGATTCTATGTGGTCCTGAGCTGGATAGGAGATAATAACCACTGGTTTACGCGGTCACATGGTATGGGCGAACCGAGGCAACTGACGTCAAAGCATGTACTACAGACTAGGAGAATGCAAACATTTAAAAATCAATGCAATCAACAAAGGGATTAGAAAAAAACTGGATAGTAAGATATTGGGTGTTACTCACAGGTAAACCCTACAGCCAATAATTATCTCCTTCAGTTACGATCCCAGCTACCGAGTCGACCAGATTTCGTTCCAATGCGAATCGCGGTCCACATTGAGAATACATGTCGCAATCACTAGTGTTAAAAAAGGCCATTCCAATCATTCCCAATAATAGTGGATGCATGGTTTCACAACTTCCCATGTGCTAGACAGAATAAGCCCATCATCAGTAAGACAAAAAGAAAGCCTACCATTCCATAATTTACTCTTCCCAATATCTTACTTAACCACCCAAACACAAATCATCTTCTAAAACTATCTTTATATCTCTCTATCATCTAAAAAACCACCTCAACACCAATA
>OX104067.1:119829094-119884346 GCA_944474145.2 Dicrocoelium dendriticum | reverse complement strand
AACTCCGGATGCGTTTCGTGCTATGTGGTCTGTGTGGACAAGTGGTGGTCGTCCCAGTATACACCATGTGTCTCGACAAATCGAAGTGATATCTGACGCAGGATCCAACTGCAGCTTAGCTTTCTTATCGTTGATCTTCAAAATTGTAAACTTACGCCTGCCGACACCGTCAACCTTGAAAGTCGCCGTCGCAGTTTTGGCCTCGTTGTGACATAGGAAGCGCACCGGGATTCGACGCCGTATTCCGCTCATTGTTGGTCTCTTCGCAAGACAACACGACTCTTTATGTCCTCGCTTACCACAACGAATGCAAATGTGATTTCAGAACTGGCAATTTCGACCAAAGTGCCATTCCCTACAAAACCAACAAGCAAAAGAGGGTTTAGAATGTGGTGAACTCACATGAACCGATTCTTTCTGAGGACTTCTGCTGACCCTGCAAGTGATGTCCTGACTAATCTGGATAGGGGACGGTTGGATCAAAGCAGCATCGTGCTTCAACTTCATCAACCGTTGGCATTCGTTCGTCACTTCCTGCAGTGCGATCTCTGGATTTTGTTCAATTCTGCTCAGTACTCTTGTTCGGACATCCGCATCTTTGGTTGCTTGAAGACCACACACATAAATAAGGCACTTGTACTGATCAGCTGTCATCTTGTGAAACAGCGACCGTTCACACTCTCGATTTACGCAACTCGAGTAAGTAACCCAGTCTTCGTCGTCTCGCTTGGTCATTGTCAGGCACATGTATCGGATATTGAATAATGACGACTGCTCTCCAAATATCTGGGACAAAGTAGCAACCGCTTCATCGAATGTTAAATCAATGCTCTTTTTCGGCAAGATGAAATCCATAGACTTTTCGTGCTCGGCCGCACCCAATTTCCGCAGCATGAGGTGTACTCTATTGTCCTCTGAAGCACCGGTTAAATCAACGCGAAACAGGTATTCGTATTTATGGAACCACGATTCAAAGGTAATACCGGCATCAGCATCGTAACGGAACTCACAAACTTGCTGCGTCAAGGTTTCTGCTGAGCGGCAACGTTCACTTGTTCCTCTTACCGAGCCTGCCTGTAGTGACAAATTCTTGGTCAGCGTTTCGATCAACTTGGCCTGTGCTTTCTCAAACTGCGTCTGCTGTTGCTGCAACAGAGACTGCAATTGCTCAAAACTGACTGACACCTTTGGGTTCTTCCGACTCCTGTCGCCACTGTTGTAACGCTTCTTCCTTCCCTCTGCTCTCTGCCACTGACGACTGTTGTACTGTTGCTAGCTGCCCTATGAGACTGCGACTGTCTGACTTCTCAGTTACGCGCTCAGCCAACCGAAGGAATACAGAAGACCAAGGCTCAGTAACAGGGAGTCTATCTACACCATAAGTTAACTGTATTTATAGGTAGCCGAAACATGCTAATTTAGGAGGTCAAGATCGCTCAATTTTGTGCGTCCGGTTTTCAGCCAGAGTGAGTGAGTTCCGCTCCACGGGGTTTATCATACTGACGGTATAGTTCGATTCGTTTTACGCGGACTGGTAATTGCTGGCCGATCAATTCTCAGTCGATACCCAACTTTAGCTCCGCTTACGTCTCTATTACCTTCCACTGACTTTCTGTTTTCCCCTTTTTGTTGTTGTTAAACATTGTTATGGCACTGTCAATAGTATATTGGTCAAGTGTTGCATGATATGTTCTACATGACCGGCGTTAACGGATGCCGTGTTGCTCGGGCACTATGATTTTAAGTCTTTTTACCTAGTCCATTAATGCCCCAGCTAAGATCAACTCCCTCAACTTTGAGAGCAACGGAAGTAGGATAACTGACCGAACCGTGGCGAGCCCCTAATCGCTACAACCCTTAAAAATCGGGACGATAATAACCTGCTCCAAAAATCAGGAAGCTGCTGTTTAAGTAAGCCTCTTGGAAATTAGTTGAGGACATTTTGGCCTGCAAATACTGTATGGCTAGCTTTGGATGATGGCTCATCATGTTGGCGTAGTTAAGGGGAGCTGAATGTGGCTAGGATTTGGAATTTAGCAATCCATTATTGGGTCCATCCGCTATACATTCCGAGGGATCTTAAGTCAGTTAATAACATAAGGACAATGAAGGAAAACATGGACGATCAATACAAACATTCAGAGCCCATGTGCTCACAAATTAACAACACCACATGGCTTCAAATACGACAGCTACCTTTCGACTTGCCAGCCCCAGGCATCGTAATCAAGTTCACTCCACCGATAACTCCTTACCGGACAAGGTCTGAAAGAACTTACTAGTTGTTTCAAAATATGTGCTGTTAGCTTTTAAGTCCAGCGCAAGTTGAATGCATGTGCGTTAGCCTGAAAAATGAAGCAGGCAATCAACACACAGGAGCGTGGACCAAAACCGCATTTTATTTTATCATACTACTGATCGCGTACATCGAAATTTGATCAGTTCCAGACCCGTTGTCCAAACTTACTTGAACCCAGCATCTTTGGGTTGTTACCCGTAGCATCTGCACTTAGACCACCGAGCCATGGTACGCAAAGCCTTTTGCAACATTTACTGAAGGTGCAATCAGCGTTGTGTGCATATAATGTCAGAACTAAGCAAAACGAACCTCTCTTCCTTCGGTCACTGGGACTACATTTGAAGCGTATGATTATACAGCGACTAAATTACAATGACAACTTGATCGTAGAAACGAAGGCATTAACATCACTGCTTGATGTGTTGACAGAATTCATATGGCGCAGGGAAGAGGTATTCTTCCATACTTGAAGGTGTTGTATATTGTGGCTAAATGATTCAGTCTTCACAGTTATACCTTGTTTGCTGAATTTGTGGAAATCTATGAAATGTGAACCCCTGGACGTTTTCGCTTGATTAAGGATAAATGGTCATATCTTACATTTTTGCCATTTTGGGATCCTGCAGCCTAAAATCAGTCAAGGCTTGTCTCTATCATCGCCCCGCAAAACCGGCCCATTCGCGTCGAAATCCTCTCCACCGGTTAGTTTCACCAACATCGTCTGATAGCCTTTTCTATTATGCTTTATTATACATGCTGACCCACATGCTTAGTAGTACTTACTAAACCCGCTCTCTTCATGCGATCATTGTACAAGTATGTTTCGCAACGCCGTAGATTTGGTTAGGATAGCATGTCTAAGGTTAACCTAGATAGATAAAACAACCAGCACTTTCACATTGTTCTCATTGAGCGCATAGACCGGATTATCAACTCAAAAGCAGGCCACTCAACCTTGGCTTTCTCAGACAACCTGTATAAGTTGGTCTTCAACTGTGGATCAAGACGAAATAGATCATTTCCCCTTGCTGTATGCTGCACTTATGTCCGGTTTGGTTGACAGTCCTATGCATAAAATGAATCCACATCCGGAGTGAACATCGTGTTAGCAACGAACCAGTGTTTTGCACAAACTCCGATGACCAATTGTATTGCCAACTTGAAATAACAAGCAAATTAAGCATTAGAGTTCATGGTCTAGGGAATACGTGTCGCATACCGGAGGTTGAAAAATTTCTTACAAAAACCATGGAGTGATCCAAACATAATAGGTGAAACCTGTATTCACATGAATCCAGTGGCTAGGTCAATCACGATTTGATGACCTAATCTCTAGCAACCGGGGCTAAGGATAACTGCAGTATCAACGAATGCGAAATCCACTTGTGAAGTTCGTTTGTATTCCATTGGTTCTCAAAATCTTATCTTTTGCCTTGGTGTCATAGAGCCTTGAGAACGAGGCCGATATATTTACTGAGTATGATGCATCTAGCAGAAAGTAAACGATTGGAAGATACCTATGTCCTCAAACTCCATGACTAAAGACAATTACCTGTTTGTAATAGGCATGTGGATTTTATAAAGTACATTTGAAGTAACCCTAAGTAAGCCATCCCCATAAAGTTCTGTTGTTGGCAAATTATTGATCTGATCGGTAGGCAACTTTTATGTCTAGTTTTTGGAAAAGCTTCAGCGTGTGGAGCGGTTTTAACCCCTTATCTTCGTCACAGCCGCTTACCGGTTTCCAAAGCACCCTTGAGGGAGACAGGCTCCTGCACAATCGATCGTCCAATCCCCTGTGATAAGATTGAATGACTTTGCCAGTCCATCGTGATGCATTCAACCGGCACTGGAGCTTTGATCTGCAATTTGTATTAGCAATGTGTAGAAGCAACAGCGCCATCAGTTATTCGTTGCGCATCCAACACACACAATAAAATCGTGTTGCGCCTTTGTGTGGATGAGTATTGATATTGAGAACGCTCACATAATCTGCGATAACACCCTGTTCTGAGTCAATACGTGGTGCTGGGTTAAATTGCTGTTAACCAACTACGACCGCACTGAAGCTTTAGAAATGGGTTGCTCATTTGTTCCACACAGAGTACCGAGCTCAGCATTCACCATTTGTTTACATACCTACGACTGATTATATATGGGATCAATTTCTGATGAGTTGCAGCAGTTCATTTTCAGCACTGGATCGTTCCTAGGAACGTACTACAGGTGTTGAATCGCTTATCACTTCGACACGTGATGAAATCCAAGCGAAGTACATGGATATAGCTGCATACTTGCAAGGTTTGTTTTTACTTTGGCATAGCGGAGCTCCTGTAGTCCCGTGTGCGAATCCTTGCGCAGCGTTGGGATTACCTTTATTACAACTTTGAAGGAAGCCGGGTAGGGCAAATACGGTTCTCAAAGATCAGTCCAACAAATCATTGCTTCTGTGGCTGTGGCTTACTCCACGTAACTAGCTCAAAAATTAAACTTTCTCAGACTGCAATCACTGTCACTTTTCCACTGATGCAATATTCCCCTTGTTGCTATTGGATACTTGAAAGCTTTGCAATTTTACCCTATTGACACCAGTGTCCGACGATTGTCCGTTGGTCACTATATTGGTAGAATGTTGTCACTGATCGGGTGGTTGCTTTCGAGCGCTCAGTTGTTTCCAAATTTTATGCCGTATTCACTTTCCAACTGCCACTGGCTACACATTACTGCAATTCCACACGTCCGGCGATATACACAATACGTACTAAAAACCTTTTATATTACAGCGCAAGTAGTTTACGGATCAGAAGCTTGCTGAGTGTGTCGTTCTGTCTCATTTTATGGCGACGCTTTCCTTCCTTTCGTTTTACAATTATATTTTACTTCATTTGTACATAAAATGACATCTTTTACCATCACTCGATGAGTGCCTAGGCTCGATTGCTAGAGTGACGCATGATACTAATAGAGTATAACTGAACTATTCATTTCCTTAGCTAAGACCCAAGAAGTCTTCAAAGTCACCTTCGCCATCCAGAGGAAAATCCAGTTCTTCGAGAAACTCACCTCAGGTAACCGCTTTCCTTGTTTAGATATCTCATACCTACATTCATTCAGCCGTATTCTCACATTCTTCTCCAAGCTTCTTTCCTTTTGACGTCGGGAAATGCGTAGATCTTTTGAAACACACCAGTCCACGATTTCTGCTAGTAGTGAGGAAATGTACAGTTGGTCACATGAGGAAACCGATATCAACTGATGTACTATTTTTCAGTTCCGTCGTTTGTTTCCGGAAGTTATATTTATTTAAAAATGGGTCATAATATTATGATGGATGATAGCGGATAGATACAGCTTATTTGGACTTTCTTTGGACCATTACGTTATAGGGTAAACAATAGTGCTTGTTTATTACCCACCGGAAATCAATGGATTTCCCGAAGGGTCTCGAAACTGTTTGATCCCACCAGACAAAGACAATTAACATACAGACTAAGGGAGCATTTGGGATGTCAGCCAAAACCCTGATTCGATTTGGTGTTGACCATGGTTGCAGAAAACGGACACATATCTACTAGTCGTAATTTACCGTCCCCCAAAATCTACATGTGAAATGGACTCCAATTCGAAACACGTTCTTCGGATTGCTTTGAACAAGTCACCCAGTCACATTCCCGTCGCAGACGACTTTAATGTGCATGACCTGGACGTAGCGGAATCCGATAGCACACAGTGTAAAACCTGTTTGCGGGAGCTTATTCCCAGATACGCTCTAAACAACTACGTTGCCTATCCTGCCCCAATTCGAACTGCTAACAAGCCTTCGATACTTATTCTTGTGCTCAAGAATGAAGAACTCATGGTTGACGGAATCGCTGCACGTACATCATTAGGCTTCAGTGACCGTGTTACTCTTCTGGTTGACTATATATGCCATGTGGAATATCCTGAAGAAGAGGATGATAAAATGTATACTATTACGCACTACAACGTATTATTCGCGTTTGTTAATGAGACATCTTGGACCTTCTTAACGGAATAACGCCAGACGTATACTGGGAAACCCACAAAGACGTCTGGTACACCGGAAACCCACGTGTTGAAACAGAAGTACTCCCAAGGTTAACACAAAAACAAGTCATTTCTGAGGAGCAGAACACGTAAATGCATGTTTCTTAGGGATTTGGCATGTCGAGATTACAAAGCCGGCCCGAATGCAGACACCTGGAGTACATACATAGCTCATCGGAACTTATGCGTGAAATCGATCCGCGAGGACAAGTTGTCATATCGGCAGTAGTTATTTAAGTGTTTCAGTATGAACCGCAAACCCATACAAGCACGTTAGTGGCCCCCGTAAAGTGAAGCGCGGAATCCCAGTCCTGCTCACGGCTGATGAGGCAGTCTGTCAGCAATGGAAGCTTCACTACTCAAACATTTTCCAGCAGACAACGAGGCCAACTACTCTCCTCGTTTCCACTATTTCACCATCACGTTTAGCCACCATCACTCTCCCTGCAGAAGAGGTGTTAATGTGGTTGTTAATCCTGCCTAACCACAGTTCTCCTGGAGTCGATGAGGTAATATTGAAGACGCTGTAGTCAGTATCTAGTGCTCAAGCAGAAACACTGGCGGGTTTCTATTAGCGTTGTCTACAGCGAAACCAAACTCCGCCGGCATGGAAGCGAGGGATCAACACTAAGGTTCAAAAGGGAGGTAGTCGCACTGACCCTAACAATTACCGTCCAATAAGGCTAGTCCCTGTGTTTTCCAAAATTATGAAATCATTCGTCGCAGATGTGCAGATGCAGAATTTGGAAAACTGCAATTTAATAGCTCAGGAGCAACATGGCTTCTGTCAAAAGCATACATCTACTACTAACCTATTAGTTTCACACAATAGCTGGACCAAAGCAGTATACGATGAAGCAGGAGTCTATGTCATCTAGCTGGACTTCACAAAGGTGTTTGATCGCTTAAACTATCGAATTGCCCTCCACAGGCTTAGGAGCTATGGCGTTGGTGACCCAATCCCGAGTTAGATTAAAAATTTTCCAAACGAGCGTCGGTTGGGGTTGAGAGTCCGAATCTCTGTCCCGTGCAATTGATGTGCAGTGCGGTGTAACCCGAGGCTCAGAGCTAGAGCTTGGTATTCATAAACGATCTAGAGAGATAAATCTCTAATGGTTTCCCAATTTTCGCGGATGACATTAAGATACGGCGAGCAATCAAAAGACTGGGCGACCAGCAACGGCACCCGTGTGATCCTAACATTTTTTCGAACTCGTCAATTCATAATGCCATACTATGCAACGTAGGCAATTGTCGCGGTGTACAATTACGCCATAGACATGACTGCACGTAATTGCTTGGGGCACACGGATTTCGGACCAGCTCCCATCAACGTGATCTTACTGTGCTGGTACAGAGTTACCTTAACTGTTCACAAGAAGCCAAGATAAGAGGCAACTAGTATGTCGGCTTGTTGCGAAGGGCACTGGGCAGATTTGACCCATCGATCTTTCTAATGATGCACAATTCCTTTGTGTGGCCGCATGTTGAATACGCTATCCAAGCTTGGCAACCTTGGTTGAAGCGAGAACTAGAAGCGTAAGAGGTACCACAACGAACGGCAACAACGAATGTAAAGGGTCTACGCATACACTCTTCTCGCCGAAGGCTGAAGCCGCTGGCTTTTAGCGGATGCTACCGAAGGTCTATCAAATATTAGTTGATCCTAATAAACTCTGCCATAATCCCAATCTCAGAGGTAATTTCTTGAAATTGTGTGAATACTATAGCCGCGTGGAATGCCGTCGGAATTACTTTTCCCTTCGTGATGCCAACTTTGGAACTCTCTCCCAAATGCAGTTGTATCATCCCCGACTTTGGACAAGTTCAAAAACGATTGGATGTTTCTCTTAGCTCCCAACCTTTTGTTAGCTTCTACCGAATTTATGTGTCAGATGGATCCAAGGAGGCGGGGCGCAAAGTGAGAGGTCATTTTTTACCTTTCTCACGCTGTATGTCAAATATCGTTGCAAAGCAAGCTCAGCAAAAGTGCCAGCCTGCAAGGCATGTAGGTACCTCCATATAGATAACTAAGTCATTGCTATAACTAACGACGCTGCTACACTCATGAGTTTCTTTCTTTGAATCAGTTAAGCAAACACTGCTCAGCGAACAAATCAGCACGTAGACGAACTATGCGCAGGCGTCAAATCAAATGCTCTGTTAGCTTGTGGCTCTTTAGCCACTTGCTTAAACGATCCTCTCACAGTAACTACTTCACTGATGTAGCAGATTGTACACCATGGCCGTCTATAAGAACCTCGGGGCACTGTGTAAGTAGCTGCTCGTAACTGGCCCGTATTGCAGCGAAAACAGAATATCATGTCAATTTGATGCGTCAAAAGATAGATGACAGGCTTTGGATCGAACACCGGGGTTGTTCAGAGGATCTTGCAGGCTGAGTGACGCATCTGCGTTTCGATGATTGATACACCAGACGATGTCGTCCTTAAGAAACTTAAACTTTACGAAAAAGTGTCCAACTTCTGCCACCATAATGCCTGCGTTCGTTATAGAACGGATGCAGCACGCGGAAAACAAAATTATTAGGCGTAATTTCAAAACATGCGTTCAATCGCGATAACATTTGACATCCGAATCTGCCAAGATATAAAAAGCAATTCATGTCTCTAATCACGCGAGTTATGCTCACATTGTGGGTCCTAAAAACAGCGATTTAGATATTCGGTTTACCAGGACCTGTTTTGGTCGTATTTGTTCGCGTCAATGGCAGATAGCAGGCATCGAACCAATGTTGGCCGAAACCTATATTTCTAAATGAAAGGGTCACGCACAATGGTTAATGACTAATTGGAGGGTAAATTTGAAGCGTTTGTTTTGTGAATGGACTGCGACACGTAATCATATTGTGGCCCGCGAGTCGCATTGAAGTGGTTTCATGTATGCCAATTTTCGGAGGATAAAATCTTCTCAGGCGGTTAGTTGCTCAATGCCTGTGTGAGTACGAGAAAAGTATAGCACATCACAGAAAAAATCCGGTGTAGACAAACGAACTACCAGAGATTTGAAGGCTATTGATCGAAACCTTCACAGCAGCTACATAGTTTACTGGTCAATCGGATGTTATGGATAAAAGTACCGAAGATTAATATGTCTCTCAGGATAATGGACGTAAACTTTCAAAATATAAGGAAAGATAACTATATCCGGCTAAACCGAAAACAATGAGTATGTCAAGCGAGCTTTTGTAAATCTGGGTCGTTCACATATGTCTTTATGCAACTTGAAATGTCACCGCCTTCGGTTTTCTCATAAAAGCGGGTTTGAGTTATTTTGGTCTACTGAACGTGCGTATAGTTCACGTGTTATATGATATCGTGTAATGCGGCCAGCGTAACGTTTACATGGTCCTTAAGCACAGCTAATGTAGGGGTTTCTGTGATCTAATTCCATGCACAGCAAATACACAGTGAGAAATTCCTTCCACATTCCAGTAGGCAGTATTGTTTTACCAGTTTGCAACGATGGTGGCTCAGTCTGCTCTTATGGGTGAAACTTAACATGTGATGGCTCAAGTGCTTAGAGTTGTTTGTCACGCAAAGGGCGATAAGGTAAACTTAAAACTCGCAGAATATACGGGCTGGGTTGCTTGTTTTCTGCTTTGCCGTAACCAGACAGTCGTGCTGGCGCTATCGCGCGGAATATCTTACCATAGTTTCTACTGGACATAAATTCATGAGGCATGAGCACGGTCATGCGCTTAGCCTAAGACGGTTCACATGGTAGACCATGTTACAAAAGCCATGAATTTAAACATTCATTAAACTATTTACGCTGCCATTCCGTAACACAGCTCTGCACACCACTTTCGTCACTCTTCACTCTTCAAGCATGTATATATACTAACTGTGAGTCAAGTGGCATTTGGTGTACCCGCTGTGGGGTTGGATTGCGATTCGCAATCTCTATTTGGACCTCGGTCCTCTTTTAAGTAGACCTCGGCCATTACGATCACATGGACCGTATCCGAATTGGTGGTTCATTGTTGCTCTCCCAACCCTGACACCCTATAACCGGTTTCGTCCTCCTTTGGACTCATCAAATGGAGATAGCCTGAGCTGGGGTAGACCTCGAGGCGTAGTGTTCAAAGGTTGACGCCTTGATCACTATGGTTCCTAGGTCCGCGAACAACACTTGGTACAGCGGTAAAGAGTTCCAAGTTGCATTTGGTGTACCCGCTGTGTGGTTGGATTGCGAGTCAATCAGGGAGGTAGGAGACCACTGGTTGCAGTCTTTCGGTCCACACTATCAAGCAAATAAACAATCGCCGCTTCAAAGCCTCATAGATTTGTGGATTTCGGTAACTCATACTAGTTTAATAGGCGAACACCAAGCTTGTCGAAACGAGCAATAGCACGGTCACAGGAAAAATAAACTACGGTCGCTGAGTTGATTTCGACTGAAATGGCCGTCCCCTTTGGTTGGCAGCCATATCTGGATTAACTTCCATGTCTGCGAATTGTACCAAATATATTTGCATATAGATTAAACTTGATATATAGGTTACATGACCAATCGCCCCTTAATTAATGCCTATTATGTAATATCTGCTGCTTTGCCGAACTGGTCCCACAAAATGCGGCTGTTTCTCATTCGTGTCTCTTCCTATTCCAATAGATGGACGGCGTTGTGTCACCTCCGTCAAGTCTTAATGGAAAGAATTCCCTGGATGCAGAAACTCTCCGAGTTTTTGATCCTGAGACTGTACGTTTTACATCATTCCACATTCTACTTTACCTGTCATTTAGATGCGAATTCGTCAAATTGTATCCGGATACGGTGCGGAAAACGGTTCTGTTGAAGGGGTAATTTTAACCGTTATCTCACTGCAATTCTTTCTTTATGCAAAATGTATAAACGCGCTAAATAATATACTGAGAAAATAAGACTAGATTAATGTGTAACCGTCCCGCTTATCCTAGAGCATAGGTATAAGTATACCGAATAGGTCTGAATGACGCGAAAATCCGTTTTCATCTCATCTGTTAAACCATAGGTCGTCAATTTGATTGCCTGAGAAAATGTTAGACAAACGTTCCATTACATGCATTCAGCCATTTTAAAACAAGCAAGTGTTTTACAAATTTGACAAATGTCGGTAGTGCTAACGGTGTTCTACATGTTTAATACTGAATGATGCCGCGGTATTTGGTGAATTAAATCACGGAGACTTGGCTGTATTTTTGCGGTGTAGCGAAGCAACAAACTTCCACGAGGGCGCAGTAGATCGCCCTACTGTACTCTGAGGATCAGTGGCCACGTAGGCTACTTCAAATTATGCAAAATAATTAGCCGTTAGGCGAGGTATGTCGCGCCTCTCGTGACTCACACTCGCTGTCAAAGTGGCTTCACAAGACAACAAAGGCTTATTCTGATACTTCACTCGACTGTTTGTCACAGAAGTGGTAGTTCCTGGAAGAACTTCTTTTGGATGCCGATATTCGTGCTTGTCGTTCTGATGTTTACTGCTTCAGCGGAAGAAAGAATTCGTGCCCCTAATTTACGCTACAGCCGTGATTGTTTGTTAAACATGATTTCGAATGCTATACGTTAGTTAACTCAATGTTTAGTATCGATCAGCTGGTAGCTTTATTGTTCTTAATTTGCTTTTGATTCTTTTATCAAAGTGCGCCATTTTTGTTTAAGGTAACTAGTTGCACAGAAGCAGCTGAACCTGTTGATCACTATCGACTAGATGTGATCAAAAAGAAAGAAAGCACGCCAGCACACTGTACGGTCAGGCGATTACCACTAGTCGCACGTGGTCAGAGTACACCGCGAGGAGCCCTGCCCCTACGCGGATTCCAAGCAGTGAGCTAAGAGCTGCAAGCCAGGTGTGAAATCCTTTCATTCACCGGCTAACCCAGAGGCGATCAGACAAGACTAACTGGTTGCACTAGAGCTTATTTGGCAAGTTTATCTCACGGAACTCGGCCACTATACGTTCTCAAAGGGAATGTTGAAAAAAACCTGTTTCTTCTCTATTACTTGGGGTTCTGGACTCTTTCTGGGTGTAAATGAAGCGTTCTTAGTAACCATTTGCTTTAATGGTGCGTCTGATCTGCTTCAATTCGCCTTAATCCTTATCCTGGCTTAAGACCTTACGTCCATAGAAGGTTGGAACAGAAAGCCGGTAAGCGTAGTACTGACTGATGCTGCGCAACTACCATTAGTCGCGCGTGCGCTAGGACAGTCTTGTGGTTTTTAATCCCAGGGGCAGGTTGACCTTATCTGAGCAGTTGGTTAGCATATGCCCTAGGGTTCTTTCGCGGTTGAGTATCATTTAGCTCTGGGACTAAGTAATGCCAGATCCAGTGTGATTTTCTGTGTAACGCTGAATCGATCCGTCCAGTCATCTCTGTTGATTTGCTCCGAAGAAATTCGGTTAAGTTTTATTTTCCTCCTCGGTTGTGTATGTGGCATTGGGATGTGCTCATTTAAAACATTCGATATCGTTCTGGAAGTTGGTTGTCCGAGCACTTATAAAGAGTATCTCGTCCACATAACATCCGTAGAACTTGTAAGAGGAAATAACCGATTTGGGTGGGTCATCCACTAATATTTCACTTTAGGCATCTGCCAACAGTGAGGCTAGAGGAGAGTCCATTGCCACTTCATCTATTTACCTGTATAGTTGAGTGTTGAACTGAGATTGAATGTTGTAGGTACATCTGAGAAAGAGTTGCTTCAGCTGGTCCGTTGCTATCTCACAGCTTGTCTTGTGCTGATCATTGTAGGCGCAAAGGAAGCTGGCTGTTTCCCATAGCGGAACGTTAGTAAATGGTTAAACACAGTTCTAAGAAAACAATCGATAAGGCAGAATGCTTTTATTTCCAACACTTTCAGCAAACTAGAATGTGGCCATAACCTGAAGAAGGCCTATCATTCTCAGAAAAATATCCAAAATGTATGCCAGCTATTTTATGACCTGTATGTAATACGAACAGTTTGGCATTTTCCGTATTGACCTCGAATACGCTACTGGTTTGTGTATGTTTAAAAGCTCACG
Source organism: Dicrocoelium dendriticum (assembly GCA_944474145.2). Lineage (NCBI taxonomy): Eukaryota > Metazoa > Platyhelminthes > Trematoda > Plagiorchiida > Dicrocoeliidae > Dicrocoelium > Dicrocoelium dendriticum. The sequence continues at coordinate 119,870,949 of OX104067.1, read as the reverse complement.
AACCCTAGGAATTATAGAACCAACAGGTACTAGAATTCCACATCTTTCCTGTCGTATACCCCCTCAAGTACCAACGATTTCATGCAGTTGATCAGTTGGAATTCTGTATATTTTGTTTCGCGTTTCTCATTCACAACTTGTGTCTGTCCACGACAGAACTTTCAAAGACGCCAAGAATACTTAGTACTGCAAGCTATTAATCTGGTAGGGCTTAGCAAAAGAAAAAAGCACCATCACTAAGCCAAAGCTTCGCTGCCGCGCAACCACCAGCAGTCGCATGGAGGCTAAGCATACTGCGTACATCGCCAGGTCCTCTTTGCACGCTCTACCTCGCGACTCCTGGATTCCAAGTCAAGCTTGTGATACTTAAGGCCATAGTCTGACGGTATGGCTTGAAGACAAATTCACAGACACTGACATAATCAGCCTATATAATGCACAGTGAAGAAATTCACATTCACCAAACATTCATTCGTCCCCTGTAATGCTTGCTTAAAGATAACCAAGCGGAACCATTACATCCTCTTCATAATGTGACAAATTCCAGGTCTAGTTTTTGGCTAAGCTAGACGCTACGAGCTAAGGGCATCGAGCGATGAATTCGCCAATAAATGCGGGCATTATTTAGCGTCATAAAGTTTAAACTTACTATGCCTTCCAAGAGGATGGCAACTTGACCATGTATGGACGTCAATCATTCTTAGGCTCCAATTTTTCTTAGTTTCCTTACATAATTTGGAACGCCCTCTTTCAGTCACTCAGTGGACATCGTACGTGATCAAGCAAACAGGTAGTATTATAGTAGTAAGCTGCAGCAGAAGCATGCAAACCATTTTAAACACATTATGCGTGAGATTAACAGTACATTATTAATTGTTGTCACACCTGTGTTTGTGATTTCATCCTGATGACTAACCCGGACGTTCGTCCATCTCATCAGCCTTGGGATTACGAACCTGGACCGCCTTTCACACTCACCGTGGCAGGTGTTTGTGACGCGAATGTAAGTTTCTGTGCACCATACGCACTGACTGTTTCCCATCATAGGATATGTATTACTTTCCATTGCAAGAGCAAATTGCCTATTTAGAAAGCAAGCTAATCGATTTGGCAATGCGATACAACAATCTGGAAGACGAACATCGCGTGGTACGCCAAAGTCACGAGCATTTGAACCGAACGGTGCGGGAAGCAAATTTGGTTGCCCGGGATCAAGTGGTGTTTGAAAACCTCAAGTTGAAATATCAACTAGCTGCGACGGTGCGTCTTGTGTGTGCTCTCAGAGCAATACCATTGCCATACTTGTCTGCGTACTGATATTGATTTTGTATAATTACTAAGTTATTCTTCTTTCACCACTATGTTAGTATTATTAGATTTGTCCTTAATAAATAATGGAGGCATTACTAAAACACGTATATTCGTAGAAGTTTATTTCGCTCATTTCTAGCAAACACTTTTTCATGTTAATATTAGTCAGCCAATATATATTACTTTGCCCAAATTCTTATTGTAGTACAAACCAGTGGAGTGCGGAAAAGAAATTAGGTTTCTCACCACCATTCTTTCGATGATAATTCGTGATGGAATTTGTCTCTCTAATACTTGAAATGACTTTTCAGTATTGTCACCTATTGACCCAACAAGGTTACTACCTCGGTCACTTATATGTCTAGTAACATCCCACTTTTCTTCTTAAGGACATGATCAATGATCGTTTATTCCTGACTTATAGATGGGATTGTGATATTGCCAAGTTGGAGCTGACGTAGTTGGGCTACTGCCGGCCTCATAGGAAGATAGATAGCATTAATTACGCTGGACACTGCAAGCTGTGGAATTACGTAAGGCACAACGTTATTTTCTACCTTATCAGAGTAATCGTGTTCCGACTCAGTTGAATTTGACATCGCTGTTTGCACAGAATAGACTTAAGACCATGTAATACCCACATCTAGGTGGTGAGGTGAAACCCATTTACGCATGAATTTTATAGCGTGTTTCAATCGCAAACCCTAACGACGTGACCGTTTGTTGAGATACTCGTAGTCTGCTATTGAAGACAAGGGACCGGCAAAGAGGGCATATTTGTATCTCGAAGATGCCCATTTCCTTTATGTAAACACAATACTTTTACCTGTCACCAAGTTTCGTTTACTACGATTCCCACTGGCATCCTTCGTGGTGTGAAAATTTTATAGTTCCCCACATTTTATCTCGTTTACGTCGTCCTCAGATGCTTGGTCTTCCTCACAACACTCAACTGCCTCAAACGCTTTAGACCGTTATATATTGCATACTCATCAAGATAATAAGTAGTGCAACAAGCCGAAACATATTATTCGCATGGTTATAATGCAGAGTAGTATGCTTCTACTGGATCTTAACATTACAGATTCTTGTTAGCAGGGAACAACAACTGAAGCGGGTTGATAAGCTCAGCTACCTACTTTGGCGTATTACTGCTGGTAGTCGGATCAAACAACCGACATTCTGATGCATTGGTGCGGTAGGTGTAGCTCTGCAACGAGACCAAAGCTTTGTTCGTTTAAGAAAGCATTTATAAGACTGCAGTTAGAAAAATAATGAAGTAAAAGTAGGAGAGTCAGACGTTGAGTAAGGAGGATGGTAGGACTCTGCCCGTGTTGCTCACTGACCCTACCCAATGTTATTTTTGCCTAACTGCAAGGCAGCAAACCAACTTTCTTGAATTGGTAGGCCCAATGTATCTTCATCGCCCTCGCTTCCCTAGTTATATATGGTGCAAGTCTGCAAACCAGCTGCTTCGATAAGTATTGTCCAGTGGAAACTCAAAGACAGGTGGCCATTAATTGGCAGATGAATATGAAGTAATGCACCTCAAGCCTGGACGGAGTTAGTAGCTGTCTTCTTGTCTTAACAGCGCACACATGAAGCAACCACGGCGCCAGTGGTACTTTTGCATTCGCACAGTAATTTACCACTCTTTACTGCTTTGCTGCTTAACTGCTGTTTTTGCTTATTACCAATTCCTTTTGAATTAATTTTACGCCTGATCACTACGTTAACGTCCTGGGTTAAAGCTCCGGGATCAATCGCTCACTGATAAGTAGAAAGCATTGCCCCACAAGCAGTGGATATTTCTTTTATACAAAGAAACAAAAACCTACCTTAGAGTACAGTGGAAGCGTATTAGTTCCAACGTTTGGATTAGCATTTAAATACTTCAGATCACTACTTTTACATTATAGAGCTTTTGCCCCGACTTTAAAAGTTGCAGCAATAAGGATCTGATTATATCTATAGTTTTAAATGTTATTAGGATTATAATTACTACTTTTTTATACGCTGATTCCTGCATTAATAGCTTTGAACTTAGCGACGCTCATAAGCAGTAAATAGGATGGTTAATTTGCGTCTTAAAACGTTTGGACATAGTGCATCTTAAAGGTAAGATTTCTATGGACTAGTACAATATTTTTCAAAACAGATGAATGCTGTTTTCTATTCGAATGTTAATGCTGATACATCGTGTAATAAATTAAAGGAGTAGTTTCCACCCTAGTATTGGTGACTCATTACAGTCAATATGCTGTCAGATGTCCAGCCACCAATTCATAGAAACTGCTGTTTCGTCCTATTAGCTCCATCCAGCCGGAGCATTCTGGAAAAATTACACATCTCACAAATATTCTCAAAACATTGATATTTGCTCGACTGCTTCAAATGCCGCATCCGCTGTTCACTGCACGCTAATAAATGTAGAAGTTTACCCGTTCCACTGCGGTTTCAAAAACAAGCCATTTAAGGGAGGTTAAGCTGGGTTATGTCGATTAATTCAAGCTGTAAATCAGGATCCAACACATTAGCCGCTATGTTCAAAGCACCCCTGGCTCGGGATCCATTAGGGGCGCTGTCAGAGGAATGCGTGCTACAGAACGGTCAAGTAGGATAAAACAAAGCTCGGATGTTTCCGGATGGTGCTTAAAACCTGAAGAAGAGCAGCCGGTGTACAAAAATTTGATAGTATAGCAAAACTACCCTAATGCACTTCAACAAATTTGTACAGGCAAATGAAAAAAGGGTGATAACAAGTGAGCTTATAAAAAATAATCCGTGTTGTCCAATCAAGTACACGAAGGTAGCTAATCTTTATCCCACTGAGGGGCTACATGCACGCACTAGCAGCGACAATGTCATTGGTCATAGGATATTAGCCAATGGGACACCCTGGATGTAAGCACAGGGCTAGATGTACGCATCTATGGGGGACAGGTATGCTCTCGTGCAGGTTGACACATTGGCAATAACAGAAGGCAGAGAGGGATGCGAGTGTACTTGCTAGAGGTCACCAACAGTAGCTGGTCAACGATGGATAGGATATTTGAACGTGCTCCCTCAGCACCCCTTTAAAGAACTCATGTGGGAAAGAGTTATCATTGGTTCATATTCTGACCCGGCTGGTAGCCGGAGTCACTGTGCCACATTTCTAAAGCTTGTCCGAGCAGTCCGTAACGTATCGAGCAAACTATATATGATCGGTCCAAGGTGCACAGTGCCAGTGGCACATTTACGTTCCAAGTTAGTATTGCATTTAGTCGAAACAATATACCGCATGAAGATAACAATCGTAATAACAATAGACATAGTTATCGTCAACTAAATAACTGTCAACATATTTCCCACCGAGCATACACGCACAGGTTTTGTCACGCTTTTGCAAAAGTGATATCAATTTAACTGCTTATATTTGTCTGCTTTCCTGGCAACGTATTTACCTCATACCTTTGTTTTTGCGATGGTAGGAGGCACATTTTCAGTGTAAGCATGTTGTAGACACAGGGCTAATTGCATTGCGTGTGGTAGTGCCATTACACCCAATAGACGTTATCTGGGCTTTCACTGAATGGATGTTCAAAAGTAATTTCCCACGAAAAAACGACATAATGGTGTTACAACTTACTGCGAAAGGATTGTACAGTCTCACGTGACCTGATGGTGAATAGCAGCGGATTTCACAAAGGAGCATGTATGGTGAGAGGAAAGTTAAACCGCAAATTTGTCCTCCATTGTGGTATAATCAGTATAAGGCCTACGTTACATAGGTCTCAAATGTAATTGCGCTTTAATATTAAGGTGAATCCATTACAGCGGGTATTGCCATGAATCCGATTGTGCAGCAGTCTTAAGTTATCTTTCAGTCTTCGCAGCCAAAGCGGATCGAGATGGAGTTGCTGGAATCACTCACGAGTTTATTATATAAATATTTCCAATGCGTTCTTAGTAAATGACCGTTGAAGGCTTTCTATCGATGTTCCGTCTGTTGTTAGATTATGCTGCGATACTCTAGGATGGGACGACTAAGGATTTTAAATAATTCAACTGCAATTGTGATTGTATGCATATTACGAGAGATGTCAGTGGAAGATTGTCTAGATCGTACTATGTTGACACTCAATTTGTGCTAAAGATGACGGTAAAAGAACATCTAGTTCCAAGGTTACGGGTTGACCGTTGTACACAGATGCGTTTGCATTTACGTGTGGTGGATAGATACTTAATCATAGATACCACATGAAATAATTTTCGGTTATATGCTTTTGCTCTTTTTGGATCTTCTGACGTGCTCCTAACCATGTAGTTTTCAATTCAAATCGTTCCGTGATCACGCTGGCTTTACTTTGCGCACCTTCGACACTAGAAAATGCATCCAGTTTGGCACTCAATAACTACCTCTCCTGTTGTCTACCTCGTCGGTCCGTTAAAAGCGGGGACAGTGATTGCCAGTCTTGACTAAGATCGTTATTATTTCGAGCGCCGTAGACTGAAGTACACAACGAAAACTGGCCAGTGTCAAAAGAGCAAGAAATAACAACATCGACAGGATAATCTGAATTCAGCTACTTCGCGTATTGTTGTCAGCCGTTTACGTACCCTTAGCGGATTGGATACATTGCATACAGAGATAATCAGGGTGTAATATACGCCACGTGCATTCATCTAGCCGCTACATGAATGACACTTTTGTCCTTGTGCACATTGCCGAGCAAGTGGAACAACTACTGTTGACTCTAAGCAACTGTTACTCCGCAGTAGAATTTACAGTAGAAGACGAATCTTACCACGCCTTCCATTTCTAGGTGTGCGCTTAAAAGAAACTGAAATGGTACACTACCCTAAATTTAACATTTAGTGCCTCGCGCGTTACAAACGAGGTCCGGTTCGTACGATCGTTGCAATAGCTCGTCACCTGTGCTCGGGAACGCGTAAACCGGGAACGACCGGGTGCTCAACATCCCTAAAATATTGTTCAAAACGATGCCATTCAACGGAAAGTAACATGGCAGAGGATATAGATATCGCCTCCGTCAATTGAAAACATAGGTAGTACGCTGCTAAGCATGTGGTTTGGCACCAAGATAAGCTGTTGCTGTTTAAATTCACGCGGGACATGCCAGGCATTTGCGCTTCACCATAGGCGCTGCTTGCGTATTGCGTTGTTGCAAGTACTGTAAATTCATTGTACGCATGCGTGGTGGAGCCAATGTTATCGTCCAGAGTGGCTTCAGGAGGTCGCTGCTTTCTGTTGAAGACATGTATCGACGTAGCTTGCACGTTGGCGGCAGGGTATGTCGCTGCGTGCAAAAAAGGCCTGTTTGCTCGGCTGCCTGTAATATTTGTCTATAGCAGGGTCATCAAGCGTGGATCACGCTATAAATTATTCCCAACAAGCTGCAGGGCTGTCGGCAAGTGCGAGAACAGCGTTTGGCTGGTTTCCGTATTTACCTGAGTTACCCGAGTGATCTTCCTGCGCCGCCAATATTTACTGGCCCTGCCGTGCTGGCTTTTGCGATGAGGTGGCATTTAGCAATACGTCAACTTTGCGGCAAAGTGATGTGTTTTGTTGTCCAGTGCTGCGATTGCCGAAGCCTTGAGACTAGCAGTCGAGTAACTGCATGTAATAGAGAGGCTCCCTCTGCATGTATAATCCTTTAAATGGTCCCATTTGGAGAGTCACTTGTGACTACCAGACTGGTGTGGATCAACGGCATGGTGTACATTTGTCCAATTCATGCGTTGTTATTTATATTCCATTAAGGGACAACTAGGCTGGGCTCTGACAGGCTTCCTCTTGAAAGGGCGTTTGGTTTAGCACGAGGTGCATTGCTTGGACCGCAGTATATTTTGTAATTTGTCACGACTTCTAAAATTTCCTCGCAATCGCAGCATCAGACTGAAGGAGCACGGGACAACTGTATTGCTAGGCATGTGGGCGTAACAAGTCACGTTTATTTTTTTGCTACAGCTGCTCCGGAATGCAACAAAAATAAGCAGGCACGTGAGATATATGATTAGCAGGCTTATCGGAGCACATTTCCCATGTCTTCGGTTTTACATATTATATACACGCTACAGTGACATTACGAGACAAGTTGCTGAAATGCTCTCGTGTGGCCGACATCATGGAATTGTGCCAGCAGATAATGTAGTATAAATTTTTAAATATATGCATACATATATAAACATGAATGAAACCACGGCCATTCAAACTTCCTATATACGCGGCCGATGCCAAATATATGCACCCGTTATGTCTGCAAGTTCTTCACATGACCAGATAAACTCAGCGCCAAGTCAACCGCAATGTATCCTTGATACATCAACGCTCTCCTTTCACAAGATATACGGGCGATCGCGGACGGCACACCACCCATACCCGCAAGGTTATTAGCAATGGACTCGTTCCCAATGCTCCCACACATGTATGCCGTTCAAATAATCCGCAATTACCATATCTCACACAACACAGGCGAATAATGAGTTCAGCATTTATTATATGTTTCCACTACTTTTGCTTAACGGCAGAGAGATTATGAACAAACGGTATTTACTAAGCATGCTTGCACATTTAAACAAGCTGCAAGCAATCCTCCTTACCGAAACGTAGTACTTCGCTGATATATTGGACTGTAATCCAATTATCCCCTTTTAACACCTTTTTATTAAATATCTCTGTAACAGAAATAGTGATGGATACTGCTTGCAACTCCATCACACATGTATAGCTAACCAGTTTGAACTTCCAGCGCTGGAAATTATCCCTGATTCTCTCTGGTTCTCCGTCTCCGGAGCCTCGGTTTACTTGCATCTATCCACAATGCGCCAAATTCATCAACAATGGATGTTGTCCATATCACCTCAGCTTTTGATTTCACTGGGATCGAAGTACGTTGCAAATCAATGGAAACCATCATTTATCAAACCTCGCCACAACGGTTGCGCAAAACAGGAGATGGACAATTACAGGCCAAGCCATAATACTCCTATAATAGCCGGGTTATTCGTGAAATTGGTAAAAGGTGTGCGGAAGTTCGTCAACGTACCGGAGATTATAGACAGGTACTAAAATGGTTTTCTCGACTAATGATCGTACACATTCCGCTAGCTCTATTACCTGAACTACCTACCAGACTCCATTGACTCAAAATATGCCATATTATTTCTATGCTTGTGCATGCAGAAAGCATTCGATCGGGTTCCTCACAAACGGTTACCAATGCAGATAGATTTCTTTGAAGTCCGGAACACATTAATGGGTTGGCTGTCATCATACAGAAACGGCCTGTCTAAAACACTCACCTTAGGTGACTATTGCTCTTCCCCGCTTCCAATTACCATTGGGGTTAAGCAAGGATGTGCGCTCAATACAGTAATTTCCCTTATTTGTGTCAGTGATAACACTTTAGTTAACAAACATGACGTGCCGTTTTTATTTGTTGATGGTATACAATTTGTCCACAAGTATTGAGGAGGTGGACTTCCGAATATGCTACCGCTCATTGAAGCAAACATCCATTCGCTTGGGATTTGGTGCGACAAGTGAATCATGACGTCTTAAGCACAACAGTCAACTATCACATGTCGCTGTCGCTTGACACCCGAAGAATCTATCTATCACACGTAACAGCAAGGGCATCTGTGTACAACGGTCGACCCGTAACCTTGGAACTAGATGTTCTTTTACCGCCACTTTCTTAGCACAGATTGAGTGCCAAGATAGTACGAGCTAGACAATCTTCCACTGACATCTCTCGTAATATGCATACAATCACAATTGCAGTTGAATTATTTAAAATCCTTAGTCGTCCCATCCTGGAGTATCGCAGCATAATCTAACAACAGACGGAACATCGATAGAAAGCCTTCAACGGTCATTTATTAAGCACGCATTGGAAATATTTATATCATAAACTCGGGAGCGATGCCAGCAACTCCATCTCGATCCGCTTTGGCTGCGGAGACTGAAAGATAACTTAAGACTGCTGCACAATCGGATTCATGGCAATACCCGCTGTAATGGATTCACCTTAATATTAAAGCGCAATTACATTTGAGACCTATGTAACGTAGGCCTTATACTGATTATACCACAATGGAGGACAAATTTGCGGTTTAACTTTCCTCTCACCATACATGCTCCTTTGTGAAATCCGCTGCTATTCACCATCAGGTCACGTGAGACTGTACAATCCTTTCGCAGTAAGTTGTAACACCATTATGTCGTTTTTTCGTGGGAAATTACTTTTGAACATCCATTCAGTGAAAGCCCAGATAACGTCTATTGGGTGTAATGGCACTACCACACGCAATGCAATTAGCCCTGTGTCTACAACATATTTACACTGCAAATTTGCCTCCTACCATCGCAAAGAGCAAACATATGAGGCAAATACGTTGCCAGGAAAGCAGACAAATATAAGCAGTTAAATTGATATTACTTTTGCAAAAGCGAGACAACCCCTGTGCGTGTATGCTCGGTGGGAAATATGTTGACAGCTATTTAGTTGATGATAACTATGTCTATTGTTATTACGATTGTTATCTTCATGCGGTATATTGTTTCGACTAAATGCAATACTAACTTGGAACGTAAATGTGCCACTGGCACTGTGCACCTTGGACCGATCATATATAGTTTGCTCGATACGTTACGGACTGCTCGGACAAGCTTTAGAAATGTGGCACAGTGACTCCGGCTACCAGCCGGGTCAGAATATGAACCAATGATAACTCTTTCCCACATGAGTTCTTTAAAGGGGTGCTGAGGGAGCACGTTCAAATATCCTATCCATCGTTGACCAGCTACTGTTGGTGACCTCTAGCAAGTACACTCGCATCCCTCTCTGCCTTCTGTTATTGCCAATGTGTCAAGCTACTCGAGATCATACCTGTCCCCCATAGATGCATACGTCTAGCCCTGTGCTTACACGCAGGGAGTCCCGTTGTCTTATATCCTATGTCGCTGCTAGTGCGTGCATGTAACCCCTCAGTGAAATAAAGAATTGATGTACGCGTGAACATGATTGAACAGCACGTTATTATTACTTTTATTAAGCTTGTTTATTTGCCTTATGTATGATTTTGCTAGTTCCATGATATAGTATATTCGACAGTATGTTTTTTATTACTGGACAGGAAGGATGGATTTTTGAGTATATCCCGAATCAAAATTTTACGTTCCAGCTCACAACTTGCCTTTGGTACGGACGATTTCTAGCTGGTGTATGCACGTGTATTTGAATCATCTATGTACTTTTAATTGTTGGCAGTGTGCTCTCGTAATTAACTCTTGTTTTTCACCGACCTTAATTATTGACGCATATTTCTTGTGGATAAGGAGGCGAATAACCCTCTTTCGGCCTTATGTTTTATTAGCAGCTACTTAACTTACTGGGATTATAGGTGCAAGTACCAACAATTAACCCACTCACGGACGCTTATTCACTAATCTTTTTATTAGCTGTTATCTTGAATAACATCAACTGATTCCGATTTCTCCGAAGTGCCGTTGGGTCGTAAATAAACATTACCTAGAAATCGCTTGAGTTACAAACTTTAGTTTCTGCATCGAATACTTTGCTTAGACTATGCTTTAGCGGGAATCCATGCAAGTTAAATCACGCGCACACACCTTTGTCCCTAGTACAGGAGCAAGTGTGGTGTAAACATTTTGTAGGCTTCCACTGTTTGTGTGCTATTGCTGCTGTCCTCTTCGTTGTTCCTATCAAATGAATGAAGTGCTATTGGTGGTATTTTCTCAAACAAGAGCCCCTTTGTTTTCCCGCTACTCAAAACAGGAACTAGAGGACGCGAGAAAACTAATCAGGGAACTGCGACAGCTGGGGTGGGAAAATTTGCCTCAACGAATGCTGTATGAATGCAAGAAGACTCATGATGAAATGGTAAGTTTGGATGCAGTCTTCTTTACCTTATTTTTGTGCAGATCTGGAATAACATTGAAGCCTATTATAGGAGTCTACTGCTAAAACGTAGAGAGTTGTTGTTGAGCCTGGCCATGCTATACCTTTTTTCACACTAAAGTATCCAGTGAGGATAATTTGTGGTTAAATATTCCAAGCCCCTAATTGTTTCAAATAACCATCTGATGTTGCACTATAATTGTAAGGCAATGTCAGTTAAAATGTGGAAGACAAGAAGAAGTCAGGGCACAGCGAGTGGTCTTCAGTTCCTGCCACAGTCGCAGTGTCTAAAAAAATTATTTTATGACCAATAATGGAATGATCGCAAGATTTAGCCACTTACGTTTATTAGTTCAAACTATCCTCAGCTTATATACTACTTACTAGCTTTGCGTTGCGTCATGTAGTTAAGAAATGATGCTGTCGCATACCAAAACCGACGCAAGTAGTGACCACCGTGCATTTAGATAATGTAGTAAAATAGACCTGCTCTGCCAATTAATACCCATGAACGAGAGGCGATAGGAGAGCAGGAAGGACCGGAGACTCAATATTCGTCACAAAGCTGATGCATTCGAAGAGAACAGCGGTCCTCACAAAAATTTCAAGTCAATTCAAATCCATATAAGCCCCGTGAGACAAGCTTGCCAGAGTGAACGAAAAGGCCAAAGGAGCGAGCTAGACAACCACTGGAAGACGCACATAAGGAATTCGTTTACTGGGCAAGGACAAGCCAACCTTCGTGTGCCCTGCACATATTTTGTTCAACCGAGTTGAAAAGGCTCCCACGTAGGTGCATAAAGAGGATCATGACTCAAACGGAATACTTCAGCTGGTAAGGCTCGCTAATTATGGGAGGGTAACGGATACTTTATATTGAGGGATCATAAAACGTTTTTTTCCTCAGTAATATGTTACCTTCACTGAGATAAGGATGTGCGGCATATGCGTGCTTTTTGTATCACCACATCAGTGTCAATAACATTAACCGATAATTGTATACAATAGTTTTTGGGTGCAGACATACTGTAGCGACAGAACAACGCGGCAATGAAGCACGATCTTTATTGGCGCGAACACACACACTACCATACCACCCACACTGGCGCACATTACTGTGTCATGTTTCTTTCCTACGTTGCACCATCCCTCCTGGCCTACGCTCGTGGCACTTCTATGCTCCTTCTGGGGGTACGGGAACGCATCTTCTATGTCCGTTCCTCCCGTGTATCTTCGCTTCCAACTCTCCGATTTTGACAAGCCCGGAGTCGTTCGATAGCGCACGCTTCCCTTGACAGTGGGTGTATCACTCTCCCCGGGGTTGTTTCTTGAAGATGCGATACAGGCGGTATTGTCCGATTTATTCGGTCTTTCTAACAAATTCCTCACCCTGCCTTTGCCTGCACTCGGGCTCACCCACGGATGAGCCGCTCCCTGTCCCGTTTTCGTCCTGTTCTACTGGGCCTGATTTCTCTCCAGATCGAAATCGCTCACACATTGTTGTTTGTTTTTCCTTCTGTACTCTCTATTCGTCCGCCTCCGTTTTAATCGATCTAACCGTCCTTTTGGGCAAGCGCTGCTTCCGTCTCCCTGCAATACCAACGATAAATCCAGAGGAAAGCCGGTGTCTTGCTCCTACAACCAGGGCAGTCTGTGGCTGATCAATAACGACTTTTGCACACAAAACACTCGCTTACTCCGATTTATAGCAACTGCCTTGGCAAACCGGAGCAGCCGGGAATTGGTATAACGAAGCAGGATGCTAAACGCCTTGTTGACCTCAGTTCGGTGACCCGAGGTCAGTAAGTATATGCTGATCGAAAGTGCCGGTGGTGTGCGTGCACTCGGAGTCCGACTTTGGCTTGCTGGTTGTAAAATCGCGCATTGAATCAACTTTGGCACTTGCTCCTTCATTTGGGAACTCAGTGTACCACTGTCCTACTTATGTACATGGCTCCGCAGTTACATAGGAATTGGTATACGCAGTGGAAGCTGGCCCCAATAGGTTGGGTTTTCTTCAGTAGAAGCGGTGTCAGCTTATGAGCTTTTCCGATGGTTGCAACTTTGACACCACGGAAAGTGCTGTGAGTGGCCAAACTCAAACATCTACCAGTACTCAAAAAAGCAAGCTCACCCTTAAAGTGCAGCTCTAAAAATACATTTTCTTAGCTACAGTAGGTACAGCAGTTTTCATTTCATGGATTTGTCTTTGCTTCTGGATGTGTTTTTGAGGATAGCCATTGGCACGTAACGTGTTGGTAAGTAACTCTAGTTCATCGGCCAGACAATCGGTCGAACATATTTGTCTGGCACGACTAAATAGTGTTTTTATACGCGCTTGCTTGTGTCGCATTGGAGTGGAGTCGATAAAATGCAGATACCGTCCAGACCACGTTGTTTTTCGGTAGACAGACCTTACCATTCCGTCCTCCATGATAAGAATATTTAAATATGGAAGCTAGTTATGTTGTTGGACTTAAGGAAACTCTACCTGCTGTGGCCAACTCCCGCTGCCTATACCAATTCGTATGTAACTGCGGAGCTAGTTACATAGGCAGGACAGATAGAACACTGACAGACACAATGGTACATATTGCTTGCCCACGGAAAGCTAAGCCCAAAACTTCCGGAATGAACGTTAGTTGTGGCTAAGACAGCTGTGTAAATCATGTGCCATTTGGAATATAATGCAGTAACTGCAGAAAATGCTTCCATTCCCTATATGCTCCCTTTAGTCTCAGCCAGATAAAAAAACTTTATGGTACAACCGGTTCTCTCTGGTTCTGCATTGAGTATACTTCTCTTCCAGTCGTCAGATGTATAACTGTGCTGACGCAGAAGTGCGATAGGATGACAAAGGTTGTAGAGCAGCACGAGCCGTGAAATCTGTCCCACATGAACCAGACAGATCAGTACCTCGAACGTGATGCTCAACCTCAAGCTCCAATTCAGAACAGTGTAAGAGTAAAGATCCTGAGTTAGCCACTCCGACGCTATCGGTTGTTCATAAATATGAGTGCGCCACACATTCTTCAACAGAATCACCCGCCATACTGAACACTGGTAAATGCCTGACAACATACGCGTCCGTTGTTGCTACCCATATGACGGAGACAACTTCCATCGCCACCCGTCCCGCTGCCAAAAAAGTTACTACTGCCAATACTACCACGGGACTCAAGATCCCAACATTGGTCCAATCGAAGAAAGCAGCCACTGGTCCTACCAAAAAGAAGATGTTGAAACACTACTTTAATTCGCTGATTGTTATACGCTCTAATGTGATTGAATCCGGAGCGAACTCCATAAACGATAGGATACTAGACGATATAAATCTGTGGGACTTCCTGTGTCAACTAATAGGGGTTCAAGCTAAACCAATCAATATGATGCGTCTCGTCCGGCACCCAAACTCCTCATAATACCGTGTGCCGCGGTTACTCCAGGTAACACTTCAGTCAGGTGATGGTGCAGAGACAGTTATCTTGTCAGCCACTCGCCTCAGTACCACCACATGCATTGTTCGAATTTATCCAGATGTTCCTTAGTGCGAACGCCAGAAACACAAACAAAATCCGGATGACTTCCGTAAACAACAAGATGCAAAATCTATCCTTATTCACGGTGTCCCTGAGCTCTAGACATTAAGCGAGCTACAGGCCAAAGCGCATGACTGGGATGAATGACGTTTTATTCGTGAAGTGCTCACACTCGAAAACGTTATCGCAAATTCGACATAAAGGTTACGGCTGTCCCCTAACTACAAAGGGTGTGATCTCCGAGTGATAAAAGTATCATTGCACTCCAAACGGAGAGCAGCGCATGTGATCAAAATGTGGCACAAAAGATGTAAAATGCTGCCATTCGAAATAGGTACAAGAGCAATAAGCACCGGGCCACAGATTGACACTGTAACCCTGCGCAAGCAACTTACCAATACAATTCTGTCATCATGTAGCTCAGAACGGAAACAATACCAAACCACACCGACTGCTGAAGGAGGACAGGATGGTCTCCCACTTGTTAACGCTGAGAGCTCTATACTTCAACCTGAACTGACCCTAGGGCCTGCGTCATCGGTCCTGCAAAAAACGACCGGCAGCAAGCCCCGCAAGGTTCGGAAACCAGCATTCACCAACACGCTTCTGACCACCGATGCTATCATCTGCTTGTATATTAATGCACAAGGTCTTTTCAGCAAACTAACCGAACTTAGTATGCGTCAGGTCTCCACGTCTTTGGACCTAGTTATGGTCACCGAAACAGGGTGGAACACGGAGATCACGGATGCTGAGATTGCACTCTCCGGCATGAGTTCCATACGAAGCGATCGACCTAGCAGAGGAGGGGAAGTACTCTTGGATAATCGGTCCGACCTGCCTGTTGATGTTATTGAGGACGTAGAAACGTAAGTCGTCCATTTTCTTTGGTGTCGGATGCATCTAAGACCTGGTAATGTGTGTTTACTAGCAATGGTTTACCACACTTTAATGTTCGCCTTGGAAATGGGTCAATGTCTAGCTTCTTCGATGAAATGAGAACTAGCACGACCATACAGTCACGTCTTGATAGGGGACTTCAACCTGCAGGCAATCGTAGTTCCAGCATAGCATAGCGAATAATTCCAGGCTGATTTGCAACAGGTGATCGCCGATGTATCTCTGTACAACCACGTCACCGCTCCCAATCGATTCCCAACGGGTGACACACCCTCCGTTTTGAACCTGGAGCTCTCCAACGAGGAACTAATGATCGACACTGTGACGATAAGTGCACCACTTGGCCGTAGCGATCACGCGACGTTGCTCTTTCGATATATCTGTTGCTAGGAGTAAATCAGTGAGAATAACGTGAGAACCTATATCGTTACACACTGCCATATCCTTTACAATCTAGTTCAAGAAACCGACTGGTCCTTTGTGGCCGAGATGCCGCCCGATGTCTCCTGGTTGTTGATCCTCACCCGATTCACTGTGCAAGTGGCAAATGCGTCAGAAAGCAAGGTCCTTTGCCCGAGGCAAGTGAATTCGTTCCTAAGGAAGCAAAGTAGAAAATGCACGGCCTTAAGGGATTCAACCTGGGGCGCTTACAAAGTCTGTCCAAGTAACCTGACTATAAAGTGCCACTGTTAAGATAATTCACTTGGCCTGATGAAGCTTTTGTGTCAAAAGCGAAACGTTGTCCATCACCATAACTACATTAACCGGTCGTCTACCAAGTTTTCTGAAATGCTGACTTGGAATGCTTACACAACTCAAGGAAACCACTGCATCAAGTTGATCTGCGAAGACAATCTCCAGCACCAACAGAACTTAGCAGCGAAATTCAGTACAAATCCCGTTTCTGTATCAACACGTTAAAAAGCTCCGCAGATTGCAGCACGGGATCCCGGTTTTAGGTGCAACAGATGGTCTCGCGCAAACCGCACAAGATGCAGCCAACGAGCTTCGCCAACACTTCATCCATACTTTCCGTAGTGAATCATCATTTTTCCCGCTTTTTACACTGGTTCCATCGACACCAGGATTAAACCACGTATCGCTCACGGTAGCCAATGTGATGAAAACGCTAGTGTCATTGCGCGTGCACAGCTCATCTGGCGTGGACGACATCAAACCGAAGGCCTTGAAGACAGCGGCCATGAACCTTGCCGAACCGTTAGCTCGGTTCTTTCAACGTTGTCTCGACGAAATGCAAGTTCCGACAATGTGGAAACAAGGACTAATTGCTCCTATTTCTAAAAGTGGTAATCGTTTGGAGTCCTCAAACTACCGTCCAATCACTCTCCTTCCAGTGGTATCCAGAGCTATGGAACATATAATTGCAGAGGCGCTCATGGAATACCTTGAGAGTAACAACATCCTAATGTCACAGCAACACGGATTCCGCCGAAATCGATTCTACACTACAAACTTGCTGCTAGCCGGAGCAAGCTGAACCGAGGGAGCCGATGCAGGGTGGTAGTCGACGTTGTCTACCTGGACTTCTCGAAGGCGTTCGATCGTTTGGACTACCGCATTCTCCTTCACTAGCTTTGAAGCTATGGAATCGGTGACCCTATACTCGGTTGGATCGACAACTTCCTCGCTCATCGTTAGCTGAATGTGAGAGTCCGCAGCTCCATTTCCGACCCGATTGACGTCCAGTGTGGCGCGTCCCAAGAATTGGTACTGGGACCACGTTTACTTCTCACATTCATTTCTTCCTATTTGCACATGATATCAAGCTAGAGCATGATAAAAGGACATCGGATGATCACATGGCATTGCAGATGGATCTCGACAGGGTCTGTGCGTAGTCATCCAACAACCGACTCCAATTCAAAGTGACCAAGTGCAAAGTCGTAAGCATACGCCATCAGCTTGCCTATGAATATCAACTTGGGGACCAGCAGTTGCAATGTGCTTCCCAAGAAAACGACCTCGGGGTGATCGTGCAGGACGACCTTGATTGCTCCAGATAGGCTGAAAAGGCCTCAAAAAGAGCCAGTTAACATCTTGGACTCTTACGAAAAGCTTTCAACAATTTTGAGCCCTCAATCTTTCCACAAACGCTGAACATCTACGTGAGGCCTCACGTGGAATATGCGATCCAGGCCTGGCCTCTCTGGCGCAGGCGCGACGTCCATGCACTTGAAGCTCCGCAAGGTAGAGTGACCAAACTCGTTAAAGAATTCTTTCATCACCCTATCAACACAGACTACAGTCCCTGAGATTGTACAGTGGTGAATATCGACGTCAGCGAGGAGACGTAATCCTTGTTTACTTAATATTGACGTACCCAACTCACCCATGTCGCAACCTGTTGTAGGTGAGCCGAAATACCAACCTGAGAGGTCATCAGCTAAAACGGCTACGTACTACAGTCGACCTGATTGTCGACGAAACGTTTTCCCCCTTCGTGTGTCCGGTGCCTGGAATGCCCTTCCGGCTTATGTTATCCTTGCCCCTACATTAACGCTTTCAAACATGTCTTGATGAAACGCTTTCAAACTTGCATTACTTGATATAGTCCGTTCCACTTGGAGGACGAAACAACGCAAACCTAACCATGTGCTTAACGGCCCTCTCCGCAACGTGGCGGTGAGGTTACAAATATTAGTGTCCATGTGATTGGCCTGGAGGTAGCTAAACTGAATTAACCTATCACATTTGTCAAATGAAGAAACAAAGGATTCAGGGTTATCGTTTCCTCTTTTATTCCTCACGCACTGAAACTTTAACAGCTCTCTATACTATTTTGTATGTGCACATCCCATTCCCACTTCAAACTATCGTTATGCCGTAGTGCATTTAACTCGGTGGACTCTTAAAATAACGACTTCCTTATTCGACAATAATTTAGATTTTAATTTCTACTCCAACCATCCTACAGGACTTGTCAAGCACATGCCTGTTAACCCATGATAAATCCATGTTCATTGTTCATTGTTTCCAAATGAAGGAGAACCTGTCAAAGTAGGTTCAATGCTCGATTTTACAACCAGCAAGCCAAAGTCGGACTCCGAGTGCACGCACACCACCGGCACTTTCGATCAGCATATACTGACCTCGGGTCAACGAACTGAGGTCAACAAGGCGTTTAGGATCCTGCTTCGTCATACCAATTCCCAGGTGCTTCGGTTCGACAAGGCCATTGCTATAAATCGGAGTAATCGAGTGTTTTGTGTGCAAAAGTCGTTATTGATCAGCCACAGGCTGCCCTGGTTGTAAGAGCAAGACACCCGCTTTCCTCTGGATTTTTCGTTGGTATTGCAGGGAGGCGGAAAGCAGCGCTTGCCCAAAGGACGGTTAGATCATTAAAACGGAGGCGGACGAATAGAGAGACAGATGCAATGTGTGCCATTTGCTGGAGAAACCCAGGCCCAATAGAACGGAACGAAAACGGGACAGGAGCGGCATCCGTGGGTGAGCCAGAGGCACGCAAAACAGGTGGAGAATTTGTTGAAGACGCAATAAATCGGACAAAACCGCCGGCATCGCATCGTCAAGACACAACTCCGGGGAGAGTGATACACGCACGGTCAAGAAAAGCGCACGCTATCGTACGACTCCGGGCTTGTCAGAATCGGAGGCGTGGAAGCGAAGATACACGGGCGAAACGGACATAGAAGATGCGTTCCCGTACCCCCAGAAGGAGCATAGAAGTGCCACAAGCGGAGGCCAGGGGGGATGGTGCAACGTGGGAAACAAACCTGACTCATTAATGTGCGCCTGTGTGGATGGTATGGTAGTGTGTTTTCGCGCCAATAAAGATGGTGCTTCATTGCCGCGTTGTTCTGTCGCTACAGTATGTCTGCACCCAAAAGCTATTGTATACAATTACCGGTTACTGTTATTGACACTGATGTAGTGATACGAAAAGCACGCATTTGTCGCACATCCTCATCTCAATGAAGGTATCAGATTACTGAGGGAAAAACTGTGTTAAGATCCCTCAATATAAAGTATCCCTTGCCCTTCCATAATTAGCGACGCCTACTAGCAGAAATAATCCGTTTAAGTCGAGATCCTCTTTATGCACCTACGTGGGAGTCATTTCAACTCGGTTAAACAAAATATGTGTAGGGCACACGAATGTTGGCTTGTGCTCGCCCACTAAACGAATTCCTTATGTGCGTCTCCCAGTGGTTGTCCAGCCCGCTCCTTTGGCCTTTCCGTTCACTCGGGCAATCTTGTCTCACGGTGCTTATATGGATTTGAATTGGCTTGAAATTTTTTGAGGACCGCTGTTCTCTTCGAATGCATCAGCTTTGTGACGAATTTTGAGTCTCCAGTTCTTCTTGCTCTCCTATAACCTCTCGTTCATGGGTATTAATTAGCAGAGCAGGTCCATTTTACTGCATTATCTAAACTCAAGGTGGTCACTACTTGCGTCTCTTTTGGCATCAGACAGCATCATTGCTAAACTACATGAGTCAACGCATAGCGAGTACGTAGTACAAAAGCTGAGGTTAGTTTGAACTAATAAACGTAAGGGGCTAAATCCTGCGATCATTCCATTATTAGTCATGAAATAAATTTTTTGGACACTGCGACCGTGGCAGGCACTGAAGACCACTCGCTGTGCCCTGACTTCTTCTTGTCTTCCACAGTTTAACGGACGTTGCCTTAGAATTATAGTGCAACATCAGATGGTTATTTGAAACAATCATGGGCTTGGAATATTTAACCACAAATTATTCTCACTGGACACTTTAGTGTGAAAAAAGGTACAGCATGGCCAGGCTCAACAACAACTCTCTACGTTTTAGCAGAAGACTCCTATAATAGACTTCCTTGTTATTCCAAAACTGTACAAAAATAGGGTACAGAAGACTGCATCCAAACTAACCATTTCATCATGAGTCTTCTTGCATTCGTATAGCATTCGTTGAGGCAAATTTTCCCACCCCAGCTGTCGCAGTTCCCTTATCAGTTTTCTCGCGTCCTCTAGTTCCTGTTTTGAATAGCGGGAAAACAAAGGGGATCTTGTTTGAGAAAATGCCACCAATAGCACTTTACACACTTGATAGGAACAACGAAGAGGACAGCAGCAATAGCATACAAACAGTGGAAGCCTAAAAAATGTTTACACCACATTTGCTCCTGTACTAGAGACAAAGGTGTGTGCGCGTGATTTAACTTGCATGGATTCCCGCTAAAGCATAGTCTAAGCAAAGTATTCGATGCAGAAGCGAAAGTTTGTAATTCAAGCGACTTTTAGCTACCGTTTATTTACAACCCAACAGCACTTCGGGGAAATCGGAATCAGTTGATGGTATTCACGATAACAGCTAATGAAGGGATTAGTGAATATGCATCCGTTATTTAACCAGTAAGTTAAGTAGCTGCTAATAAAACCTAAGGCCGAAAGAGGGTTGTTCGCTTCTCTTATTCCTCAAGAAGAATGCGATAATTATTGAGCTCGGTGAAAAGTAAGAGTTAATTACGAGAGCACACTGCCAAAATTTTGAAGTACATCGCTGATCCACTTAAAGGTGCATTCACCAGCTGGACAACGTCCGTTCCAAAGAAAAGATGTTTTGGACAGTAAGCAAAATTGGTTAGGGATATAGTCAAATATCTACCCTTCCAGTCCAGTAATAAAAATATGCTGTCCAATTCACAATAACATTTTACAAGCAAAATCACGCATAAGGTTAATAAATAAGCATGAAAAAAGCCAAAAACGTGTTGTCAAACGCGTTGTTCATCCAAATTCACGCGGACAGCAGTTATTTATCTCACTGAGGGGTTACATGCACGCACTAGCAGCGACACTGTCATTGGTCATAGGACGTTAGCCAATAGGACAACCTGGATGAAAGCACAGGGCTAGATGTACGCATCTATGGGGGACAGGTATGCTCTCGAGTTGGTTTGTAGAGAAAACGACACGACAGGTGGGTAGACGTTTATTGCACACCGAAAATGGGCACATGAGGGTCTCGCGCGCGCCATCGAATATCGACTAGTTTTCCGTCCCACAACGCAACATAGGTACGGATGTTAGAGGCGAGCCAGTTCTTTCGCCTCGGGAGCTCTGACTTGGAAGACCCGCCTTACTGTTTTCGCCTCGATCTCCACTTCTCTGTACCCGATTTGGATCAGCCAGGAGTCGTTCGAGAGCTCTCGACTAGCTTGTGCTGGGCTGTGTCAATCGGCTCGGCCTCGGACATGTGGGCTGCGCTAGCGGTGTATATGTCTGATTTATTGCGCTGTCCACATATTCCCGCTCCGTAGTTCCGGGCCCAGGCTCATCGCTAGCCGTCCTTCTCGATCCGCTATCAGCTAGCTCCGAAGAGCTCCCCCGAGGCATTCTTGGAAACAGCCAAGCGACAGGTTGACACATTGGTATTACCAGAAGGCAGAGAGGGATGCGAGTGTTCCCGTTAGGGGTCACAAATATAGCTGGTCAACAAGGGATAACATATTTGAACGTTCTCCCTCAGTACCCCTTTAAAGAACTTATGCGGGAAACAGTTACTATTGGTTCGTATTCTGACCCGGCTGGTAGAAGGAGTCACTGTGCCAGATTTCTAGCGCTTGTCCGAGCGGTCCGTAAAGTATGGAGCAAACTATATATGATCGGTCCAAGATGCACAGTGCCAGTGGCACATTTCGGTTCCAAGTTAGTATTGCCTTTAGTCGAAACAATACACGGCATGAAGATAACAATCTTAAAAACAATAGACATAGTTATCATTAAGTAAATAGTTTTCAAAATACTTCCTACCGAGCATACACACACAGGTGTTATCACGCTTTTGCAAAAATAATATCAATTTATCTGCTTATATTTGCCTGCTTTCCGGGCGACGTATTTGCCTCATATGTTTGCTCTTTGCGATGGTAGGAGGGAAATTTGCACTGTCAATATGTAGACACAGGGCTAATTGCATTGCGTGTTGTGGTGTTATTACACCCATTAGACGTTATCTGGGTTTTCACGGAATGGATGTTCAAAAGTAATTTCCCACGAAAAAGCGACATAATGGTGTCCGAAACTACCGCGAAAGGATTGTACAGTCTCACATGACCTGATGATGAATAGCAGCGGATTTCACAGAGGAGCATGTATGGTGAGAGGAAAATTAAACCGCAAATTTGTCCTCCATTGTGGTATGATCATTATAAGGCCTATGTTACCTAGGTCTCAAGTGTAATTGTGCTTTCATATTAAGTTGAATCCATTACAATGGATATTGCCATGAACCCGATTGTACAGCAGTCTTAAGTTATCTTTTAGTCTTCGCAACCAAAGCGGATCGAGATGGGGTTGCTGGCACCGCTCACGAGTTTATGATATAAATGCTTCTAATGCGTGCTTAGTAAATGACCGTTGAAGGCGTTCTATCGATGTTCTGTCTGTTGTTAGATTATGCTGCGATACTCCAGAATTGGACGACTGTGGATTTTAACTAATTCAACTGCAGTTATGATTGTGTGTATGTTATGAGAGATGTTAGCGAAAGATTGTCTGGATCGTACTATCTTGGCACTCAACCTTTGCTAAGAAGATGACGGTAAAAGAATATCTGACTCAAAGGTCACGGGTCGACCGTTGTACACAGATGCGTTTGCTGTTACGCGTGATAGAGAGATACTTCGGTTGTCAAGCGACCGCGACATGTAATAGTTGACTGTTGTGCTTAGAACGTCGTGATTCACTTGTCGCACCAAATCCCAAGCGAATGGATGTTTGCTTCAAAGAGCGGTAGCATATTCGGAAGTCCACCTCCTCAGCACTTGCGGACAGATTTTATGCCATCAACAAATAAAAACGGCACGTCATGTTTGTTAACCAAACTATTATCACTGACACAAATAAGGGAAATAAATGTATCTAGCGCACATCCTTCCTTAACCCAACTAGTAATTGGAAGCGGGGAAGAGCATTAGTCGCCTAAGGTGACGGTTTTAGACAGGCCGTACCTGTATGATGATAGCCAACCCATTAATGTGTTCCGGACTTCAAAGAAATCTATCGGAATTGGTAACCGTTTGTGAGGAACCTGATCGAATGCTTTCTGCATGTACAAGCATAGAATTCATATGGCATATTTTGAGTCAGTGGAGTCTGGTATGTAGTTCAGGTAATAGAGCTAGCGGAATGTGTACGATCATTAGTCGAGAAAACCATTTTAGTATCTGTCTATAATCTCCAGTACGTTGAAGAACAACCCGGCTATTATAGGAGTATTATGGCTCGGCCTGTAATTGTAAAACCTCCTGTTTTGCGCAACCGTTGTGGCGAGGTTTAATAAATAAAGGTTTCCATTGATTTGTGTGCCAATGAAGGTGCATAATAGAATAAAACGACACTCGGAGGTTTCCGAATGGTGTTTCCAATTTGAAGAAGAGCAGGCGGTGTCCAAATATTGGATAGTAGTGCAAAATGTCTCCTGGCACAATTCCATGATGTCAGCCACACGAGTGCATTCCAGCAACTCGTAAGGTCACTGTAGCGTGTAAATAATGTGTAAAACCGAAGACATGGGAAATGTGCTCCCATAAGCCTGCTGATCATATACCTCACGTGCCTGCTTATTTTCGTTGCATTCCGGAGTAGCTGAAGCAAAAATAATAAACGTGACTTCTTACGCTCACATGCCTAGCACCACAGTTGTCCCGTGCTCCTTCAGTTTGATGACGCTGCGACTGCGAGGAACTTTTAAAAGTCGTGACATATTGCAAAAAGTACTGCAGTCCAAGCAATGCACCTCGTGCGAAACAAAACGTCCTTTCAAGAGGAAGACTGTCAGAGCCGAGCCTAGTTGTCCCTTAATGGAATATAAATAACAACGCATGAATTGGACAAAGGTACACCGGGACGTTGATCCACACCAGTCTGGTAGTCACAAGTGACTCTCCAAATGGGACGATTTAAAGGATTATACATGCAGAGGGAGCCTCTCTACTACATGCAGTTACTCGACTGCTAGTCTCAAGGCTTGGCAATCACAGCACTCGACAACGAAACACATCACTTTGCTACAAAGTTGACTAATTGCTAAATGCCACCTCATCGCAAAAGCCAGCACGGCAGGGCCAGTAAATATTGGCAGCGCAGGAAGACCACTCGAATAACTCAGGTAAATACGGAAACCAGCCAAACGCTGTTCTCGCATTTGCCGACGTCCCTGCAGCTTGGTGTGAATAATTTATAGCGGGATCCACGCATGATGACCCTGCTATAGACAATATTACAGGCAGCCGAGCAAGCAGGCCTTTTTTGCACGCAGCGATATGCCTTGCTACCGACGTGCAAACTACGTCGATACATGTTTTCAACAGAAAGCAGCGACATCCTGAAGCCTCTCTGGATGATGACATTGGCTCCACCACGCATGCGTACAAGGAATTTACAGTGCTTGCAACAACACAATACGCAAGCAGTGCATGTGGTGAAGCGCAAGTGCCTGGCATGTCCTGCGTGGATTTAAACAGCAACTGCTTATCTTGGTGCCAAACCACATGCTTAGCAGCGTACTACCTATGTATTCAATTGACGGAGGCGACACCGACTTAACAAGCACCCCGTATAAGACAGTTTACTCCTCCGCTCTGCCACAAGCAAAAGCACCAATCATCTGATATTCCAACACTGATAGTGGCGACCCCAGCAACAATTATCTGCTAATACATAAGGACCCATAATGTTCTATATCCGCCAGCCAGAGAATTTAAGCACCGGAACCACTCATATGCACCCGATCGTTCCCAGTTTACGCGTTCCCGAGCACGGGTGAGGAGCTATTGCAACGATCGTACGAACCGGACCTCGTTTGTAACGCGCGGGACACTAAATGTTAAATTTAGGGTAGTGTACCATTTCGGTATCTTTTAAGCGAACACCTAGAATTGGAAGGCGTTGTAAGCTTCATCTTCTACTGTAAATTCTACTGCGGAGTAACAATTGCTTAGAGTCAACAGTAGTTGTTCCGCTTGCTCGGCAGTGTGCACAAGGACGAAAGTGTCATTCATGTAGCGGCTATATGAATGCACGTGACGTATATTACATCCTGATTATCTCTGTATGCAATGTATGCAATCCTCTAAGGGTACGTAAACGGCTGACAAAAATACGCGAAGTAGCTGATTTCAGATTATCCTGTCGATGTTGTTATTTCTTGCTCTTTTGACACTGGCCAGGTATTAGCGTATAAAATAGTAATTTTTATCATCTGAGTAAAATTTATAAACATAGATCTAATCGGAGCCTTATTGCTACAACTTTTAAAGTCAGGACTTAAGCTCTATAATGTAAAATTAGTGATATGAAGTATTTAATTGCTAATCTAAACAGTATTACTAATAGAAGGGACTATGAGATTTGTAATATTTACGCTTCAATTGTAATCTAAGGTTGGTTTTAGATTCTTTGTATAAAAGAAATATCTAATTCTTGTGGAGCAGTGCTTTCTACTTATCAGTGAGCGATGGATCCCGGAGCTTTAACCTAGGGCGTTAACCTATTAAGCAGGCTTAAAATTAATTCATAAAGAATTGGTAATAAGCGAAAACAGCAGTAAAGCAGTAATGCAGTAAAGAGTGTTATATTACTGTGCAAATACAAAACTACCACTGACGCCGTGGTTGCTTCATGTTCGTGTTGTTAAGACAACACGACAGCTACTAACTTCGTCCAGGCTTGAGGTGTAATACTTCATGTGCATCGGCCAATTAAATAGCACCGGTCTTTGGGTTTCCACTGGACAATACTTATCAAAGCAGCTGGTTTGAAGATTTGAACCATATATAACTAGGGAAGCGATGGCGATGAAGTACATTGGGCCTACCAATTCAAGAAAGTTGGCTTGATGCCTTCCATTTAGGCAACGGTAAATTCTTGCAGGGCCAGTGATCTACATGGGAAGAGTCCTACCATCCTCTTTACTCACCGTCTGGCTCCCATACTTCACTTCATTATTTCTCTAACTGCAGTCATATAAATACAGCAGCAGCAGCATACACGTTAGCTAGAGGTGGGGAGCACCTCAGCTACTGTGCCGCAATACTGAGAAAAAAAGAAGAAAAAATGCAACTGGTGCAAGCTGGCTGAGCTACCGGTAACGGATGGGCATCGTTCCGGTAAGCTACCAACCGGCTGCTGTGCACCCAAAAAAAATTATTATGCAAAATTATATAAAGCTAAATAATGAGATCGTGGTTGGAGGGGGAGGCTAAGAGGGATGGGGTGGGACAAAGAAACTCACAGCACGAACGCCACTGAGGTCGGCTCCTTGCCAAATCAGCAAGTGTGTCCAACCAAACGTGTTCATCGTCTTTCGGACCCCAACCAGGGATCCAAGACGCTCCAACCGAGGCCAGCTCAGAAGTGAGGGCCTTCATTCTTTTGGACCAAGTCATCGCTTGGCCACCCCTCCTCTTCGTCCATCCACACCCCCGGCAAGCGAACAACGCACGTCGCGGAAGTCGGTGGGTTGGCATGCGTAACACGTGGCCGAGCCATCTGAGCTTGATGCGTGAAATAACGGTGCTGAGCGGTTCAGTTCCTTTTCCTGTGCCATAAACAAGACGTCCAACACGCTCGTTGCTCACGCGGTGTTCCCACCAAATGTGAGCTAAATTACGAAGGCACCGGTGGTCGAACGTAACTAGCCTCTTCAGGTCCGCTGCTTTAAGCGGCCAGGTTTCACAACCGTACAGTAGGGTCGAACGTACCGCTGCATTGTACACTCTACCCTTCAGGGCAAGAGTGATGTCGCGCCGGCGCCATAAATGGCGAAGATTAGCAAAAGCGCCCCGAGCTTTTACCATACGATTCGTGATTTCATCTTCAATCCCACGGGCGCTGATACAACTTCTCAGGTAGTTGAATTTTTGGACGACTCCTAGCTGATCCCCACCAAGGGTCAGCGTAAGGGGCGGTCCAGACCAATCTTGGAGAAACGCTTTGCACTTCGTATAAATACTATCTTAAGCGAATAAAGCGTTGGCCTCGTTGCAGAGCTACACCTACCGCACCAATGCATCAGAATGTCGGTTGTTTGATCCGACTACCAGTAGTAATACGCCCAAGTAGGTAGCTGAGCTTATCAACCCGCTTCAGTTGTTGTTCCCTGCTAACAAGAATCAGTAATGTTAAGATCCAGTAGAAGCATACTACTCTGCATTATAACCATGCGAATAATATGTTTCGGCTTGTTGCACTACTTATTATCTTGATGAGCATACAATGTATAACGGTCTAAATCGTTTGCAGCCGTTGAGTGTTGTGGGGAAGACGAAGCATCCGATGACGACGTAAACGAGATAAAATGTGGGGAACTATAAAATTTTCACACCACGAAGGATGTCAGTGGGAATCGTAGTAAACGGAACTTGGTGACAGGTAAAAGTATTGTGTTTACATAAAGGAAATGGGCATCTTCGAGATACAAATATGCCCTCTTTGCCGGTCCCTTGTCTTCAATAGCAGACTACGAGTATCTCCACAAACGGTCACGTCGCTAGGGTTTGCGATTGAAACACGCTATAAAATACATGCGTAAATGGGTTTCACCTCACCACCTAGATGTGGGTATTAAATGGTCTTAAGTCTATTCTGCGCAAACAGTGATGTCAAATTCAACGGAGTCGGAACACGATTACTCTGATAAGGTAGAAAATAACGTTGTGCCTTACTTAATTCCACAGCTTGCAGTGTCCAGCGTAATTAATGCTATCTATCTTCCTATGAGGTCGGCAGCAGCCCAACTACGTCAGCTCCAACTTGGCAATATCACAATCCCATCTATAAGTCAGGAATAAACGATCATTGATCATGTCCTTAAGAAGAAAAGTGGGATGTTACCAGACATATAAGTGACCGAGGTAGTAACCTTGTTGGGTCAATAGGTGACAATACTGAAAAGTCATTCCAAGTATTAGAGAGACAACTTCCATCATGAATTATAATCGAAAGAATGGTGGTGAGAAACCTAATTTCTTTTCCGCACTCCACTGGTATGTACTACAATGAGAATTTGGGCAAAGTAATGTATATTGGTTGACTAATATTAACATGAAAAAGTGTTTGCTAGAAATGAGCGAAATAAACTTTTACGAATATACGTGTTTTAGTAATGCCTCCATTATTTATTAAGGACAAATCTAATAATACTAAAATAGTGGTGGAAGAAGAATAACTTAGAAATTATCCAAAATCAATATCAGTACGCAGACGATTATGGCAATTGTATTGCTCTGAGAGCACACACAAAACGCACCGTCGCTGCTAGTTGATATTTCAACTTGAGGTTTTCAAACACCACTTGATCCCGGGCAACCAAATTTGCTTCCCGCACCGTTCGGTTCAAATGCTCGTGACTTTGGCGTACCACACGATGTTCGTCTTCCAGATTGTTGTATCGCATTGCCAAATCGATTAGCTTGCTTTCCAAATAGGCAATTTGCTCTTGCAATGGAAAGTAATACATATCCTATGATGGGAAACAGTCAGTGCGTACGGTGCACAGAAACTTACATTCGCGTCACAAACGCCTGCCACGGTGAGTGTGAAAGGCGGTCCAGGTTCGTAATCCCAAGGCTGATGAGATGGACGAACGTCTGGGTTACTCATCAGGATGAAATCACAAACACAGGTGTGACAACAACCAATAACGTACTGTTAATCTCACGCATAATGTGTTTAAAATGGTTTGCATGCTTCTGCTGCAGCTTACTACTATAATACTATCTGTTTGCTTGATCACGTACGATGTCCACTGAGGGACTGAAAGAGGGCGTTCCAAATTATGTAATGAAACCAAGAAAAATTAGAGACTAAGAATGATGGACGTCCATTCATGGTCAAGTTGACATCCACTTGGAAAGCACAGTAATTGTAAACTTTATGACACTAAATAATGCCCGCATTTATTGGCGGATTCATCGCTCGATGCCCTTAGCTCGTAGCGTCTAGCTTAGCCAAAAACTAGACCTGGAATTTGTCACATTATGAAGAGGATGTAATGGTTCCGCTTGGTTATCTTTAATCAGGCATTACAGGGGACGAATGAACGTTTGGTGAATGTGAATTTCTTCACTGTGCGTTATATAGGCTGATTATGTCAGTGTCTGTGAATTTGTCTTCAAGCCATACCGCCAGACTATGGCCTTAAGTATCACAAGCTTGACTTGGAATCCAGGAGTCGCAAGGTAGAGCGTGCAAAGAGGACCTGGCGATGCACGCAGTATGCTTAGCCCCCACGCGACTGCTGGTGGTTGCGCGGCAGCGAAGCTTTGGCTTAGTGATGGTGCTTTTTTCTTTTCTTAAGCCCTACCAGATTATCAGCTTGCAGTACTAAGTATTCTTGGCGTCTTTGAAAGTTCTGTCGTGGACAGACACAAGTTGTGAACGAGAAACGCGAAACAAAATATACAGAATTCCAACTGATCCACTGATTGAAATCATTGGTACTTGAGGGGCATACGACAGGAAAGATGTGGAATTCTAGTACCTGTTGGTTCTATAATTCCTAGGCTTTGTGAGCTTTTATACATACACAAACCGGTAGCGTATTCGAGGTCAATACGGAATATGCCAAACTCTTCGTATTGCATACAGGTTATAAAATAGCTGGCATACATTTTGGATATTTTTCTGAGAATGATAAGCCTTCTTCAGGTTATGGTCACATTCTAGTTTGTTGAAAGTTTTGGAAATATAAGCATTCTGGCTTATCGATTGTTTTCCTAGAACTGTGTTTAACCATTTACTAACGTTCCACTATGGGAAACAGCCAGCTTCCTTTGAGCCTACAATGATCAGCACAAGATAAGCTGTGAGGTAGCAACCGACCAGCTGAAGCAACTCTTTCTCAGATGTACCTACAACATTCAATCTCAATTCAACACTCAACTACACAGGTAAATAGATGAAGTAGCAATGGAATCTCCTCTAGCCTCACTGTTGGCAGATGCCTACAGTGAAAAATTAGTGGACGACCCACTCAAATCGATTATTTCCTCTTACAAGTTCTACGGATGTTATGTGGACGAGATACTCTTTATAAGTGCTCGGGCAACCAACTTTCAGAACGATATTGAAGGTTTCAAATGGGCACATCCCAATGCCACATACACAACCAAGGAAGAAAATAAAACCTAACCGAATTTCTTCGGAGCAAAGCAACAGAGATGACTGGACGGATCGATTCAGCGTAACACAGAAAACCACACTGGATCTGGCATTACGCAGTCCCAGAGCTAACTGATACTCAACCGCGAAAGAACCCTAGGGCATATTCTAACCAACTGCTCAGATAAGGTCAACCGGCCCCTGGGCTCAAAAACCACCAAACTGTCCTAGCCCACGCGCGACTTATGATGTTTGCGCAGCATCAGTCAGTACTATGCTTACCGGCTTTCTGTTCCAACCTTCTATGGACGTACGATCTTAAGCCAGGATACTGAATAAGGCAAATTGAAGCAGATCAGCCGCACCATTAAAACAAATGGTTACTTAGAACGCTTCATTTATACCCAGAAAGAGTCCAGAACTCCAAGTAATAGAGAAGAAACAGGCTTTCCTCAACATTCCCTTTGAGAATGTACGGTGGCCGAGTTCCGTGAGATAAACTTGCCAAATAAGCTTTAGTGCAACCAGTTAGTCTTGTCTGGTCGCCTCTGCGTCAGCCGGTGAATGAAAGGATTTCACACCTGACTTGCATCTCTTAGCTCACTGCTTGGAATCCGCGTAGGGGCAGGGCTCCTCGCGGTGTACTCTGACCACGTGCGACTGGTGGTAGTCGCCTTACCGTACAATGTGCCGGAGTGCTTTCTTTCTTTTTGATCACATCTAGTCGATAGTGATCAATCGGTTCAGCTACTTCTGTGAAACTAGGTACATTAAACAAAAATGGTGCACTTTGATAAACGAATCAAAAGCAACTTAAAAACAATAAACCTACCAGCTGATCAGTACTAAACATCGAGTTAACTAACGCATAGTATTCGAAATCATGTTTAACAAACGATCACGGCTGTAGCGTAAATTAGGGGCACGAGTTCTTTCTTCCGTTGAAGCAATAAACATCAGAACGAAAAGCACGAATATCAGCATCCAAATGAAGTTCTTGCAGGAACTACCACTTCTGTGACAAATAGTCGAATGAAGTACCAGAGTATGCATTTGTGAGTGTGAGTCACGGGAGGCGCGATATACCTCGCCTAACGGCTAATTATTTTGCATAATTTGAAGCAGCCTACGTGGCCACTGTTCCTCAGGGTACAGTAGGGCGATCTACTGCGCAATCGTGAAAGTTTGTTGCTTCGCTACACCGCAAACATTCAGCCATGTCCCCGTGCTTTAACTTACCAAATACCGCGACATCATTAAGTAGTAAACATGTTGAACACCGTTAGCACTACCGACATTTGTCACATCTATAAAAAAGTGCTTGTTTTAAAATAGCTGAATGCATGGAATGGAGCCTTTGTTCAACACTTTCTCAGGGCAATCAAATTGACGATCTATGGTTTAACAGATCAGAGGAAAACGGATTTCGAGTCATTCAAACCTATTCAGTATACTTATACCTATGCTCTAGGATAAGCGGGACGGTTACACACTAATCTAGTCTTATTTTCTCAGCATTATTTAGCGCGTTTGCACATTTTGCATAAAGGAAGAATCACAGTGAGATAACGGTTAAAATTACCCCTTCAACAGAACCGTTTTCCGCACCGTATCCTGATACAATTTGACGAATTCGCATCTAAATGACAGGTAAAGTAGAATGTGGAATGATGTAAAACGTACAGTCTCAGGATCAAAAACTCGGAGAGTTTCTGCATCCAGGGAATTCTTTCCATTAAGACTTGACGGAGGTGACACAACGCCGTCCATCTATTGGAATAGGAAGAGACACGAATGAGAAACAGCCGCATTTTGTGGGACCAGTTCGGCAAAGCAGCAGATATTACATAGTAGGCATTAATTAAGGGGCAAATAGTCATGTAACCTATATATCAAGTTTAATCTATATACAAATATATTTGGTACAATTCGCAGACATGGAAGTTAATCCAGATATGGCTGCCAACCAAAGGGGACGGCCATTTCAGTCGAAATCAACTCAGCGACCGTAGTTTATTTTTCCTGTGACCGTACTATTGCTCGTTTCGACAAGCTTGGTGTTAGCCTATTAAACTAGTATGAGTTATCGAAATCCACAAATCTATGAGGCTTTGAAGCGGCGATTGTTTATTTGCTTGATAGTGTGGACCGAAAGACTGCAACCAGTGGTCTCCTACCTCCCTGATTGACTCGCAATCCAACCACACAGCGGGTACACCAAATGCAACTTGGAACCCTTTACCGCTGTACCAAGTTTTGTTCGCGGACCTAGGAACCATAGTAATCAAGGCGTCAACCTTTGAACACTACGCCTCGAGGTCTACTCCAGCTCAGGCTATCTCCATTTGATGAGTCCAAAGGAGGACGAAACCGGTTATAGGGTGTCAGGGTTGGGAGAGCAACAATGAACCACCAATTCGGATACGGTCCATGTGATCGTAATGACCGAGGTCTACTTAAAAGAGGACCGAGGTCCAAATAGAGATTGCGAATCGCAATCCAACCCCACAGCGGGTACACCAAATGTCACTTGACTCACAGTTAGTATATATACATGCTTGAAGAGTGAAGAGTGACGAAAGTGGTGTGCAGAGCTGTGTTACGGAATGGCAGCGTAAATAGTTTAATGAATGTTTAAATTCATGGCTTTCGTAACACGGTCTACCATGTGAAGCGACTTAGGCTACGCGCATGACCGTGCTCATGCCTCATGAATTTATGTCCAGTAGAAACTATGGTAAGATATTCCGCGCGACAGCGCCAGCACGACTGTCTGGTTACGGCAAAGCAGAAAACAAGCAACCCAGCCCCTATATTCTGCGAGTTTTAAGTTTACCTTATCGGCCTTTGCGTGATAAACAACTCTAAGCACTTGAGCCATCACATGTTAAGTTTCACCCATAAGAGCAGACTGAGCCACCATCGTTGCAAACTGGTAAAACAATACTGCCTACTGGAATGTGGATGGAATTTCTCACTGTGTATTTGCTGTGCATGGAATTAGATCACAGAAACCCCTACATTAGCTGTGCTTAAGGACCATGTAAACGTTACGCTGGCCGCATTACACGATATCATATAACACGTGAACTATACGCACGTTCAGTAGACCAAACCAACTCAAACCCGCTTTCATGAGAAAACCGAAGGCGGTGACATTTCAAGTTGCATAAGGACATATGTGAACGACCCAGATTTACAAAAGCTCGCTTGACATACTCATTTTTTTCGGTTTAGCCGTATATAGTTATCTTTCCTTATATTTTGAAAGTTTACGTCCATTATCCTGAGAGACATATTAATCTTCGGTACTTTTATCCATAACATCCGATTGACCAGTAAACTATGTAGCTGCTGTGAAGGTTTCGGTCAATAGCCTTCAAATCTCTGGTAGTTCGTTTGTCTACACCGGACTTTTTCTGTGATGTGCTATACTTTCCTCGTACTCACACAGGCATTGAGCAACTAACCGCCTGAGAAGATTTTATCCTCCGAAAATTGGCATACATGAAACCACTTCAATGCGACTCGAGGGCCACAATATGATTACGTGTCGCAGTCCATTCACAAAACAAACGCTTCAAATTTACCCTCCAATTAGTCATTAACCATTGTGCGTGACCCTTTCATTTAAAAATGTAGGTTTCGGCCAACATTGGTTCGATGCCTGCTATCTGCCACTGACGCGAACAAATACGACCAAAACAGGTCCTGGTAAACCGAATATCTAAATCGCTGTTTTTAGGACCCACAATGTGAGCATAACTCGCGTGATTAGAGACATGAATTGCTTTTTATATCTTGGCAGATTCGGATGTCAAATGTTATCGCGATTGAACGCATGTTTTGAAATTACGCCTAATAATTTTGTTTTCCGCGTGCTGCATCCGTTCCATAACGAACGCAGGCATTATGGTGGCAGAAGTTGGACACTTTTTCGTAAAGTTTAAGTTTCTTAAGGACGACATCGTCTGGTGTATCAATCATCGAAACGCAGATGCGTCACTCAGCCTGCAAGATCCTCTGAACAACCCCGGTGTTCGATCCAAAGCCTGTCATCTATCTTTTGACGCATCAAATTGACATGATATTCTGTTTTCGCTGCAATACGGGCCAGTTACGAGCAGCTACTTACACAGTGCCCCGAGGTTCTTATAGACGGCCATGGTGTACAATCTGCTACATCAGTGAAGTAGTTACTGTGAGAGGATCGTTTAAGCAAGTGGCTAAAGAGCCACAAGCTAACAGAGCATTTGATTTGACGCCTGCGCATAGTTCGTCTACGTGCTGATTTGTTCGCTGAGCAGTGTTTGCTTAACTGATTCAAAGAAAGAAACTCATGAGTGTAGCAGCGTCGTTAGTTATAGCAATTACAGTTATCTATATCGAGGTACCTACATGCCTTGCAGGCTGGCACTTTTGCTGAGCTTGCTTTGCAACGATATTTGGCATACAGCGTGAGAAAGGTAAAAAATGACCTCTCACTTTGCGCCCCGCCTCCTTGGATCCATCTGACACATAAATTCGGTAGAAGCTAACAAAAGGTTGGGAGCTAAGAGAAACATCCAATCGTTTTTGAACTTGTCCGAAGTCGGGGATGATACAACTGCATTTGGGAGAGAGTTCCAAAGTTGGCATCACGAAGGGAAAAGTAATTCCGACGGCATTCCAGGCGGCTATAGTATTCACACAATTTCAAGAAATTACCTCTGAGATTGGGATTATGGCAGAGTTTATTAGGATCAACTAATATTTGATAGACCTTCGGTAGCATCCGCTAAAAGCCAGCGGCTTCAGCCTTCGGCGAGAAGAGTGTTTGCCTGGACCCTTTACATTCTTTGTTGCCGTTCGTTGTGGTACCTCTTACGCTTCTAGTTCTCGCCTCAACCAAGGTTGCCAAGCTTGGATAGCGTATTCAACATGCGGTCGCACAAAGGAATTGTGCATCATTAGAAAGATCGATGGGTCAAATCTGCCCAGTGCCCTTCGCAACAAGCCGACATACTAGTTGCCTCTTATCTTGGCTTCTTGTGAACAGTTAAGGTAATTCTGTACCAGCACAGTAAGATCACGTTGCTGGGAGCTGGTCCGAAATCCGTGTGCCCCAAGCAATTACGTGCAGTTATGTCTATGGCGTAATTGTACACCGCGACAATTGCCTACGTTGCATAGTATGGCATTATGAGTTGACGAGTTCGAAAAAATGTTAGGACCACACGGGTGCCGTTGCTGGTCGCCCGGTCTTTTGATTGCTCGCCGTATCTTAATGTCATCTGCGAAAATTGGGAAACCATTAGAGATTTATCTCTCTAGATCGTTTGTGAATACCAAGCTCTAGCTCTGAGCCTCGGGTTACACCGCACTCCACATCAACTGCACGGGACAGAGATTCGGACTCTCAACCACAACCGACGCTCGTTTGGAAAATTTTTAATCTAACTCGGGATTGGGTCACCAACGCCATAGCTCCTAAGCCTGTAGAGGGCAATTCGATAGTTTAAGCGATCAAACGCCTTTGTGAAGTCCAGATAGATGACATAGACTCCTGCCTCATCGTATACTGCTTCGGTCCAGCTATTGTGTGAAACTAATAGGTTAGTAGTAGATGTATGCTTTTGACAGAATCCATGTTGCTCCTGAGCTATTAAATTGCAGTTTTCCAAATTCTGCATCTGCACACCTGCGATGAGTGATTTCATAATTTTGGAAAACACAGGGACTAGCCTTATTGGACGGTAATTGTTAGGGTCAGTGCGACTACCTCCCTTTTGAACCTTAGTGTTGATCCCTCGCTTCCATGCCGGCGGAGTTTGGTTTCGCTGTAGACAACGCTAATAGAAACCCGCCAGTGTTTCTGCTTGCGAACTAGATACTGACTACAGCGTCTTCAATATTACCTCATCAACTCCAGGAGATCTGTGGTTAGGCAGGATTAACAACCACATTAACACCTCTTCTGCAGGGAGAGTGATGGTGGCTAAACGTGATGGTGAAATAGTGGAAACGAGGAGAGTAGTTGGCCTCGTTGTCTGCTGGAAAATGTTTGAGTAGTGAAGCTTCCATTGCTGACCGACTGCCCCATCAGCCGTGAGCAGGACTGGGATTCCGAGCTTAACTTTACGTGGGCCACTAACGTGCTTGTATGGGTTTGCGGTTCATACTGAAACACTTAAATAACTACTGCCGATTTGACAACTTGTCCTCGCGGATCGATTTTACGCATAAGTTCCGATGAGCTATGTATGCACTCCAGGTGTCTGCATTCGGGCCGGCTTTGTAATCTCGACATGCCGAATCCCTAAGAAACATGCATTTACGTGTTCTGCTCCTCAGAAATGACTTGTTTTTGTTTTAACCTTGGGAGTACTTCTGTTTCAACACGTGCGTTTCCGGTGTAACAGACGTCTTTGTGGGTTTCCCAGTATACGTCTGGCGTTATTCCGTTAAGAAGGTCCAAGATGTCTCATTAACAAACACGGATAATACGTTGTGGTGCGTAATAGTATACATTTTATCATCCTCTTCTTCAGGATATTCCACATGGCATATATAGTCAACCAGAAGAGTAACACGGTCACTGAAGCCTAATGATGTGCGTGCAGCGATTCCGTCAACCATGAGTTCTTCATTCTTGAGCACAAGAATAAGTATCGAAGGCTTGTTAGCAGTTCGAATTGTGGCAGGATAGGTAACGTAGTTGTTTAGAGCGTAGCTGGAAATAAGTTCCCGCAAACAGGTTTTACACTGTGCGCTATCGGATTCCGCTACTTCCAGGTCATGCACATTAAAGTCGTCTGCAATGAGATTGTGACTGGGTGAATTGGTCAAAGCAATCTGAAGAATGTGTTTCGAATTGGAGTCTATTTCACACGTAGATTTTGGGGGACGGTAAATTACGACTAGTAGATATGTGTTCGTTTTCTGCAACCATGGTCAACACCAAATCGAATCAGGGTTTTGGCTGACATCCCAAATGCTCCCTTAGTCTGTATGTTTATTGTCGTTGTCTGGTGGGATCAAACAGTTTCGAGACCCGTCGGGAAATCCATTGATTTCCGGTGGGTAATAAACAAGCACTATTGTTTATCCTATAACGTAATGGTCCAAAGAAAGTCCACATAAGCTGTATCTATCCGGTATCATCCATCACAATATTATGACCCATTTTTAAATAAATATAACTTCCGGAAGCAAACGACGGAACTAAAAAATAGTACATCAGTTGATATCGGTTTCCTCATGTGACCAACTGTACATTTCCTCACTACTAGCAGAAATCGTGGACTGGTGTGTTTCAAAAGATCTACGCATTTCCCGACATCAAAAGGAAAGAAGCTTGGAGAAGAATGTGAGAATACGGCTGAATGAATGTAGGTATGATTTATCTAAACAAGGAAAGCGGTTACCTGAGGTGAGTTTCTCGAAGAACTGGATTTTCCTCTGGATGGCGAAGGTGACTTTGAGGACTTCTTGGGTCTTAGCTAAGGAAATGAATAGTTCAGTTATACTCTATTAGTATTATGCGTCACTCTAGCAATCGAGCCTGGGCACTCATCGAGTGATGGTAAAAGATGTCATTTTATGTACAGATGAAGTAAAATGTATTTGTAAAACGAAAGGAAGGAAAACGTCGCCATAAAATGAGACAGAACGACACACTCAGCAAGCTTCTGATCCGTAAACTACTTGCGCTGTAATATAAAAGGTTTTTAATCCGTATTGTGTATATCGCCTGACGTGTGGAATTTCAGTAATGTGTAGCCAGTGGCAGTTGGAAAGTGAATACGGCATAAAATTTGGAAACAACTGAGCGCTCGAAAGCAACCACCCGATCAGTGACAACATTCTACCAATATAGTGACCAACGGACAATCGTGGGACACTGGTGTCAATAGGGTAAAATTGCAAAGCTTTCAAGTATCCAATAGCAACAAGGGGAATATTGCATCAGTGGAAAAGTGACAGTGATTGCAGTCTGAGAAAGTTTAATTTTTGAGCTAGTTACGTGGAGTAAGCCGCAGCCACAGAAGCAATGATTTGTTGGACTGATCTTTGAGAACCGTATTTGCCCTACCCGGCTTCCTTCAAAGTTGTAATAAAGGTATTCCCAACGCTGCGCAAGGATTCGCACACGGGACTACAGGAGCTCCGCTATGCCAAAGTAAAAACAAACCTTGCAAGTATGCAGCTATATCCATGTACTTCGCTTGGATTTCATCACGTGTCGAAGTGATAAGCAATTCAACAACTGTAGTACGTTCCTAGGAACGATCCAGTGCTGAAAATGAACTGCTGCAACTCATCAGAAATTGATCCCATATATAATCAGACGTAGGTATGTAAACAAATGGTGAATGCTGAGCTCGGTACTCTGTGTGGAACAAATGAGCAACCCATTTCTAAAACTTCAGTGCGGTCGTAGTTGGTTAACAGCAATTTAACCCAGCACCACGTATTGACTCAGAACAGGGTGTTGTCGCAGATTATGTGAGCGTTCTCAATATCAATACTCATCCACACAAAGGCGCAGTGCGATTTTATTCTGTGTGCTGGATGCACAGCGAATATCTGATGGCACTATTGCTTCAACACATTGCTAATACAAATTGCAGATCAAAGCTCCAGTGCCGGTTGAATGCATCACGATGGACTGGCAGTCATTCAATCTTATCACAGGGGATTAGACGATCGATTGTGCAGGAGCCTGTCTCCCTCAAGGGTGCTTTGGAAACCGGTAAGCGGCTGTGACGAAGATAAGGGGTTAAAACCGCTCCACACGCTGAAGCTTTTCCAAAAACTAGACATAAAAGTTGCCTACCGATCAGATCAATAATTTGCCAACAAAAGAACTTTATGGGGATGGCTTACTTAGGGTTACTTCAAATGCACTTTATAAAATCCACATGCCTATTACAAACAGGTAATTGTCTTTAGTCATGGAGTTTGAGGACATAGGTATCTTCCAATCGTTTACTTTCTGCTAGATGCATCATACTCAGTAAATATATCGGCCTCGTTCTCAAGGCTCTATGACACCAAGGCAAATGATAAGATTTTGAGAACCAATGGAATACAAACTAACTTCACAAGTGGATTTCGCATTCGTTGATACTGCAGTTATCCTTAGCCTCGGTTGCTAGATATTAGGTCATCAAATCGTGATTGACCTAGCCGCTGGATTCATGTGAATACAGGTTTCACCTATTATGTTTGGATCACTCCATGGTTTTTGTAAGAAATTTTTCAACCTCCGGTATGCGACACGTATTCCCTAGGCCATGAACTCTAATGCTTAATTTGCTTGTTATTTCAAGCTGGCAATACAATTGGTCATCGGAGTTTGTGCAAAACACTGGTTCGTTGCTAACACGATGTTCACTCCGGATGTGGATTCATTTTATGCATAGGACTGTCAACCAAACCGGACATAAGTGCAGCATACAGCAAGGGGAAATGATCTATTTCGTCTTGATCCACAGTTGAAGACCAACTTATACAGGTTGTCTGAGAAAGCCAAGGTTGAGTGGCCTGCTTTTGAGTTGGTAATCCGGTCTATGCGCTCAATGAGAACAATGTGAAAGTGCTGGTTGTTTTATCTATCTAGGTTAACCTTAGACATGCTATCCTAACCAAATCTACGGCGTTGCGAAACATACTTGTACAATGATCACATGAAGAGAGTGGGTTTAGTAAGTACTACTAAGCATGTGGGTCAGCATGTATAATAAAGCATAATAGAAAAGGCTATCAGACGATGTTGGTGAAACTAACCGGTGGAGAGGATTTCGACGCGAATGGGCCGGTTTTGCGGGGCGATGATAGAGACAAGCCTTGACTGATTTTAGGCTGCAGGGTCCCAAAATGGCAAAAATGTAAGATATGACCATTTATCCTCATTCAAGCGAAAATGTCCAGGGGTTCACATTTCATGGATTTCGCCAAATTCAGCAAACAAGGTATAACTGTAAGGACTAAATCATTTAGCCACACTGCACTACACCTTCAAGTATGGAAGAATACCTCCATTTCCTGCGCTATATGAATTCTGTCAACACATCAAGCAGTGATGTTAATGCCTTCATTTCTACGATCAAGTTGTCATTGTAATTTAGTCGCTGTATAATCATACGCTTCAAATGTAGTCCCAGTGACCGAAGGAAGAGAGGTTCGTTTTGCTTAGTTCTGACATTATATGCACACAACGCTGATTGCACCTTCAGTAAATGTTGCAAAAGGCTTTGCGTACCATGGCTCGGTGGTCTAAGTGCAGATGCTACGGGTAACAACCCAAAGATGCTGGGTCCAAGTAAGTTTGGACAAGGGGTCTGGAACTGATCAAATTTCGATGTACGCGATCAGTTGTATGATAAAATAAAATGTGGTTTTGGTCCACGCTCCTGTGTGTTGATTGCCTGCTTCATCTTTCAGGCTAACGCACATGCATTCAACCTGCGCTGGACTTAAAAGCTAACAGCACATATTTTGAAACAACTAGTAAGTTCTTTCAGACCTTGTCCGGTAGGGAGTTATTGGTGGAGTGAACTT
Organism: Dicrocoelium dendriticum; assembly: GCA_944474145.2. Lineage (NCBI taxonomy): Eukaryota > Metazoa > Platyhelminthes > Trematoda > Plagiorchiida > Dicrocoeliidae > Dicrocoelium > Dicrocoelium dendriticum. The sequence continues at coordinate 119,829,595 of OX104067.1, read as the reverse complement.
GATTACGATGCCTGGGGGCTTGCAAGTCGAAAGGTAGCTGTCGTATTTGAAGCCGTGTGGTGTTGTTGATTTGTGAGCACATGGGCTCTGAATGTTTGTATGGATCCTGCATGTTTTACTTCATTGTCCTTATGTTATTAACTGACTTAAGATCCCACGGAATGTATAGCGGATGGACCCAATAATGGATTGCTAAATTCCAAATCCTGGCCACATTCAGCTCCCCTTAACTACACCAACATGATGAGCCATAATCCAAAGCTAGCCATGCAGTATTTGTAGGCCAAAATGTCCACTACCAATTTCCAAGAGGCTTACTTAAACAGCAGCTTCCTGATTTGTGGAGCAGGTTATTATCGCCCCGATTTTTAAGGGTTGTAGCGATTAGGGGCTTGCCACGGTTCGGTCAGTTATCCTCCTTCCGTTGCTCTCAAAGTTGAGGGAGTTGATCTTAGCTGGGGCATTAATGGACTAGGTAAAAAGACTTAAAATCATAGTGCC
>OX104067.1:119794826-119828646 GCA_944474145.2 Dicrocoelium dendriticum | reverse complement strand
ATATATGCGCATCACTGACGAGCCCCAATAGGGCGAAACGGCCGTCTGGTGCTTTTCCGGATAGGTAGTTGACTTATCCGAATTGTCAGCTGACTGCGACGAACAAAAATAATCTCGAATGTATTTAGCATCATGAAAAGCAGATTATTGAATCACAGATATCTTAGACTGTTCTGAGCAAAAGCAATGGCGAAATGGATAAAAATGGTTGATATATGGGAGGCTACTTGTCACGAAATCGGAAGCGAAAAAATGAAGCTCAGCTTCTATGCTCAACTGAAGTAAAATGAGCTTATTGAACATCTAGCAACTGATGGTATAACTTGAAGTTGTTGGTGAGGAGTTATAATGTGACTGAATGATGGCTGAGTGGTTGGATAACCAGTAAGCTTAGTAACCATATGCCAGAATCATTACATTATGGTTGGCTAGATGTGTGAGATCGTGCTAACACTAGAAAACATCGGGCCATAAGGGAATTCTGGTGTTATATTGAAAACAATTTAGCCGTCTACAGTACCGGTTTACCTAACTCCCAGTAGATGGTGAATTGTAGCACAAACATAATTGGTTAATGCAGAGTAAGCTTCTAGGATATAAAAATATTGATATACTTCAACCTCTGATGTTTGAAGAAAGGGTGATATAATCAAAATTTACCTGGAGCACATCTTGATCATGGCTGGACCTCCCAGATCTCGGTGATTTGGGGGAATTAGGCTAGAAACGTAAACTTATGAATTAGCTGTTGTCTGGTATGAATTCATCTAATCACCAAGAGATATTGCGACCAAAATGTAAGCACAGCAAATAAAGAGGCGATGCAGGGACACTTTCGTATTATGATGATTCCATGGAATAATTATTATATCTACAGTGACTGCGGTATATGCATTTCTGAGCATTCCAGAATCATAACGCGCACATAAATTTGAGTGAAGAGTAATAGAGAGACGGAATTAGCCGAAAGAGTTTTGGTTCTAAATTAATTAGAAATTTTAGTTGTTAGCCCTTCGGTAATTCCCAGCCTTTTAGTGTTATTTGTCAATGACTTTCAAATAGGAAGTAGAATAAACGAATGCCAAACCCGATATTTTAAGCAGTGAAAGCCTCAAAATAAATGAGCAACGACTGACAAATAAATCTTGTATAGATCCAGGGAAATGGCGATGGTTACACATTGTCGATTTTCCTATGTAACCCTGAATTTTTCATCCCAAGCGTGTCAAGACTTCATTGCATCAAATAAACACGAATTTCACATAATGACATATAAACCTGATCGATTCCGACAGGTCATTTAAGGTCAAGCTAACTTGACTACATCGTTCATCATGGGGTACATCCGCATCCCGTGGTCATTTCTCAAATGGCGAATTAAGGCGTTTTAGCTAATATTTCACGTGAAACTCTCGGGATTGTCTACACAGCTGTGGACAGCTCAATGAATCGGTCAGAACTCGCTAGCTAATGGAACAAATTATTGAACGTGCCGTTGTCACAAACAGTGTGGAGTCTATTAAGGAGAATTAACCTCCAGGATTTGGTAAGCAAGGTAAATGCACCGATGAATAAGAACTCAGGGTGAATTTCCATGGTGGTAAAACACAGGGGAAATTACTCATTCCATGAAAGTGTACCAATCACTCCAGTTTAATCTAACACTAAATAAGAAAAATTCAGAAGAATTTGAAACATTGGTAGCTGGCGCAAGCTGTTCAATTGTTAGATTGTTCGGAGGGCTGAGTAGTTCGATTTTGCTAGTTTCCCTATTAATCGAAATCATATTCTCCTTAGGACTTTTCCAGTGGTATCAATGTGCCTGTGTGGGCCTGTTGCGTCCAGAAATGTATATCATCCGCGGTTATTCCGTTCTTTGTATATGTTTCTGACACTCGAAAATATGGTTCAAACTGACTGACTGTTTACATTTTTCCCTTACCAGTATCATGCTATCATTATTCGTAGCAAGAAGTTTGAATCCATTGGTGCGCGATGCTCGAAATTCCACTGACACTGTGGGTACATTGGGCGCGTGGTTAGTTCGTACTAGCTGTCCCCAACTTTGCTGGTTCAAGAAGATCGTTTTGGTTTAGCTTATAACAGTTTGTTGGAGAGAAATTCGCAGAACACCATGGTATACGATCACGTTGGCTAGATTTTTCGTAGAGAACCAACTTATGAAATGCTTTGCAATCTACATCGTCGGAGCCATGTATACAAACCGGCGTAGTGAAATTTTATATTTGTTATTGAATTTACTCAGTAACAACCTTTAAACGACTTCGTGCCGATAATGCTACATAGATTGCAGATGAAATTTATTCAACCCAAGTACCAGTCTATATAAGTGATGCGAACAAGGAAACAATCACAACTTTTATAACGTCAGACTTTATATTGTCAATCAACAAATTACTAAAATATAATGCATTACCACACCTATGATTATTTTTCTTTGCGTTTAGCGTTTTCGTTACCAATATTATTAGCTACAGGTAAATAAATATTTACCTAACTTTGAAACCGGATTGGGTAGAATGGCGCATAACGGCCTGCGCTTCACTTAGTTTGGAGAGCTTTTGTGTCATAAACCTACGAACAATAACCACGATTTAACACAGGATAAAAGCAGGTGCTTGACACGTCCCGTAGGATGGTTGGTGTGAACAAAATGAAGTCGAAATGTATGTGCGTCACCTACCGAGCGTCTACCAAAAATGTGCTCATAAATAGTGTTTATGTAAAATAAAAATCGTGTGTAAGCATACATCTTCAGGAAGTGTTTTCGATTCAAGTATGGGCGGAATAGAATAATCAATTCCTACGGCATTCTTAGTGTTAGCCTGAACCTCAGATACAAAGAGGATAATATCTGTGAGTCGGTACGATTGGGATGTCATTTCGGTGGAGTAGCTCGGCGTAAAGAGGAATCTCTTGCAAATATCTATATTGCGTATCTAATGCCTGCAGTCAATCGTGGCTAACGCAATTCATGTGGACAATTTGCGTGCACTTCACAAGAAGGGAAAATTTCCGTACAGAGGTGCTTACTTTCGACGATGTTTTTGTAGTGAGCATCTGCACGGATACTGGAACTACCTCAGGCGCATCTCCTGGACTAACCTGAAAGAGAGAAAGGATGAGTGATTAGAAAAAATGCACTCAGTTCTGTACGCTATCTCGGGTACAACTTGCCAAGTGGAACAATTTATCATTATAAAGTGTTGCACAGATAAGTACTAACCTGCAGTGAACTCTTCTTTGAGCCCAAAGCGACCATATTGGTGGAACTGACTACCGAAGGCTGCATGGAGTAGAGCTGAAAAATATGGTTTCATGAGAAGCTGACACTAGGCATGCACATTCGATCCCTTATTGAAAGTTATAATTTAATTTGTCCTGGGGTTCATTATGTGTCAAAAATAAGCTTAAGCGCGATCAAAATCCAGTATAACTGCTTAGAGGAGTATTTTATACTGTTTGCAAATATGAATCGGTATTTCACCGTTGCGCTTCATTAGTAAGCAATTTTCGTGTGCGGTCACCTTGGGATAATTGTCCCAAACAAGTGGAACAAGCTTGTGCTCAATGAGGCTCACTTGTCTCATCATCAAGCCATTCTAACATCCGATTTTTATTTGTCTTTCCCTTTGTAGTTTTGGCATGCAAGTCACGCATTGCCTTCTACTACTAGTGAGCTCCCGACTTTAGTCTGTGGTTCTAACTTACTCGTTCTGCTGATGTTGATGCTCTCTTGATGCAGAGCCTGTCCACGACGTTGTCATTGTATTTGCACTCAATTCCCTTTAATGACGTTATTCTTCCGCCTTACTTCATTGCTTCACCCTCTCTTACGACCCATACTAAACCTTGCCCTACAACTCCCGTCATTTCTAGGTATAGGTCCAACGCATGCTACTGCTCTAAATGCTACAGCTAATTGTTGGTTTGATTTGGGAACGTAATACCTCATTGCCTGCCGCCGTATCTTTCACAGGCCGTATCGAAAACGAGTAGTCAAAGTACCGTTAGGTTGTGTCATATCCACAGCTGCCTGTAGCTGCGTCCTTTTGCCGCAAGACAGCAGACGCTGAACTCTCTTGTCTGCCTTTTTCTTAGGCGTGCTGCGCCATTCAGTTAACATGCTGCAAAGAATCTCGTTGAAAGTTACTTGTTACCACAACAACATTTAAGGCAGAGATCCATTTAGGCTGCAGCTTCCAGCCGTACTGCATCGTGAGACAATTTCGTGTTTCCCTGCACTCAAATCCAATGCAAAGTTTCCGGGACAGTAGTTTGACGGTGGCCCTTGAATTAATCTGTAAAGCTACCAGTTGTCCTTGAGTTTGCGGTGTTGCAAAAGCACACTTTTACCCACTATTGTTTTCCATGTTATTTACCGAAAACTCAGGGACTTGCTGACTCCAATTATCCACTGATCGCAGTTTAGCAGTACGGCAGCCACAAGTAACAATGTGGATCGGCCTTCGCAATAATAACCAAATCACTTGTGATCTGTCAATCTGTGTTCAGCGCTCTGTTCAGGTTCCTGTCACTCGCCATTCCTTGTGACCTTGTCAGCCAGTGCGCCTGCATAACCCATCACATGGACCGCGCGACCACGCCGACCGCTCATTTGACCTTGTAAATACCACGCTCGCCTGACCGATGTGCGCCGCTCTCAAAGCTGTAAAAGTACGGAACGTTAACCAACCCACTGGGTCAGGTAACGACACCAAATTGAATGGCAGAAATGCGAAACCGAAGCGGCTCCAAGCGAAAGGCATTTGCGGGTTAGGAGAATGACATCGGGTAGTAAAAATCGGTCTGGCTTGCTCGCACTGTTTGGAATGGTATCACGAAATGTGCAAATGTGTCCCAACAACAGGTACGGGAGCGAAATTGCTCCCAAGATGCATTTTGGTTCTTTACTGCGTGTTCCACCATCCCCCTCGTTAAGTGCTTGCTCATCCTAGCTCAGAAATGCGACCGGTTAACCGCAGAAGCAGAACAGAGGATAAACGATAAGATTACTTCAATGGAAGCGAGTATGCATCACAGAAGCCTAGTGGCTTCTAAGCAACGGAATGCCGAACAATCCGCTTCCCCTGAACCGCAATCATCTACGTCTCCATCTCTGTTGTCTTCTCCCACTGGTAGAATGCCGGGCGAAAACAGACCGTACCTAAGAGAGTCAACCAGTACTCACGGCAACGAAAGTCAGGCTCCACTGAAAACATTTGGTTAAGCAAATTCCACTAGACCTAACATCTAGCATTAACAAGGATGAAGCAGCCGAACACCAACCCTTGGTACCTGTAGCTCAAATATCTCTTGTCGAGACTAAGCCTCCCAGAACATCAGTTACATATGCAGAGATTGGTGCAAAGGTCCACCGAAAGGCCGTCGTTTCGGCCTCTTCCATTGTAAAAATGGTTAACGCGAGTAAAGGGACAAACAGCAAGCAATCAACACTTATCAGCGGGTCAAGACAAACGGGTACCATACCTCGTAGATAAACGAAAAAGGGATCCAACAACAGTGTCCGGACTGTTGCACGCTCAAATGTCCCTGAATCTACCGCCATCACATTGCGAGATAAGTTATCAGACGACCAAGACCAATGGAACTCATTGTGTATGCATATAAGTATCCAAGCCAAGGCTATAAAATTATTACGAATTACTCATCATCCAAACTCGCCACACTATGAAGAGCCCAAAATTATTCGAGTAACACTGGAATCTTCCACCGACGTATAAAAGTTTTTGTTCTCCGCAAGCGCGCTAAAACTCGGATCCTTTGGAATGCGTATCGATAATGACGTCCCTTGGAGCGCACGACAACCAAAAAGAAACACCGAAGAGGGGCACAGCAAGCAAAACCGCTTAAACACAATCTTCATACATGGCGTGCCAGAACATCCTTCTAACCATGTTCAAGATACCGGAAAGCACGATTTAGAACAGTGGCGGTTCATTTGTGAAACACTTTCTTTGGATAATATTGTGACACTATCGCTCACCAGGATACCTCTCTCATCAAATTATGGAGGATTCGGACCTAGAATCCTAAAACTTGTGGTTCCGTCAGAGCAAAAAGCAAAGGATGTCTTAGATCGATGGCGAGGAAATCGAAAAATTCGGTTAAAGGTCGCAAACGCTTTGCACAGTTCAAATATTAAAGCAACTGAAGCAGCAAGCATACTGACGAATGTACAGAAGTGTAACTTGACTGCTGCTTTAATTGACTCTGAAGTAGGTCTAAACGAAGGCTGGGACGCACCTTGGCCGAATCAAGTTGCAAACGGGGTATCATTGTCCCATCATAAAGCGAGTAACTGCAGACCTCTCATCGGTCGGCATTCTCCCACACTTGACAGCTTCACCTCTCTGCGGGCTCCTAGAGACCGAGAAACTGGCCTGCTTGTATACAAATGCTCAGGATCTTTTTAATAAACTAGCCGAACTGAAAGATCGTCAAGCTTCCGGGTCATATGATGTCATTGGTATCTCCGAGACCTGGTTGCACACGGGAATGACGAACGCTGAAGTTTCGCTACCGGGCATGTCGCTGATCCGGAACGACAGCCTCACAAAAGGAGGAGGGGTAATCCTGTATTACCGAAACAACTTACAGTGCGAAGCCGTGGAGGATTTAGACTCTCAGTTTCCCGACTCCCTTTGGTACCGGTTGCAGTTAAAAGGCAGGGACGCTTGCCTTATTGTCTTGGTGTACCGCGCCCCTAACTCAACACCCGAAACCGACTACCACCTAGCGGCTGATTTAAGGTGCAGTTTACAACAAAAGTACACTCACATTCTTATCATGGGTGATTTTAACGTACATTGTTTAGAAGCCCCTGCCACGATCGAAGAACAATTCAAAACCGATTTACAAGATCTAGTAACTGCTGTTCCTCTTTACAACCACATCACTTTGCCCACTCGGTTCAGAATTGGTAACAAGCAATCTGTGCTGAATCTTGTGCTTACCAACGAGGAGCATATGATTGGGGCGTTGGTTTTAGACTGCCCGTTGGGTCGCAGTGATCACGCAGTCATCAGTTTCAACTTCGTCTGCTATGCAGAATATCTGAATGAGAACGATGAGACTGTGTCAACCATCACAAGCTACGATCGATTAGCCCAGCTCGCCAGCGCCACAACTTGGTCGTTCCTCGAAGAAGAACCCCCGGAAGTCGGCTGGCTCGAGTTCGTCAAAAAATTCAGTTAGCTGACTGCACAGGCTTCAGAGATAAAAGTTCGCTATAAGGGTAAGTCAGTTTCGTACGTTGGGAGCAGAACTGGAAAATGGATGACAGTACGCAACGCAGCATTACGAGTGTACAGAGTAGCTCCAGCACACGAATTCGGGAGAGCTACCTAGCCCAACGTAACCACTGCACTCAACTGTTAAGAGAAGACAAAGCCGCCTATCAGCAGAACATCGCCAAAACCTTTAGTGCTAACCACAAAATGCTGCACAAGCACGTTAATAGCCTACGAAAGGTGAGGCAAGGAATTCTTCCACTCAGGACGGCTGATGGCCCAACAAGAACGGCTGTGGAAGCAGCAAACGCGCTGCAGATGCAATACGCCCCCACGTTTCAAAGAGTCTTGCCACCAAGCGATCTACCAAGCTTTGGCTTCTCCTTGCCAGGACTAACCCACATCATTTTTACCGCGGAGGCTTTATTGCAAAAGCTGACGTCTCTACTCAAACGCAGCTCGCCGGGTGTCGACACCATTCGTCCAGAGGCATTCGGAACAGCAGCAAACCAATTGGCAGGACCATTAGCTCAGTTTTTCCAGCGCTGCTTAGACCGGAACCAAGTTCTCACGATGTGGAACCTTGGAATAATAACCCCGATTCATAAGGATGTAAGCAGGACTGATCCCTCCAACTACCGCCCAGTATCCTTTCTACCTATATTCCCAAGGTCATGGAATCCATAGTTGCTGATGCACTGGTGTGCTATCTGGAAAACTGTAACAGCATCACCCCTGAGCTGCACGGTTTCCGTCGCCAGCGGTCATGTACAACAAACTTACTGATTGCACGCAGTAGTTGGACCGAGGCAGCAGACGCTGGAAGGGGTGTTGATGTGATCTACCTGGATTTTTCCAAGGCTTTCGATCGTCTAGATCATCGGATACTACTCTCCAAGCTGCAGTGTTACGGGATCGGTGACAAACTTTTAAGCTGAATCGCCAACTTTCTACTTCAACGGCAATTAGTGGTCAGAGTTCGGAGCTCTTTATCGAACCCCATACAAGTTGAGTGTGATGTGCTGCAAGGCTCAGTTCTAGGTCCACGTTTGTTTTTGAAGTTTATCAATGACCTTGCACAGAGAATCACTTCAAACTTCCTAATGTTTGCCGACGATTTCAAGATCTGGCGTAGGATCCAGCCGAACGCCGATCAACATGTGCTTCAGAGTGATTTAGATACGGTGTATCAATGGTCGACCCAAAACTTATTGCATTTCAACGTCAGTAAATGCAAGGTGCTTTCCATCCGACATCAGAACAGCTACTCATACCGGCTCGGAACGAATATACTACAGCAATCTACTTTCGAACGTGACTTGGGTGTCCTGGTTCAACATGCCTTGGGTTGCTCCACGCAACCCGAAAACGCCTTAAAGACCGGGAACCAACACGTCGGGCTGTTGCGACGGATGTTGGGACAAATAAACAGCTCCATATTTCGACAAACGCTTATTGCGTACGTTCCTCCCCAAGTTGAGTACGCAATTCAAGGCTGGCATCCAATGGTTGAAACACGACCTTAATGCACTGGAGCAGCCACAACGCCGGGCATCTAAGAACGTAATTGGAATGCGCAATCGGTCCTACCAGGAGAGGCTGCAGCGATTGGGAATGTTCAGTGGAAGCTATCGCAGACTACGAGGTGACCTGATTATGGCATACTTGATTCTGCGAGACCCACATCATGTGTGTCGCCCATTACTCCAACTCAGCAGCAATACAAACCTGAGAGGCCACTCATTAAAACTCGCAGAACAATACAGTCGTCTGGAGTGCTGCAGAAATTTCTTTTCCATTCGTGCCTGTCACCCGTGGAATGCTCTCCCAGAATCGGTCGTCTCTGCACCGACACTAACAATATTTAAAAGACGGCTGGACGATGCACTCATCCACTTACACTTTGTTACTTAACACTATGTCTCCATCCTACACCTGGAGTTTACCCTGGAATTATTTGTTGTTAACTGTGGGTGCTGTGAATCTAAGAGAATCACAGGATTACAGCGGAGCAAACGATAAGTCCTCATTTTCATATTTAAATTATTAACTATTTTAACATCCTTATCATCATTATTGTTATGTTGATATCTCCTGCAACTACCCAACAGGACTTGTAAAGCAACGCTTCTTAACCCGTATAAATTCATTGTTCATTTTTCATCGTACTTCTGATTGCTACGGTCCTTGATTACCAATACTGAGATTTCGGACCTCCACTGTATCACTGATGTCGTATTTGAACATTGCCAACTGATATATCCTCAGATATGCATTTGCGTAGATCAACACTGCGATGCTCCTTCATGCTTTACACCATCCAAGCTGTCCCGCAGTGTACATTTTGTCATCTGCAAAGCACTTGGCAGAACAGTCAAAGGCTGTTCAGAAACGTCGAGCGAGGTTGCCAGGTCAGTGCCCCTGTTATCATGCTGTTTGGCTGTTAGAGGACCAATAACAATACGAAAAGCCACTGGACTTGTACAGAGAGCTTTCTGTACTGTAAGTATATATAAAATTGCGTTTTATCTTTGGATTTCTTCCTCCGTCGTTTATTATTGCGAGGTCGACTCGGGCTTATCGACATGATCAAACACGGTCAGCTTGTTGTTATCGTTGCGATCAACCAAGGTAAGGGGACTGCTGCGTGTAATGTAACCCAGTTTGTGAGAAGCGTTCTTGTTACCAAGTACTAACATATCGTCAACATACCTAAGAAACCTCCTTATTTGAGCATCTCATCTCTAAGAAAGAAACAGTCTGCGTGGGCTGTTCATTGCAAAACCTCAACTGGGCGTACACCTTAGTCTAGAATTAACATGTGACTTTTGCTGTACATGTCAAAAGAAGTCCTACTTCTCACAAGACGACATGGCTCACTAATCGCTGGTTCAAGGTCAAGTATTCACGTTACTTGTAAACTGTCTCCTTTTGTGGCCGAGCAGTAAGAAAAGCTATGTCATCGATGTACACCAGGAATTTTCCAATCAACTGGATACAATTTAAAAGTTCTATCAAGTCGAACAAATCGGTCAGGCTGTGTTTGACATCTGAGAGTTTAACAAGCTCCAGCCATTCATATAACTTATGCAGCGAGGAATTACTCATGGTCAGAATCAACATCAGCAGGAATCAACTTGTGTGACCCCCTGTAAAATGTTTACAGAAATGTATATTATTATCATCGGCGTGAAGAAATCAACAAATAGAGGGTTTAAGGGTTCACTAAATGCCACGTCATAGATTTTGCGGTACTGAGTGTTAATTACTTGAAAGTCGACATTCTTCCTACACGGTTGAAGGGTTTCGGCCATTAATTTATTCGGAATGGCCAGTTTCCAGCTAGTTTGCAAGCGTATTCCCATGCGACTTCAGTGGTAGTTGCCGAACAAATAGCACTCTGACTTCCTGACTACATTAGCAAATGACGAGATGGGTGCGGCGTGAAATGGCCTAGAACCTCCACCCCCTCTAATCCGTGATCGTGTAGGCTGCAGGCTTCCTCCATAGGCAAACATTTGCTAGTCTCGGGTGAATCGATACAACCGGGTTCAAAATTCAAATTTGTGTTGTGTCACGCGAATCCCAGCTTCCTTCCATTTGCCGAAACTGACACAATAAGCTGCACGTAGCCAGCCATCTGGGTTCCAAATCAATCAACTGATAGCCTAGGGTTGACCTAAACGTATTGGGTGATCTTCAGCCACCCATTCCATACTACAACTCTATTTGAGCAAATGCACTGTTAGGCATATATATGCATGTCGGTTATTGGTAATGTCACTAGGGAGACAAAACGAAATATTTGCATCCAGCAGCTTTCGTCTTCTTTCCGCGCGTTTTAAAATTTTGAGGGGAAATAATTGATTTACATTTCTTGTCAAATTGACAGCATTTCTGATTGACTTTAAGAGCTGCCGCTATAAATCCAAACAGAAAAATCAGATTACCGAAAAGGGGAGATGACTCAATCATTTCCTTTAAGCTCGTCAGTCACTTCCCATGCAAAACACCAGAGATGTAAAAGAACAACAGTCATAGATTGGAGGGTCAAGTTTGGATTACACGTTGTGTGATTGGATTGTGACACGCAACCTCAATTTAATAGACTGTGATTCACATTGAAATGAACCTTAGTCACAGTCATAGATCAATAATCAATCGTTGGCCAATCGTCGCGCCTCACATCACCACGGCCGATTCTGAACGCAAAGCAGTGGTCGGGGTCGATCGATGGCAATGGTTTCCAATAGCCTGAGAATATGGGGCTACAGATTGCGCACAAAGACGGTATATGACTCATCGGGATTGACTCGGTGTCCGGTGCTGCGCAGGGGCCTAGTGATTGTCGAATCAGTTCGGTTTCTCAATTCACCCGATTCTGACTTCACCGATCCCAGTGGCTAGGTAACCAATTAGGAATATGTCCATTGATCCTGACGCCTAAACTTTGGTCAGTGCGCCCGACCTGGCAGTTTCTGCGGCTATGGGTGAATTTGTATACGCAATGGGACATGCTCAGCTTCGTAATCGTTGATTTGGTGGAACGCGTAAGCAGAAGTATGGTTAAGATGAGCAACCGTATTTCAGCTGCTTTGCGTGCCATTTTCCCTGAAGCACTAAAAGGTGCCGCAGTGATTTTTATCATCTGATCAATTTTTAGTGGCAGTTCGATAAAGCTCGTGTTCTGTTGAACCGTTCGTACAAGAACTTGCTTGGCTATGTTGTTAATGTGCCTCATACAATGATAGTATCAGACAAGCTGTCGGTTGTAATATCTTGAGGCAACAAATCTTTCACTACTTCTACTGTGTCCGGGATCCAAATCATGTGAGCTCGACATTCGGAAAAGCGAGCGTTTGTGCTGTATTGGAAAGCAACTCTTAAACTGCAAATACTGACCCGTCCGTTGCGTTTTGGCCGAATTGACCTGATCGAACTATCCAATTTGCTTTGTATGCTGAGGCAGTTGACCGTGAAGTTTAACTTACTGTCGTAGTGTGCAGCGCGACGATTGGTCAACGATTGCCTGGCTGTTGATCTCATATGACCGAGTTTTGTGACGAGATTGCACGAAAGTACTGAGCCCTATCGTAAAATTAATAATAATAATAATAATAATAATAATGTGTCCATCGTACGCCGTAACGGCGCTTCACTGCCGCGCGACCACCACCAGTTTTACGCGGGTTGAGTATACCGCGAGGACGCCCACCCGTACGCGGATTTGAACCGGTGACCTAACGGTTGCCAACCAAACGTGCAGACCACCGGCCTAGCATATTGTAGTTTAGGTCTTCTGATTTTACTAGTTGTCGACAGCTTCAGTTTATGTTAGGTTAGCTAAGCAGTAGTAAATCACCTGTAAAGTCCAGCTTTAGTTAACAAAGTTTAATTCACTGAGTCAGAGACCCCGGCTTAAGCTGCATGTGAAATCTTCCACAAACGACTGAAAGTTTTATCTTATCACTTTGTCTTTTTTACGGATTAATTCAAACTAGATGCTCCACCCACAGCTAACAATCATGCATAACACATGCTCAGTGTTAACTTGATCTGCAATTCGTGAAGAAATCGTTTAGAACAAAAGACAGTCGCTCATTGTGCAGGAACTCCTGGCCGTTAGCGAGCAGTGAGAATGGCCTTATTCACTTGCAATACTTACGTTCTGAGCGTGTATGCGTTAGAACCCTATTATTGCTTGGAGAGTGGCTGGCATTTGTTTAGGTCGGACTTCAGCAGATTTTGGGTTGACTAAGGAGTTACCATATCCAGATTATTCTGAAGCCAATTCCGATCGGTATCCACCTGAATCTTGTGTTATATCTTGATGTCGTGAGTTAACAGTAGGAAAGTTGAAGCGATTGTCTATGAAAAGTCATTAGTAAATAAAAAAAGCAACCGTGGCCTTAGAACGGAGTCATTAACTATACTCCATTCGACTTGTACAGGGTTAGAAAAAGATCTACGGACTTTGACCACGAATCATAACGATAATTATCGTTCATGGATGAGGTTGGCGATCCACCTCAAGTAAGGGTCACCAATTCCGTAATACTGGAACTTGGAAAGAAGATTCCAAATATCGACACCATCAAATGACTTTGACAAATCTATGTAGTTCACATCGTTCTCCTCTGCGTCAGCTGACTCTGTCCAACTACTCCGTACGAATAATAAATTCGTTGTGCACGATCGCGGGCGATGGAAACACTTTTGCTCGGTAGCAGTCAGCTTTGTCTTTCTTCACATAACACACCAATGCATTGGGAACGGTGGCTACTGGACGGTAGTTTAAGGGCTCAGTTCTTGTTCCGCTTTTTTAAGCGGAGCTATTCTTCCAAGCTTCCTCATTGCAGATACCTGGTTCTGCTCGAAGCAGTGCGGGAAGAACGGAGCCAAACTTTTGTCACATCTTACTGCTGCTCCCAGTGCTACTGGACGAATCGTGTCGATTCCCGGGAAGCTATGGTTGCGCAAAGGTGTCTGCTGTGCAGGACAGCTACGTCGGTAAAAGAAAGGTAGTCCATTCCCGGCGACGAAGAAACAAAACTGTAAGGTCGATTAGTGATGAAACCCTCTGAATTGTGGGAGAATATTGCCTCCTCAACGTGTTTGCCGCTCCTCTAACCGTCCTATTTGGATCATCAGTCGTCCGAAGTGGAGGAATTCCCTGCCTTAACTTACAATTGCCTTCGCGATACCTGTACAGCAGTTTGTGATTAGCGCAGATAGTTTTCGCCACATTTTGCTGAAAGAATACTTTCTTATCTCTGAGCAGTTGAGTGCAGTGTTTACGATGGACAAGGTAGTTGTCCCAAGAATTTGGCATTGTTAATGATCTATACTCTCGCAAGGCTGCGATGCATACAGACATCCAGTTTCTAGTTTAGATAGTTACAGAATAAAACAGCTTTAGACTCACTGCAAACCAGTGTCTCTGAGACATCCGAGACCAGCTGATAGAATTTACTGATGAATTCAAGGCAAGCGTCTTCCGAGTGGCCTTCATCGAGGCACAAATAGTTGTGTCACTGACAGGTATGACTGCCATGTACTTGCAGGCGGCACCAAAGTGAATCGAGGAATTGCGAGTATGAATTGTTAACGACCTCGCACTGTAGATAACTTCGGTACTAACAAATTGCCCCTTCTTATTTTGTAAATCAGTCATTTCTGATGAGTGACATGCCTGGCAACCAGAAGTCAAAGTCCTTAATTCCAGCTTGTAACCACGCCTTAGTGACACCGATGCTATCGAAATGGGTTAGCAACCCGGCAACATTTCATTTCGGTCAGTTGATGGAATAGCTCTTGAGTGCTGATAAAAGCAGAATACTTTCTTGTTATCTAGCAGTTCATGAAGGAGCTAAAAGTGTCAGGTTCTGGAGTATGCCGAAAGATGTGAGGTTAGCTGTTAGTCCCTTTTTTAAATGGAATAATGGCACATCGTCGGCAACTTGAGTTGTCGTGAACGAGTGGTAAAGTGAAGCTTCTGTGTAATCTCCGGTAGGTTTGTTTTTCCTATAAGCTCATCTGGTCACCACAAGGCTTCTACAGCTTTTAATCGAAGTTCAGATCGAAGATATTCTCGATACCTTCGCAAACATCAGTAAAAATACGTCACTGATTACACTGAATTTTATCAACGTTTGGTGATTTTTCTGCCGTGAACTTTACACTTTGGGGAGAGAGGTAACTTTTGAGCGATCGAGCAACAGCAATGTCCAATAAAAATTATCCCCCGGAAGAACCGTGGCTGTTCCAAATTGTGGTTTCCGACATCTTGATTGTCATGGGAAGGAAGGTCTGGCACTCCATGAATGCAGCTTGTGTCTAGGCAATTCCGCTTGCTGTGTACTTCTGAGATATCATCTACTGAAGCGTTGACTTTCTGATGAGTTTGGAAGGGGGAAGTTCTAGAACGGGAGTTAAGGATAACTGATCACCCGCCTACCACTGACAAGAAATACAGTCATTTTACCTGAAATACAAACTCGATTTCATGGTAAAGTGCATCTTCAACATGGCCACCACAGCAGTCATCGTCTCTTAGTAGCTGTTACAATCTGGTGTTTCGATCACATACCGTGTTTCGTGCACCTGAGTTTTTCACTTTCGCTCTTACTCCTGTTTCTTATGTCACTCCCAATCGTAAGGGACAAAAATCAACGCGAACAATTTCTGTTAACCGTCTCTTCCTAACATGTTTTAGTCTCAGCGGTGTAACCGAAACGTATCTTCGCTTCACTGCCGGATGGTTTCGGGTGTGCCGACTGCAGGTCTATCCTTACTCTGTAAGCGTTACCCAGGGGCGTCCGCACAGTGAATGCCACGCAGGCTCTATCTCGATGTGGATACCTGATCCATCTCAGCTGGTCGCCTATGCCTTGTCTCGGCAGACTACACAGCGCATGCTCATTGGTGTGTGTGTGTGTGGGGGGGGTGCGTGTGGGTGTGCCTCAATACGTGCGCATTGGCCCATACGCTCCCTGTTTAATCAAACGCCCATTTCGAACTCAGCACATATTGCTGCTTGCTTACCCACTATATAGGTTAAACCTCATCGCTCCGCACTTGTTTTTGAGTTCACTAAGACGTAACAACGCCAGCTTCATCAACCAAAAGAGCATCATCGAAGAAGAACTAAATACTATGAACTGATCTCAATTCGAAACACACAATATGTGAAAAGATGCACTTAATTACGATCAGACTTACTTGTGGAGCTGCTTTTCCCGATCCTTGACTGCTTCCTTTCTGAGAAAGGACACTGGACGATCTGCCTATGCTTGCCTAGAGGTTATATAACAAAGATGGAACGAAGTGAAGCTTGAGCAAAGCAAGCGCATGGGGCTTTATTTACACTAAGCTAGGAAATTTCGCAAATCACTGAATTGTCTGAAAATTATCGGCCCTTAAGACACGTCAAAAATCCTGTTAATTATTTGGTAGGCATTTGACCGGTAGCGATACTACCACCCTATTACAACGGCGAACGGATCAATGCGACCTACAGCCTGATATCATTGTCCTCTGACCAGACATAGAATATCCGTTGCAACGATCAAAGCACGCGGCAGCTGGAACAATACAATTGGTGTCTATTGACCACCGATTTCAAATGACACCGAGATAAAACTCCGTGATCTTTCACCGTTGTAACTGTGTATAGCCGTCGATCACCGATAATGTAACTTCCGTCACAAGAGAATTTGCCTACGCTGATTAGTTCCGACTTATCTGGATTCAACGGCAGGTAGTTGGATGACGCCCATGAGGATATTTCCTAGAGATCAACTTGTAGCAAACGTTGATTGACAGGTGACTACATTACTATCCATAACCGTTAAATCATTGGCGAATAGCACGAACGTAGATTTCAAATGTCCTGGCAGATCAATGAAGTGAAATAAAACCAGTGTTTGGTCAAATACATTCCCATGCGGCATCCCACTGTACGCACTAAACCATCACGTTCGATGGTTACTGACCTGACCGCACCACTGTAGCTCGTACAAGACGAATTGAATCCCTCGCACCCACACTGTAACAACAAAGTTTGGATTGTAGGAAGCTGTGATTCACTTTATATCATGCTTTGCCGAAGTCTATCAGCAATGGCATCAAGGTTTTTTCCACAAGTTGGCTGCTTCAATCTAGCTGTGAACTGAAGTCAGGAGGTTAGTGGCACAGTGCCGTACCCGCAGGAAAACATTCTGGACTGGCGTGAGTACACTTTGTGGTTCTGCAAATTAAAGCAGTGCCGTTTTGACAAATTTGTTCAGTAGTTTGGCTAATATTGGTCTTAAGAAATCCGCCTATAGTTTTCTGCCTTGCTTCTATCACCACCTTTATGCAACGGACGCACGAGTGCTTGTTTTCAAGCTCGTGGGACGGCTCCTAATACCAAAGATGTATTAAACAATTCTAGGACCGTTGGTGCAATGATAGTTGTCAATGTTTTAAGAAGCACTGAACGTAGGCCATCCGGTCTCGGCGTTTTGAGGCAATTTAGATTCGTTAGCAGATTCATAACTATCTCTACCGAGCATGCTGCGGTGTCCATTTTAGCTTTGACTGAATCAGATTCAAGTGTTGGAGTGGCTACTTCGAAAGCTGACCAGAAATGAGAAGCAAGTGCCACAACCCAATCTGCTTCGGTGGTTGACAGCTCAACGAATGAATTTTCCAAAGCAAGTAATTCAGCAGGTGATCTAAACCTGGAGTAAACATACACGAAAAGCTTCATGGACGTTTCTTTTGCAGTTGTTGATAATCATGTCTCGTAAGCTGCGTGCTTTCATAATTTCACAGTTATGGTGGTTCCGTTATGTTTTATAAGCCGCGCAGTGTGTCTAAAACGCCACCATAATTTCACATGAACCCTCGATAGTACAACATATTCCCTATCAAGCCATGATGGCCTCTTCCGAGAGTTAATTGGTGTAATGGGTGTGAACGGGTTGAATAATTGGTTACAGTTTCCTTTCACCATCTCCCAACACGCTTTGATACTATCACGCCAGGGGATCGATCAGGTCCTGCGTTTAGGAGTCGACAGCAATCGATCCCAGTTGGGTTTCCAAACCTTACGACTTGGTAATGGCAGAGTTCTCAAAGACGGTAAAAGCAGAAAGGCTGTGGTGGTGAAGTGGTCGCTGGATCCAAAGGGGTTCAAACGCTATTACGGATTCAAGTGGCTGCTCGGCTGTGATTTGCTCTCCTTTTTTCCCTTAACTCATTTGCTTGTTTTAAACCAAGCTCTCTTCCTCTGGCTGATAGTGTATCAAACAGGCGTTCATTTTGCATTTAGAGCATCTGTTTTTTGTTGGTAGCCCGTGAAAGCTGGGCTGAGACAATGAGCAATGGCCACGTAGTGGACGTGTGTTTCTCCGAATTCTCGAAAGCACTTGACACATTACCGCACTTGAGGCAATCACAAAATCTGAGCTATTACAGTGTGCCTGGACGCGCCCTTTACTGGGTGTTTATGTTCTTATGGGGAAGACAGCAGTGTGTACATGTGGGTCGCAGCCTCTCATTTAGGCTAGCGATCTTTAACGGTGTCCGATAAGGCTCGGTCCATGAGCCCCTCCTGTTCTCCATATACGTAAGTGATCTCCCTGGGGAGGCTGGGGTATCACCGCAATTATTTGATGTTGGCCTTAAGTTGTGGAATATTATTAGAAGAACAGCTATTAGACATTGATTTCTTGTGAACAAGCTTAATAGCCATTCTTTATTCTTCCTATATTCTACTTCTTGACTGTTGTTTAAATGCTCTACTGAGTTAGCCCAATTTGTACACACACGCTCATCGTCATGTCCGTTTCAGCAGTGCCATATGCAAGAACACTTTCCGTTGGTTTTTTCTTCTCACCACTGTTCTACTTGGTTATGTTAAAGGAAGATTTAGTTGTCACACGATCATTGTGCTAGTTTTTAATTTTTGGGTGTGCATTTATTATTCTCCTTTGTTTCGTGACATTTGTTTAAAAGCTTCATTGCGTTATTCTGATTTGCCAGGGCCCGTCACTGTAAATTGATGTTCACTTTACGTTTGAGAGCCCATGATGCTATTTTTAAGGACATATGAGATTCGCTCTTGAGTACAAAGTTGTTTATTCGCCCGTCGCATTTGACGTTTTCCCTTCTGCTGGTTGGCTCAAGTTTAATTTAGCAGCTTCCCTTCACTTTACCTTCAAAACTATATAAACAACTGTGATTTCATGTATACAAGTCTCTTTCTGACTCGTCTTTGGACTTCTTCTTGCGATCATTGAACGAAGGCGTCAGCGGCGACACAACAATTATAGATGCCCTGATGGTCCGCAGGCCATTCAACATGTCCTACATACGCGATGGGACAGGTCTACTTTGTGGCTGCCGCCAATTAATCAGGCTGCGTTCTATTCCTTGTATAGGTACAACACACCCATTTTTGTAGTGCCTGGTCTGTGGAGTCGAATTTTCCCTCGTCTCTAACCAAGCATTCGGGAGACAACTGAAAGAACGTTGCAAGTAGGATTTCCAAATGTTATGTTTAATACGCCGTTCCTTTGTTTCTTAACTGCCGACATCTTTGTGAAGCTGTTCAAAGCTTTTGTTAGACCTCATCTGGAATACTGTGTGAAGGTTTGTCCTCCTTGTCGCGTTCGGGATAAGGTGAAGTTCAAGAGGGTTTTGAGAGTTGGTTACAAGCTTGTCGAAGGATTGCGAGGAAAAATCTACTCCCAGTGTCTACTTACTCTGGCTATGTATTCTATGCACTACCGACGACTACGAGAAGACCTGATCCTCGCTTACCGTACATTAACTAAGATATGTGAACCGGACATTTCTTAGCTTTTTGGCCTGGCTAGGTAGTGTGTCTTCATTGTCATCTCATGAAACCACACAAGGCGCGTTCTGAGAAGATCAGAACGGAAACTCGCTTGTCGCGTAGAGTGTTCATGCGCTGGAAGTAGCTTCTAGAAAATGCGATCATTAAACCATTGGTTAAGGGTTTTGAGCATGTCAGACGCCTTAGGTTGCAACACAAAACCTTTCCTTTCCTGACCATCTTTATCACTGACCAACTCATTGCTGTTATCTCTATTCAAAGGAGTTGCCTTCCAATTTACCTACATGTCCTTCCTATATCTTACTTGCCTTGCTTGACCGGCACAGCGTGGGGTGCCATTGTAGGAAACGTGGGCACTAATTGCTTGACCTGGATATGGCTCGGGTGTTTCGGTTTAGATTCATCAAAATCTCGGACCGCCTTTTTATTTCCTGGTTCAACGATCTGCTCAAGAAGGAAGACTGAAGGGATTTATCCTGTCTTTCCAGTCCCAAATAAACTTGGACTTGACCTACATTCACATAGACGCACGTTTGATCTATTTTTCTAACCTTAAAACAAAACTCCATTTTCGCTTTACATTGTCACACCCGATGTGTTATCATCGCACTCCGGAATCTTTTCAATATTTATCTATCTATCTTTTCAATATCTATCTATCTATCTATCTCTCTATCCATCTATGTGCATATATTACCTCGCACTGCATGTGTTACCTGACAAGCTTACACTGTTGTTGTGAATTTAAGTCACACGTTGTACATTGTCACACATGTTGTACTGTTGCCGTGACTGAATCGTCTGTGCTAGAAACACACACTATTGAGGTACATTTACTGTCTTTAATTGTTTGCCAATAGTACCGTTTTCCATTTCCGGTTTTGTTCTCGTTAATTCCGGTGGAAATGCATGAGCTCAAGGCTTGCAGACGATTTGTTGCGTAAACAAGGTGCAGTGTGTTTAACTGGCTTTCTAAGAATTAAGTGATCATATTTCCCGGGTCTGGATTACAGTGCCACTAAAAATATGGGATCAATATAAGTATAACACTTATGAGTGGAAGGATTTTGTTGAGTATTTTTGTTCGTCGCAATCAGCCGACAATTCAGATATGTCAACCAGCTATCCGGAAAAGTACCAGACGGCCGTTTCGCCCTATTGGGGCTCAGCAGTGGTGCGCATCCTTCTGTCCTCTGTGGAGGATCGAACCCATGACTGCTAGTGGCTCTTGCCAACTAGTCCGCAGCTTATACAACTGCATCATGGAGGACGGTATCCGACTATTACGAATTCTTAGCTAAATGCGAAATAGCCCGACCCATCCTCCACTGCCATACAGGCACCTGCCTTGCAGATGACAGCGGTCGGCCTTCCGGCGTTAGGACTTTTCGGTTACGGCAGCTATGAATCGACATAGCATTTTGTGGAATCCGTACTAGCGAATTAGTATTACTTATGAGTGGAAGGATTTTTGTGAGTATTTTTGTTCATCGCAATCAGCCGACAATTCAGATATGTCAACCAGCTATCCGGAAAAGCACCAAAAGTCCGGTTCGCCCTATTGGGGCTCACCAGTGGTGCGCATCCCTCGGTCCTCTGCGGAGGATCGAACCCGTGACTGCTAGTGGCTCTTGCCAACTAGCCCGCAGCTTATACAACTGCGCCATGGAGGACGGTATCTAACTATCGTGAATTGTTAGCTAAATGCGATATAGCCCGACGCATCCTCCACTGCCATGCAGGCACCTGCAATGCAGATGACAGCGGTTGGCCTTCCACTCATAAGTAATAATACAGTCTACCTGTGGTGAATATGCTCCCATTCCTTTCAATTGTGCGCAAACGCGCGCTTATTATCGACCGATTCGAAAAATGTTGTCGTATTTAGACAAAAACATTGAGCTACCAGACTTCCAGGAAAGCGCTTTCCTGGAAGAATCTTATTGAAATGTCGCCGATTCTTATACCAATCTCTAAGACAACTGCATCCGTTATTTAGTGCATAGACCATGGAAGGTTTTCCGTCTTACTTGTGGTGACTTCTTCATTGGGCTTGCTGGTGGAATCGGCGAGATGTGCTGTAAAAATCAAGGAATAAATACTTATAGCGAATGTAAAAAGGCGAATGGTTGACAAGCCCCGTAGGATGACTGGGGTGAGTATTATAATATAGAGGCTAAAAATAACAAGAAATAGGTGAAATTACGGATTTAATTTGATTCAGCAAGTTCTCCACATGAACCTATATGGTGGACCTCTCATAGCTACTTCGCACCGAAGGCTGGGTAGCACACTCTTTGGTTTAGGTTATAACACCTTCCGATCAAAACGGAATATATCACGTAATATGAATGAGATAGAGAGTCTATAATGATTCATTTGGAAAGCCTAAATTTGGGGACGATTTTGATGTGAGTTGGAAGAGCATTTTAGCTTCGGGATACCCGAAGATGTTTGGATCACCGGAGCAATCCCGTCTAATTATACTCTGGCGGATATTGTGCTCATCATCAATAAGAGCGCTCGGACAGACTGCGGTATCCACAGATGGATTGATTTGTCCAGTGTTGCATCCATAGGGTTCGCCGCTCATTTCTTAAGGGGGAGCAGCCTGGTACGCGAACAAAACATTGGCGAATAGCATGCCGCTTTTCCCAATGACCGGAATTGTATCGATCACATCATTACGTTTTGCCAAATACTCGTGCGTCGTCCAACCTTCAACTGGAAACTTTGGGTAAGATTTTACTAGGGTGCGTCAGCTGCTTTTGTGTAATTTGCACCAGATTATCTGCTGCACATATTAACGGAATTCCTTGCTGCCCTCTACGGACATTTTGGACATTCCTGTAGAGTATTTTAAGTATGGTCCCTAGTTTCATAGTTAAGTTTTGTGGTGTTTAAAATTGTCTTCGCGGATCAGTTTGACGCATTGATTTCGCTGGGTTATCTAATTATCCGAAACCTGAAAAGTTGAACTGGTTTTCTAAGCGCGCCAGGCCGAATTCCTTGTGGCTATGAAATGTCCCATGCGGCTTCTCAGGAAGGAATTCGTTTATCTCTGGCAAAAGAATTTGATTTTCGACACACATGTCACTAGTCGGGTAAACTGGGTGACAGACTCCATTTAAGCGACATCGGAAGGCTGCTCAGCTGGGAAGGACCAATTGGTTAATTGAATGAGATCGGACATAACGTTGTAATGGGTTACAACCTTGGCTTCCTCGTTGTGTTTACAGACGTATTCCGCTTAGCAGATGTAACGAAATAGCAGCGTCGCTTGATCACTGCGACCAAGGCATCTATGTTTACCGTATCAATCTTTCTTTCTTCATTGCTGAAAACACAGCATGGTAATCTAGTTCGTCACCCGTTATAAATCCCGCGAAAGAAGTAACAATGTACACCAGCGATTATGTCTTGCAAGTATGGCTTAAATTTTTCACTTTAAGGGGTATGGACTGTCTTTGCGTTCAAGTTGAAATTACCCACAGGAAAGATATAACAGTCTGACCTTGCCAAGACGAGCTTCATAGTAGAAGCTAGTCGGGAATCAATAACCAAGGCAGACATAGAGAGTGGTAAACTACTACTAGTAATTGCACTTCACCACGTCTCAAATGTACGTGGTATCAGACGGAATCGAATACTTGCGTTGCTCTATAGTCGATGACATCGACTACAAGTCGGGTCAGTGATATACGATAACCCCGTCTCATGTGCTGGGTCGAACGTTTCGTAGAGAATCACTTCGGATAGTGCTATCTCGACATTAGTGATATCGGTATTTAGCCATGTTTCGGTTACCAGTACGAGATTTTAAGGCGTGGAAATCTGAAGGGTATGAGGTTTAGCTAACTGATGGGGAAAACCCGGAGCAGTAGCATAAAAACAGGTGAGGACCTAAGTGTTCAGAAAAGTTTTGGATGGGGTTTTTGGGTAAGTGCTTATGTATAATTTTGGGAGTTCGGCTGTCTGAAGCTTCTTTGAGCGGGCAACATAGGCTCCGGAGGAAATTTTTGGTTTGTTTGTAGGATTATCAGTGTCACTGGGTGTCTGAAGACTTAGACCTCCTTCAGATGACGGAATAATTTGAGTGCGTCCCGGTCCTGCTCAACGTGCTGAATGGGTTGCATATGTGACCTACATACTCAGAGCTAACTCTTTGCTTTGTTGCCGGTTGCCCAAAGACTCCATTTCTGTTTCAGATGGCAAGCTTTTTAAAGTTTGTGTCATATTTCTACCATGGGTTTGGATTGCAATGACAATTTAGTCCATCGTATAATTGGGCGGTGACGGCTACCATGATTTCTGAGACGCGATAACATTTTTGTGAGAGCGAGCACTTCCCAGATGAAGCATCATTCACCGTACTCATGTACTTAAACCTCTAAGTCGCCTGGAATCTGAAGTTCGGGGACGCCGTGAACAACTCTCTATATTACGTCGTTTCTTTTACAGTAATCCTTGGAGTTTATTCTGCGTTTCAGGGGTTCGTCCCAAAGAATAGCTGCAAATCTGCCATCGGTGTATGAGGTCTTTCGAAAACGAGTGGCTGACAAGAGGACGGAACCTACATCGTCTCCTGGAACAGCCGTGTTTTACCATAGGGTAACAAACTTCGATGAGAGACAGCGCACATTATTATGACCTGAGTTGTTAGAATCCCAAGTAATTGGCACACTGCGTGCCATTGTTTATGGTTGCCTAGAAGTTTGCATTTGATGGAGTTAGCTTCCGACGTCGCCACGTGGTAACATTTAGTATCACGAGAATTGATATGATATCTGGTATTCTACTTTCGGATAGCAGGTGGCATTCTAGGCCCCGTGGTAGTACTAACGTCGCTAACGGCACTAATTTTGACAGTGGTTATTGCGAAGATGGATTGTGTCATGGTAATAAGGGTGACAACAATGGACGCGTAGCTTGTTGTTCATTCGGCGTTTTTATAGTTTCGCAAAGCTGTGATGAAGCTCGCAGTACGATTTGATCATTAAATGCAGCCCTTCGTATCAGAGCAATAGTTAACGGATATGAGGTGCCCAACTCCAGATGATTTCCACTGGGTCCATCCTGGATGCGCTCTTTCGTATTGGTTTTTGATGTTTGGAATCGAACTCGAGGCACTGATTCCGGTGAAACAGCTCTCGCTTTGACCGTTTACTCCACAACTTGCGTCAGTCTGTCGCAATGCCACAAACTCGTGACCACGGTTTCGAACATGCAAAGGGGACCGGCGACCCCCGCCGTAACCTCAGCCCACGCACGATTGATGGTGTTTGCGTGACAACGTAGCGTCAGTACGGCATACCGTTGATGCATTTTTTAAGGCTAGGGATTCCGTGAGCAGGCATTGGGCGCCGTAATCTTCGCCAATTCAGATACGATAGTAGGAAGGTCGATTGTCGCAGGGTCTATCAGAGCAGGCTAAGCAAAACGTGTATAATCACCTTAGTAATGAGGCACCACATGTTTGAGGAATGTTCCGTGGACCAAGCGGTGACGTGACTAGATCTCGCTGCGCATGGTTGGTGGCATCCGGTTCCGGACTCGCCCGTCACTACGGCCACAGGACACCAGTACTTACAGACGGAATATAAGTGGCTTGCGCTGCAACACCCGCAACTCCATTCACACACCCCAAATCCAGTAGAGACCCGAAGGAATAAGCTCGGGAGACATTCGGATGGGAGTCACATTTCATCAACGGAGCCGGCCCACAATCCTTCACAGGCAAACACAAGCACGCTGTATTTGGGGAATCAAGTGCACACAAGGCGGTGGCTGGACCGTAGTCCGCTCCACACTGAGTGCATGGAACCGCTCTCCGAGCCTAGCACGACCACTGGGACCGTGAACACCTTGCCCCAGCAACGACAAACTGTCTCCTGGAGTCAGTATAGACGAGGTGGTGGGAAATAGAGAGGTAGCCACATTGTCAACATGCACCTCAAGCGTTACACACCAGGGATATCAAGCAACAGGCAATCTCTTGTAGTGACAATATCAAATAAACTAGATATAAAACACCATAAGGAGATTTCGATATGACTCTTCACTAAATTAGCATTTGAAATAAACGGATTATCAAAATATCCGCCCTAAATTCAAGAAGGCAGATCAAAACATCAAAACATCAAATGCAGCACAAGTGAAAGTATTGTAGAGTTTAACTAAGGCTTTTGCCAGTAACTAGCATATTCAGCTAGGTATTAAAATGAGGCAACCGTTTAACATTAAGGCTATATAACAAACCAACCACCTGCAATAAAGGAACTCAGCATTCAAGCACGCGGTTAGTAAATCTAATGGAAGTGTCTGCAGTGTACCTACCAACGCTGCGCCGGTTACGCTTGCGGTCTCAGCATCATCTGTTTTCGTTTCAATTCTGGTCCCGAATGGCCTTGCTCGTAACTCACTAGACCTGCTTGACTCGGACAGTCGCGACCACATGTGCCACTGCACCATGCGGGCGCCTAATGCGCCCGCAACTGCTGCTTCTTCTCCGTATGCACGAGGGCTTTCTCTTGCACCTCGGCAACTGCTTTCGTGGTCAGATCGCCCCATGCAGGCCGATGAGCCACCCTTCGATTCCCAACACCTGAAACCAACCATAGAACTTGATAGGCTCACTTTGTTCGTGTCCTGGTAACCAAGATTGGGTTTTCCTACATGTCGCTTCCCCAAAATCAGCTGCTCAGATAACAACTGCTTCGGTATCCGCGTCGAATCCACACGCAAAACGTGACCGAGGAACCTCAAATGTCTCAGCAAAAGTATGCAGTCCACTGTATGCAATCCAATTCGGCGCAACTTCTCTGTGGCTGCAACTGTGTCGCACCAACAGATAGGTAGAATGTTCGCAGACACTGTTGATGAAACCGCTCGAGATAGTACACACTTCGCCAGTAAATCGTCCAGGTTTCACGGCCCTACAGCAGATGCATAGCACCATGGATTTGTACACCATAAGCTTCGTGCTAACGGTACGCTGATGACTGTTCAACACTCGGTACTTTATCTACCCGAATACCGCTGCTGCCTTCGATACGTTGCTACGTAGGTCACTGTGCCTTCGCTGGTCAGTCGAAACCACACTCCCAAAGAAGTAGAAGCGGGAGGTGGTTTCCAATACTTTATCATCAATTTTGTTTTGCGTCACCATTTTAGATTGCACCTCCGTTGAATGCTGAAAGAAAGGGGTAATTTTGCTTGTGTTGATTGGGAGCCTGAATTTGGCAGCTGTCAAAGCCGGAGCACTAGCCAAGTGTTGCAACTCATTCGCGCTGTGTGCAAACAACGCACTGTCGTCAGCGAACAGCAGCATACGGATAGTTGTCGCACAGACTAAGATTCTCGCACTAAAATGGCGGATGTTCGACAGCCCCCATCAAAACGGTGCTCCATACGATCACCGTAAGCACAAGCCGCATCAAACGAACAAAACATCGTTGCATGTAGATATAACTTAAACAGGGCAGGAGATAAGACACAGCCTTGCTTCACACCAGAGACAACTGCATAGTCATCCGTGGTCTGTCCACTCAGCCTCACATAAACACGTTGAAACTTGCGTACACACGCACTGACTGTCAGAGTTCAAATGCACCTGAGCTTCTCTTGTAAGCGCAAGAGTTATTCAATCTTTACGCCTGCGTCGGAATTGGTAGGCCAACGGATCGGGGTGTCGATATTGATGTTGCTTTTGACCATGTGGAAATATGGGTGGAAGCAGACACACAGATATCGCTTGCCATTTAGCTGCATTTGCAGTAACATATATCAGACAGGGATGATAAAGAAATCGATGGAGGGCCATAAGATAACATAGTGATAAAATGGACAAGGATAAATCCACACGCTGCAAACTCACCCGTGTTTATAGCTGAATGACGAAATACGCTATCCCTAATTAAAGGCGTTCCGTCAAATTTTGGTCTGTATTCTTCACGGTCATAGAAACCTTTGCTTTGACATGCGACAGTGGCCTTACACATGTGTTCTGGATGAGCAACGCGCATCAGCAGCTTGATTCCTTTGCTCTATACACTGCTTTCTCAAAGGTTTGGACGTCAAGACATCTCAAAATTTGTACAATTAATTCCTGGTATTGAACTGCATGCGGTCTAGCTACATGACTTAGCTTTATACCATCAAGAGCGAACTGAAGCACGTTCACTAGATTTTATTATCTCCAACACAACATACTGTGTTGATATTTGTGCAAAAATAGTGCGAAAACTGGAGTAGAGAGTATCCGACTTTCCCAACTTTCCTTTCCATATTACTAGTAACAGCGACATACGAAATGTTATGGCTATTCTTTTGACAAGTAGTGTAGTAAGATTTTCTCTAATGTTGACGTTCTTTATCCTGCACAGCTGCCAAACGCACCAATGCCAATGACTAAACTTAGTGGCAGGACTTAGTGACAGGGCCACAAATCTGCTGAGCTGATAAGTTACTGCACTTTGCGTACTTTACTTCAGAGCAAAACGGTCATTAATTGGAAGATTGTGGTCCAGTTGTATCTACAGTAGGCGCAGTAACATCATTACAAAACTTGCACACCATCGCATCCACGAGTGCCAGCTCCCTCACTAACCAACTTCTACACAAATGGTACACTAACGGATAAACATATCTCACCCAGCTTGCCCTGGATTTGCCAGTGTGATAACTCAAAAGCTTACGTCCCCACGTGGACAGTCGACCGTCGAAGAATGATTAGGGATGACTACAAGGGAAACGTTCTTTCTAATTCCCTTTATCACAAACAGCAAAATCTTGCTGAAATTTTAACCCCAGGTTCTCATCTAGTTTACTCTACCATACGTCAACTGAAAGAAAAGTGCATGCATTGGTAATGGTGATGAGAAAAACCGCCGGTCAGTGTACCTGTGGTGATTTCTTCATTGTGCTTGAAGAGGGATTCGGTGAAAGCTATTACAATATGAGAAGAAGTGTGGGTAAAAGTATCCAGTATTAGAAAACTGACAAAGATTTATTGGTCGATTATATGCAGTTTCTAAGTTGCAATGGATGCGCACTAGATATTTCTGCTCTCTGAAAACTTTGTCCTGTTTACTCTGAGCTATCTTCGGCCTAGCCAAGTACACACTGATCACACCTCTTTATGAGGGTTGTATCTCGAGTTGCTAAGAGGTAAACAATCTTATTATCAGATTAACCCTTCCTGTTATCGTACATACTTCAACTATTGCTAACAATCAAGTGAAAAACTTCGAGGACACTCGTGGAACTGTCAGACACGTACAAAGTCCACCTTGACCATTTGGGTATATGAACTTTAACTGCATTAAAGAGTCTAACTAATAAGAAACCACCAGGCTGCAACGTTTCTCCAGCAAGTTTCTTACCTTTAATGTGAGGTACTTAACACAAACTTTCGAGGTGGGTTTAAATTTTGAACCGAATACTTATCCTGCAAGCTATAGGCTAAAACCGTGGTTTAGGGTACTTAGCTCAAAGCAAATGCAAGAGGAGCAAAGCCAGGCATAGGAAGCTATAACGAAGCAGTGGGTTGGACTGCCGATGCAATAAGAGGTAATGATAAGTTAAACAATAATTTCAAGAGGTGACCTACAAAGCAGTATGCCTATGCTTCTTCTCAATACCTTGCTGCTATACAACAAAACCAAATCAAGAGGACCTCATTGGCGATCTGAAACACCGTGCTTGTAGAAGGTTGACCCAATTTACTATCGCAGCATTGCAACAAGAGAGCTTTTTTGCTTTTGTGTCTGTGTCTATCTGCCTTTTCGTAGCAGCTGGTGAAACAGGCAAACGTTAAGTTCGGATAGCTGTCAATGCTGTACAAGATTACCAGTTTTATGCTGGTCTTGTGTTCTTCAGGCAGAACGCAGAGATTCGCGGCGGGTGATATTTCACTGTCCCACTGTTCAAACGATTCCGAACAATGAACCACGAACTATCTACATAACCTGTAGTTCATCTAATGCAACAGGGATTTCATGACTCCTGTGAGGACCGTAACTGGCGGACTTAAATGGCGCAGAGGTTGTGTGACCCAGTGGTATCGAATCCCACTTCATCAATCTCTGCCTGAAAGATGTAAACATGCTTGAAAGGTAACACATATTGCATCCTTGGGAGGGGAAAACAAGCACTATGTAACTGATTCAGACAAGATCCCGGTAACAAAAAGTACGAAGATTCGAGTTAACATTACTCCATTCACGAATCTGCTACCACAAATATATCAATGTTACGTTTTAAATATACGCCAAATTACTGGGCATATACAAAGTACAGATTGAGCAGTTGTGACATTCATTAATATGATCTCATTAGGCTCGATTGACAAAGGGAGGGATTTGGATTTGTTTCGAAAGAGACTCGTCGCAGCCACACTAATTCTTAAAAATTAGGATCTGCGCAAGCTTGCTGATTATGCTATTGGAACATGAAACCTAGGCAAAGGGAATTGTGATTCAGGGGTCAATCCTATGTTCTACAAGCTGATCACTATGCGTAAGAATGAAGGGCAACTTGCGCCGTATCACAGCTAGTTACCCTGTCACAGCAGCTGCTGTCCGTCCTAGTGGCTCAGCGATCTCGACTGAGGAATTTACATTCACGAATTGTGAGTTTTATTTCATCAGCAAACCGTGGAACTCGCAGTATTGATATGTCTCGAAAAAACAACACAGTCGTCTAGTGTTTTTCTGGACATTTCGGTTATACTTGTCGGTCAAGCAATTGGATATACTGGCGACCACGTTAGGAAGCCCCAGTATCGTAATGCAATATGGCACACGCGATATCAGGAACGATATTTGAAATGAAGCGCTAAGAAAAATTTCGGTTCAGAGATATCAGCAGATCGGCAGTTATAAAAATAAGCCATGCACGCAGACATTGGTTACTTGATCTCATATAAAATACGTGTTATTCGAATGTTAATGGCAGAGGATTGATCAAAAACACTATGTCACTAAGGACTTTCCTAATGCACCCAGGTAATTTCCACAGTACAAAAATTCAATTTCACTTTTGTACTGTAAATTTGCGAAGATATAAATATTTAATTAATATTACACCAAACCCACTGGTGTCCACTAGCAAACATGGCACATGATGTTTAGTGTCGGTATAGCAGCGGATATTGCCCGAAATCTTGACAGTGGAATCCTGCAAGTGCATCTTTGCTTCCCTGAAGTGGACAGTCAAGTTGTTTCTTGATCGAAAGGGCGTCCATGGGCACTAGCAAATTTCTGCAAATACCCACTTCATATCGCCGTGCGTGATCAGGTTTGCTTCCAAGTAGTTGCATGTCTGTATATTCAAAGCAATCATTAATGCAGTGCCAAGTAAAAGATAGATGCGCCGTTGAACCAGTTCAATTGGACCTGCGCCACATTGATCGCCTAAATAAGAGACAGTGCCACCGAGGGGAAGATACGCTTCCTTAACAACAGCAGCTCAAACAACTAATCATTGCTTGGACGTTAACGCACAAATCTACTAACATTTTGGTCACCACAAGCACCAACAAAGCTGGGCTTTGTGGGTTGACTAGTAAAATAAGCGAAACGGCGAGCGCTTTTACCTGGGGCGACTTCTTCATTGGACTGGCACCAGGATTCGGTGAGATTTGCTGCAAGGGAATTAACAAAAGTTGGATAAAACTGACGGTTTGCCTACTATGGGTGATTTATCATCAGGCGAATCACTAACACCGATAGGGTGAGAGTGAGATACTTCCGAGACACCAATGGGGGAACATTTTATGTTGGACATGACCCACTGGACAATGTTCAAGGGCGATAATAAGTCCGCCTGAATGGTTGTGCGATTCATACACTTGTCGCAAAACACCGAGATTGCGAAGAAATCAAGGCACTGATCTGTTTATGAACTCAGACTAAGCCTAACTTTATAAATAAAAATTCAGAAGCTAACGTATTAACAATGGATATCAATTGGAACAGGCGTTTGTGATACAACTAAGCTACGTTGGACACCCGGTTGAACAAAACGTGGATGATAAGCAGATCAAGAAGAAATGAGTGGCCAGCATTTGCGGCACGTAGTTCACTGCAGACCACAGCTATTACTGCTCACAGCGAAGGGACAAGACAGATTTTGTTCAACCTACTACATATATATATATATATATATATATATATATATATATATATATATATATATATATCAGTAGCTCAGTGGTAGAGCAGCGGACCGGCAATTCGTGAACCGGGGTTTGATTCCCCGTCGAGGCACATTATTGTGCGTGAATTATAATCGTGACTTCTACTTTCTAGGAACTTTACACTACTCACAATCATCCACAATTAATATATTTCTTAACCAACTATTTTCTAAGCTAAATGGCCTCACTTTGTTTGAATACTTACTGGCAACATTCCTAATGAGCTTGACTCCATATGGATGCCTAACTCGTTGCAACCCACTCAACTAAATAAAAGTAGGTGGAGGTAAAATATTGCTCGTCTTGTATAAGACTCCAACCACGGTTTCGCTGCCAATATGCGGAACTACATCGTCTAAGTGCCACATGCTTGCAAATCGACCGTCTCTGTTAAGTGCACAAATGCACTAACACGGTTTGCATGCTAAGTGGATAATTTTGGATGCATTGCGAACAGGTGTGTGTTTGACAATGAGATTAATGTATGCTTGTGTTCAAAGATACGGTGATTTAAAAAGGAACATTACGCCTGACTGAAGATAAGCTAGTCGCTTTTTGGGCAAGCGCAAAAAGTTGTTAAGTCTTGCAAGAGAATTGGCGGGATCCTCAATGCAACCCAAATTTAACGCTTAATGCTCGTGTATTCGTCGCAACTTGGGCTTGCCCACAAAATCGTAACATTTTCCGTGGGATCCAAATCTACCAGCAGGTCATAAGTAGTCTAATTCCATATGAATCACGGAGGAATAGGTGCATTAATATCATGTCAGTAACAAAACTAAGAAAGAGACTAGAAGCAAAAGAACTATGTCTGCTTCTGATTGTCGCCGTGATATCAGGGAACAAATGGTCATCATCACACGTCTGTGGAAGTTAAGTGTGTGGATGTTTCAAAAGCAAGCAAAAGTTTGCTTAAGGTTGACAGTCACAAAAGCGAGCATTGTGTGAAGGCAGTGTTATTCCAGCCTTACAGCACTGATATACCGATTGTAGACAAATTTGAAAGAGACAGAACAAGAAACGGTCATGAACCATATGCTTTACGTTCGAGAACTAAGTGCATTGGAACCCTAGGCTCCAATTAGTGAAGCAGAACAGTTCCAGTCGTAAGTACTTGCATTTCCTGATGACCGGAAAACAACTGTCCTCCTCAAACGACACGCTATCCTAGAACTTAGAAAATAAGGAAAGGTTCTGTTTGGTCTTTGTTAAGTTGAAAGAGGAAGCGTTTGCACCAACTAGCGCAACTTCTTGCCTAGTAAGTGCATAGCTGAGGAACTGACTTGGTCATCCTTCGTTTGTATTCATCTACGCACCTCGGCACTACAGCTACACTGGTGTAATCCCCCTCTTGCAATTAACATGAGGCAACATGGCCCGACCATCTGAACGCATCGCTTTTGTGACACTAAGTAGTTATTATAACACCTCTTTAGTCACAGAAGTACTCCTCGTGTTCTTGACTAAGCGACATTTGATATCAAGATCAATACATTTTGGACAGTGTTTACACAGTTTGGGGAGATCAGTATTAATGTTTGTAATAGTTGAAACAACGTCAGCACTAACTCGGACGTCAGTACTAATACGCCACTCATTTTGCGAAGCTTTAGTCGTCTCTTTCTCTGCGTTTCCATGCCATCAGTATGTAAACATATGTGAAGTAGCCAAGAATTCTTGAAACCATACACTGCAATTTAGATGTGGGGACTATTTCACCCCGAAGGAATCATTGGAGACTGGCACTCGACGGAAAGTAAGAGAATGTGACTCGCACAATGAAGACTAACCAGCTTTTACCGGGGATAATGGCCTTGGCAAACTTTGCAATAAAGTAAAACGTGCAAGAGTTCGAGGTAAATTGGGACAGCTACCTGCCTCTAAACGTCCTCCAATAAATCCCGGCCTGAGTTGACAGCACAGAGTGCGAGTGTTCACAATTCGCACAAGAAAAATAGATGAACTAGAATGTGAAGCAGAACTGTAAGGCCGACCGCACTG
>OX104067.1:119772531-119794329 GCA_944474145.2 Dicrocoelium dendriticum | reverse complement strand
AACACTACAGGCTTCTAGTCTACAGCTAATGGCTAGCCTACAGCTAATGATGTTCATGGGCTTTGGGACCTTAACCAGAGAGCCGATAGGCTCCAACCGAGAGAAACTTCGAACCACGGGCTTTTATTCCTCTTGATCAAGTCATCGCTTGGGCACCTCTCCTCTTCGTCCATCCACACTCCTGGCGCACAAGCAAAGCACGCGCCGGAGCCGGTGGGCTGGCATCGGGGCCTGGTGTGTGAAATAATAGTCAGAACATTGCTTCAAACTAATTTTCAAGTTAGTGTCTACTTACGCACTCACGCGGTAATACAAGGCGTCTCATATTGCATTTTATCTGTATTGTTACAGCTTGGCTCCCCGGATCCGGCTGCAAGTCCGATGGCAAAGTCTCCGCAGGTAAACTTGTTTCTTTTAATTGCTATTGTAACTTCGTTAAACAATACATTTCCACACCCTTTTCTCCACCAGCTGGATAACTTGATCAGTGCAGACACAGGAATTACCTTGGTCTCTTGGAAGATACTATCTGGGACACGCCCTACGTTTGCAGAATACCAATATTATTTATTAGGGTAAAGCACTCGATAAGCATCCATCTAGGATGATTCAAGAACGAATCCACACAATGCTTGGCACACAGCACTGACTGTGTCACATTACGCATACTCTGGGGCGGTCAGCCCCAGTTGGCTTGGTTGCAATCGAAGTAAGGCAGCTGGCATACGCAGTTTAGCTTGAGTATTACTGTGACCACTAGTCCTTTGTATACAACTTAATACAGTATGGCCGCACGATGTAACAAAACTTGCTGTTGACTAAGATCAAATAGCATGCTCAATGCGGTCAACCGTACAGTTCTGCTTAACATTCTAGTTCATATATTTTTCTTGTGAGATTTTTGAATACACACTCTGTGCCGTCAACTCAGGACGGGATTTATTGGAGGAGGTTTAGAGGCAAGTAGCTGTCCTACGTTACCTCCAGCTCTAGCACGGTTTGGTTTGTTGCAAATCTTCCCAAGGCGATTGTCCCTGGGAAAACTGGTTACTCTCGGTCGTGCGAGAGACATTCTCTTAATTTCTGTCGAGTGCCAATCTTCAATGATCCGTTCGGGGTAAAACAGTCCGCACAGCCAAATTGCAGTGGGTGGTTTCAAGAATTATCGGCTATTTCACATATGCTTGCATACTGATGGCTTGAAAAGGTAGAGAAAGTGATGACTAAATCTTTTCAAAATTACTGTCGCATCAATACTGACGTCCGAGGTAGTGCTTACTTTATTTCAAGCATTATGAGCACTAATACTGATTTCTTCTAACTGTGAGAACACTGGCCAAAGGGTATTGATATTGACCTCAAATGTCGCTTAGTCAAGAACGCGAAGAGTACTACTGTGACCACAGAGGTGCTATGACAACTACTTGGTGTCACAAAAGTGATGCGTTCAGATGGTCGGGCCATGTCGCCTTATGTTAATTGCACAAGTGGGATTACATCGGGGTAGCTGTAGTGACGAGGTGTGTAGATAAACACAAACCAAGGATGATCAAGTCAGTTCCGCAGCTAGGCACTTACTAGGCAAGAAGTTGCACGAGTTTGTGCAAGTGCCTAGTCTTTCAACTCAGCACTGATCAAAGAGAACCTTTCCTTATTTTCTAACTTTTAGGATAGCCTGTCGTTTGAGGAGGACAGTTTTTCTCCGGTCATCAGGAAAGGCAATCACTTATGACTGGGACTGTTCCACTTCCCAACTTACACCCTAGGGTTCCACTGCACTTTGTTCTCGAAAGTAAAGGATACGGTACATGCTCGGTTCTTGTTCTGTCTCTTGCAAATGTGTCTACAGTCGGTATATCAGTGTTGTAAGGCTGGAATAACATTGCCTTCACACAATGCTCGCTTTTGTGACTGTCAAGCTTAAGCAAACTTTCGCTTGCTTTTGAAATCTCCGCACACTTAACTTACACAGAATTGTGATAATGACCACATTGTTCCCTGATATCACGGCGACAACCAGAAGCAGCCATAGCTCGTTTGCTTCTGGTTTCTTAGTTTTGTTACTAACATGATATTAAAGCACCTATTCCTCCGTGATTCATGTGGAATAAGACTACTTATGACCTGCTGGTAGATTTGGATCCCACGGAAAGTGTTACTATTTTGTGGGCAAGCCCAAGTTGCGACGAATTTACGAGCATTAATCGTTAAATGCGGGTTGCATTGAGGATCCCGCCAATTTTCTTGCATTACTTAACAACTTATTGCGTTTGCCCAACAAGCGACTGGCTTATCTTCATTCAGGCGTAATGTTCCTATGTAAATCACCATGTCTTGAAACACAAGCATTCATTAATCTCACTGTCATATACCCACCTATTTGCAATGCCTCCAAAGTTATCCACTTAGCATCCAAATTGTGTTAGCGCTCTTGTGCACTTAACAGAGACGGTCGATTTTCACGCCTGCGGCACTTAGACGAGGTAACTCCCCATGTTGGTGGCGAATGCGTGGTTGGAGTCCTATACTTTATTTACTTGAGTGGGTTTCAACGAACTAGGCATCCATATGGAGTCAAGCTGGATCTTTTCCAGTTAAGCCCCGCCAAAAAGTTAAGCCCCGCCACCCAAAAAAGATTATGAAAAGGGAGGATATGGAACGTGAACTTTTACTCTCTATTGAAGAGGGTGAAATTGAGACAAGTCATTAATAATTTGCATGAAAAGGGCCCATTTTTTCGGTGTCTTTGCCTCCAAACGAACTCACACAGGTAGCTGTCCACTAAAGATCGGTGTGTGCCGCATTGGCGCTTATTCTGCATCTTGTAAATGTGCCAGAGAGATTCGATGGTTTGTGTGTGAGCTCCAGTCGTTGGATCCACAAAGTTTTCGGTATGATTAATCGTTTGATGAGTATACTCATGCCAATCATCGATTCAATGCCTTGGTATGATGCCCACATATCGGAAATGATAATTGAGCCGGGAGCGATGCAGGCCTGGATTGTGTCCAGCAGAGTGGCCGCAGTTCGATCTGGCACTGCATACAATAACACTTCTTTAGTCTCTCCGGCAAATCCCTCCGAAAATCCACTGCTGGGGAAGGACTCGCCCTGCATGGTTTTTACGACGTGATATTAGGGTTTCATCGATCTCGACATGTAGACCTGGGCCGCCGACAATCGTGGAGTCTGCAAAAGCTGCCAGGCGCAAATTTCACGCAGAAAGTTCTTCCAGTAGACAGCGGTCGCGTGGTTAATAGATAACTCCTCTGAGCACAATTTGATTGTTGTCGGATTTTTGGACCAGCAATAAATGAATAGGATTATTGGCCTGAAATCCATCCTAGACCGCTGCAGCCAAGTTCCCTTTCGAAGACCGATTTCTTGCCGACACTGTCGGGCATCACACCTCCACCAGTCAGAAAAAGTTGAAAGTGTCATTTGGTGTCCTCGTCTGCATAAACGTTGATGATGAATCACTTCATGGCTTTGCAAAAACGTATTGCTGTTTCCTTGTCATGAACGACCGCCGAAAGCGTCAGAAAGTTCACGTCAGGTTTTATGTGAGAACGTAGAAACCTTTTGGACAAAAATAACCTTAGAAGCGGATAAGGAGTGTTTTCATGGGGCACGTTCACATGCATTACGTACACTGGAGCTGGCAAACAGTGGCGGGGCTCAACTTTTCACGCGTGCCATTTTTGCACTATTGATGGGGCTTGACTTTTCAGGTGTACCTTTTTTGCCTTAGTGGCGGGGCTTAAGTTTTTGCGCATGCTCTTTTTGCATTAGTGGCGGGACTTAACTGGAAAAGATCCGTCAATCTCAATAGGAATGTTGCCAGTTAGCATTCAAACAAAATGAGCTCATTTAATGCCTAATAGAAAATATCTTGAGTAAGGAATTAATATAATATATATATATATTCATATATTTTATATATAGCAAGCTTAATAGCTGTGGTCTGCAATAAACTACTTGCCGCAAATGTTGGCCACTCATTTCTTCTTGATCTGCTCATCATCCACGTTCTGTTCACCCCGGTGTCCATCGTAGCTTGGTTGTATCAAAAACGCCTGTTCCAACTGATATTCATTGTTAGTACGTTAGCCTATTATTTTTTTTATTTATAAAGTTAAGATTAGTCCGAGTTCATAAACAGAACAGTGCCTTGATTTCTTCGCAATCTTGGTGTTTTGCGACAAGTGTATGAATCGCACAACCATTCAGGCCAACTTATTATCGTCCATAAACATTGTCCAGTGGGTCATGTCCTATATAAAATGTTCCCGCATTGGTGTCTCGGAAGTATCCCAATCTCACCCTATCGGTGTTAGTGATTCGCCTGATGATAAATCAACCATAGTAGGCAAACCATCAGTTTTATCCAACCTTTTTTAATTCCGTTGCAGCATATCTCACCGAATCCTGGTGCCAGTCCAACGAAGAAGTCACCCCAGGTAAAAGCGCTCACCTCTTCGTTTATTTTACTAGTGAACCCACACAGCCCCGCTTTGTTGTCGGTTGTGGTGACTATAATGGTAGTAGATTTGTGCGTAAACATCCAAATAATGATTAGTTGTTTGAGCGGTTGTCGCTAGGGAAGCTTATCTTCCCCTTAGTGGCACTGTGTCCTATCTGGGCGATCGAGGTGACGCAGATCCAGCTGAACTGATTCAGCGGCGCATCTAGTTATTACTTGACACTGCATTAATGATCGCTTTGAATGTACAGACATGCAACTTATTGGAAGCAAACCGGATCACGCACCGCGATATGAAGTTGCTATTTACAGCTATTAGCTAGTGCTTATAGACGCCGGTTCGATCAAGTAACGACTTGACTGTCCACTTTAGAGAAGTAAAAATGCACTTGCAGGATTCCACTGTCGAGATTTCGTGCCATATCCGCTGCTATACCGACAATAAACATCATGTGCTATGTTTACTAGTGGATACCGGTGGGTTTGGTGCAATGTGGGTTACATATTTTGTGTTCTCAAATGTAAAGTACAAAAGTGAAATTGAATTTTCTACGCTGTGAATTACCTGGGTGCATTAGGATACTCCTTAGAGTGGCATGACGTTTGTACCCAATCCTCTACCACTAATATTCGAATAACTCACCTATTTTATACGAGATCAAGTCACGAATGTTTGCATGCAAAGCTTATATTTCTTAAAACGGATATGCTGATATCTCTGAAGCGAAATTTTATTAGCCCTTCATAGCAAATATCGTTCCCGCTATCGCGTGTGCCATAATGCCTTACCATACTAGGGCTTCCTAACACGGTCGCCGCTATATCCAATTGTTTGAGCAATCGGTATAACCGGAATATCCAACAAAACACCAGACGACTGTTTCGTTCTTTCGAGACACATCAATACTGTGCCACAATATTGTGCTACTAGGAAGGACAGCAGTCGCCTTGACAGGATAACTAGCTGTAACATGGCACAAGTTGCCCTTCATTCTTACGCATAGTGATCTGCATGTAGAACATAAGATTGACCCCTGAATCGCAATTTCCTTTGCTTAGGTTTCATGTTCCAAAAGCAATACTCAGCATGCTCGCGCAGATTCTAATTTGTCAGAATTGGTGTGGCTGCGACGAATCTGTTTCGAAAGAAATCCAAACCCCACCTTTTGTTAATCGAGCCTAATGAGATCATATTATGAAGGTCACAACTGCTCAGTTTGTACTTTCTATATGCCCAGTAATTTGGCGTATATTTAAAACCTAGCACCGGTATATTTGGGGTAGCAGGTTCGTGAATGGAGTAATGTTAAACGGAACCTT
Organism: Dicrocoelium dendriticum; assembly: GCA_944474145.2. Classification (NCBI taxonomy): domain Eukaryota; kingdom Metazoa; phylum Platyhelminthes; class Trematoda; order Plagiorchiida; family Dicrocoeliidae; genus Dicrocoelium; species Dicrocoelium dendriticum. Next base: position 119,788,526 of record OX104067.1, on the reverse strand, counting down.
CGTCCTTTTCGTTACCGGGACCTTGTCTGAATCACCTACATAGTACTTGTTTTCCGCTCACAAGGATGCAGTATGTGATGGGTTTCAAGCATCTTTACATTCTTCAGGCAGAGATTGACGAAGTGGGATTCGATACCACTGGGTCACAAAACCTCTGTGCTATTTGATTCCGCCAGTTACGTTCCTCGCATGAGTCATGAAATTGCTGTTGCATTAGATGAATTACCGGTTTTATGGATAGTTCGTGGTTCATTGTTCGGAATCGGTAGAACCGTGAGACAGTGCAACATCACCCGCCGCGAACCTCTACTTTCTACCTGAAGAACACAAGACCAGTATAAAACTGGTAACCTTTTAAAGCATTGGCAGCAATCCAAACTTAACGTTTGCCTATTTCATCAGCTGTTATGAAAAAGCAGTTGGACACAGATACAAAGGCACCATAGCTCTCTTGTTGCAATGCTGCGATAGTAACAACAAGCACTGTATTTCAGATCGCCAATGGGGTCCTCTTGATTTGGTTTTGTTGTATAGCAGCAAGGTATTGAGAGGAATCATCAACATACTGCTTTGTAGGTGTTTACTTAGTGGTCACTTCTTGCAATTATTGCTTAACTTATCATTACCTCTTATTGCATCGGCAGTCCAGGCCACTGTTTCGTTATAGCTTCCTATGCCTGGCTTTGCTCCTCTTGCATTTCCCTTGAGCTAGGTACTCTAAACCACGGTTTTGGCCCATGGCTTGCAGACTAAGTATTCGGTTCAAAATGCAAACCCACCTTGAAAGTTTGTGTTTAGTACCTCACATTAAAGGTAAGAACATTACTGGTAAAATCGATGCAGCCTGGTGGTTTCTTATTAGTTAGACTTTAGTGCAGTTAAAGACCATATACCCAACTGGTCAAAGTGGACTTCGTACGTGTCTGACAGTTCCACGAGTGTCGTCGAAGTTTTTCACTTGATTGTCAGCAATGGATGAAGTTTGCATGAGAACAGGAAGGATTAATCTGATAACGAGATTGTATACCTCTTATCAACTTGAGATACAATCCTCATAATGAGGTGTGATGGGTGTGTACTTGGCTAGGCCGAAGATATCTCAGAGTAAACACGACAAAGTTTTCAGAGAGCAGAAATATCTAGTGCGCATCCATTGCAACTTACAAATTGTACATAATCAACGAATAAATCCTTGTCAGTTTTTCAATACTAGATACTTTTACCCGCACTTATCTCATATTGTCATAGCTTTCGCCGAATCCCTCCTCAAGCCCAATGAAGAAATCACCACAGGTACAGTGACCGGCGGTTTTTCTCATCACCATTATCAATATGTGCACTTTTCTTTCCGTTGACATTTGGTAGAGTAGACTAGGTGAGAACCTGGGGCTAAAAATCCAGAAAAATTTTGCCGCTTGTGATAAAGGGAATTGGAAAGAACGTTTGCCGTGTAGTCATCCCCAATCATACTTCGGCGGTCGACTCTTCATGTGGGGCATAGAGTTTTGAGCTATCCCCCTGGCGAAGCCAGGGCAAGGTGGGTGAGACTGAGACTGTATTTAAAAGCAAGTAGAAAGGTTTCTGTAAAACTCTATCAAATTACGAAGAATCAAAAACATTTAGTTGTGAATCATCAGCAGTTGTGCTTGGTCCGTTACTCGTTTATCCTTGTTCGGCTAGGAATTTGTGCTAGTGTCATTATTTCCGGGCATGCAATGTCTTCTTTTGGCATTGTATGTGTATCGTTCCACAAAAGCACAGTTTTCCGAAATAATCGTCGATACGGGTTTTAAAACATTTCCCATAATCAGCCTCTATTAATTCTTCGGGTAGTGTATTCCATAAGTTTACGGTTCTTCTTTCGATATAAAGCTGATGTGATACTTTGTTCAGGTTGGGGACCCTGAGTTTGTAACGGTGCCCTCCGGGGGTGTTACCGGGTTCCGTCAGGTGAAATATTGGCCGCAGTATGGGAAACTGATTTAAGTGTAGTACTCGATGAGTCATAACATGGTCAATTCTTACTCGGCGGTAGGATAGTGTGAAGAATCTGAGCCTTTCACAAGGTTTTTCATAGAGAAGCTTTTGTAGACTCGGTATCATTCTAGTTGCGATATGCTGTATTTTCTCCAGCTTTTCAGTTTCCCACTGGGTTATCGGATGGTAAGCTGGGGCACTGTATTCGTTAGTGCTCCGTATGAGTACAAGTGGGTTAGTGAGGGAGCTGGCACTCCTGGATGCGATGGTGTGCAAGTTTTGTAGTGAAGTTACTGCGGGTACGGTAGGTTCAACTGGACCACAACCTTCAATTTGTGACCTTTTTGCTCCGAAGTAAAGTACGCAAAGTGCAGTAACTTATCAGCTCAGCAAATTTGTGGTCCTGCCCTAACTCCTGTTACTAAGTTTGGTCATTGGCGTCAGTGCATTGGGCAGCGCTGCAGGATAAAATACGTCAACGTTAGAGAAAATCTTACTAAACTACTTGTCAACAGAATAGCCATAACATTTCTAACGTCGCTGTTACTAGCAATATCGGAAGGAAAGTAGGGAACATCGGATACTCTTCTCTTCAGCTTTCGCGCTATTTTTGCACAACTATCAACACAGTATCTTGTGTTGGAGATAATAAAAACTAGTGAACGTGCTTCAGTTCGCTCCTGATCGTATAAAACGAAGTCATCTAGCTATGCCACATGCAGTTCAATGCCAGGATTTTATTGTACAAAGTTTGAGATGCGTTTAAATCCAAAAATTTGAGAAACAGTGTATTGAACAAAGGGATCATTTTGATGATGCGTATTGCTCATCCTGCATACATGTATAGTACCGAAAAGCTCGTCGTAACAACATCACTGCTGTCGCATGTCAAAACAAGGCCTCCATGATTTTGAAGCATGCAGACCAAAATTTGATAGAACGTCTTCAATTAGGGATAGTGTAATTCGCCATTCGCCTATAAACCAGGATGAGTTTGCTGCGTGTGGTTTCATCCCTGTTTATATTATCACTAGATTATCTCATGACCATCTATCCAGTTCTTTATCATCCCTCTCTGATATGTGTTACCGCAAATGCAGCTAAACTGCAAGTGCTATCTGTGTGTCTACTTCCACCTATATCTCCACATCGTCAAAATTAACACCAATATCGACAACCCCATCCGTTGCCCGACCGATTTCGACGCATGCGCAAGGATCGAAGAACCCTTGCGCTCACAATAGAAGCTCGGATGCATTTGAACTCTGACAGTCAGTGCGTGTGTACCCAAGTTGCAACGTGTTTGTGTGAGGCTGAGTGGACAGAGTATGGATGACTTTGTAGTTGTCTCTGGTGTGAAGCAAGGCTGTGTCTTAGCTCCTGCCCTGTTTAATATCTATCTTCATGCAATGATGTTTTGTGCTTTTGATGCCGGTTGTGCTTACTGTGATCGTATGGAGTACCGTATTGATGGGGGTTGTCGGACATCTGTCATTTCAGTGCACGCAGTGTGCCAATTATTTGGGGTCCGAACAACTCGGGTCATTATAATGTGCGCTGTCTCTCATCGAAGTTTGTTATCCTATGGTGAACCACGGCTGTTCCAAGAGACAATGAATATTTTGTTCTCTTGTCAGCCACTCGTTTACGAAAGACCTTATGCCCTGTTCGCATATTTGCAGCTGTTCCTTGGGACGAACCATCGAAAGGCAGAATAAACTCGGAGGATTACTGTAAAAGAAACGACGTAAAATAGAGATTTGTTCACGGTGTCCTCGAATTTCAGATTCCAGGCGACTTAGATGTTTAAGTACATGAGTAAGATGAATGACGCTTCATCTGTGAAGTACTCGCTCTCACAAAAATGTTATTGTGAATCAGAAATCACGGTTGCCATCATCGCTCAATTATACGAGGGACTAAACTATCATTACAATCCAAACCCATGGTAGAAAATGCATTCTAAATATGATACAAACTTTAAAAAGGTTGCCATCTGAAACAGAAAGGAAGTCTTTGGGCAACCGACAACAAAGCAAAGAGTTAGCGCTGAGCATGCAGGTCACATATGCAACCCAGTCAGAGCGTCGACCAGGACCAGGACGCAGTCAGGTTATTCCGTCATCTGAAGGAGGTCTAGGTCCTCAGACACCCAGTAACACAGATAACCCTAGAAACCAACCCGAAATCGCCTCAGGAGCCTGTGTTGCCTGCTCAAAGAAACTACAGACAGTCAAACTCCCAAAAGTAGACATAAGCACTTACCAAAAAGCCACATACAAAATTTTTCTAAACACTGAAGTCCTCACCTGTTTTTATGCTACTGCGCCGGGTTTTCCCAATAAGTTGTCTAGGCGTCATACTCTTCAGATTTCCACGCGTTAAAATCTCGTACTGTTAACCGAAACATGGCAGAATACCGAGATCACTAATGCCGAGATGGCACTATCCGAAGCGATTCTCTACGAAGCGTTCGACACAGCACATGAGACGGGTTTATTGTGTATCGCTGATCTGACCTGCAGTTGATATCATCGACTATACAGCAACGCAAGTATTCGATTCTGTCTGATATCACGTTCACCTGAGACGTGGTGAAGTGAAATTACTAGTAGTAGTTTACCACTCTCTATATCCACCTTGGTTATTAATTACCGACTAGCTTCTACTCTGAAGCGTGTCTTGACACAGTCATACAGTTATATCCTTCTCGTGGATAACTTCAACTTGCATGCAATAACAGTCCATACCCCTCACAGTGAAAATTCTAAGTCAAAATTGCAAGTCATAATGGCTGGTGTCCATTGTTACAGGATTTATAACGGATGACGAACTAGATTACTATGTCTTGTTTTCAGTAATGAGGAAAGAAGGGTTGATACGGTAAACATACATGCTTTGGCCGCAGTGATCAAGTGACGCTGATATTTCGTCACATCTGCTAAGCGGAATACGACTGTAAACACAATGAGGAAGCCAAGGCTGTAACCCACTACAACGTTATGTCCGGTCTCATCCAATAAACCAATTGGTCCTTCCCAGCTGAGCAGCCTTCCGATGTCGCCTAAATGGAGTTCGTCACCCAGTTTACCAGACTAGTGGCATATCACTTCCAACTCAAATCAATTTGGTCCCCATATTTACGCTTTTCAAATGACTCGTTATAAACACTCTATCTCATTCATATTACGTACTAAATCCCTTTTTGATCGGAAGGTGTTATAACCTAAACCAAATAGTGTGCTACCCAGCCTTCGGCGTGAAGTGACTGTGAGAGGTCCATCATATGAGTTCATGTGGATAACTTTGCGAATCAAAATAAATCCGTAGTTACACCTATTTCTTGTTATTTTTAGTCTCCATGGTATAATACTCAACCCAGTCATCCTACGGGGCTTGCCAAGCATGCGCCTTTTTCCTTCGATGTTAATCGTCATTCATTGTTTTTTGCAGCACATTTCACCAATTCCACCAGCAAGCCCAATGAAGAAGTCACCACAAGTAAGACGGCAAACCTTCCATAGCCTACGCACTGAATAACCGATGCAGTTGCCTTAGAGATTAGTATGGAAATTTGCGACATTTCAGTGAGCTTCTTCTAAGAAAGCGCTTCCCTGAATGTCGGGAAGCTCACTGGTTTTGTCTAAATGCTACAACACTTTTCGAAACGGTTGATAATGATTTCGCGTTTTCACGCAATTGCAAGGAATGGGAGGGTATTCACTACAGGTAGTGTATTTTTGTTTAAACGCAGCTATTTAACCTATCACTCACTTGACAATCAAAGTTCACAGGCGACTCGATTAGTAGGAAAATCTCAAATTAAGTACAGTCAGTTACTCATATTAATGGATCGAAATTTAAGCTTGGAAATGAAGGTGTTATAACTAAGTTGATGCTAAATTTTGTAGTGGCACTGCAATTCAGATCTACAAAAATATGCACACTTAATTTGTAGAAGGCCTGTTAAACATACTAAACCTGGTTTAGGCCGCAAATCGTTTGCAAACCTTGAGCTCATGCGTTTTCACCGGAATTATCGAGAAGAAAAACGGAACTGTAAACCGGTACTATTGGCATACAATTAAAGACAGTAAATCTACCTCAATAGTGTGAGATTCTAGCGTAGTCGCTTCAGCAACGGCAACAGTACAAAAGTCTGACAAAGTACAATGTAAAATATGTGACTTAAATTCACGACAACAGTGCAAGCTGGTCAGGTAACACATGCAGTGCGAGGTAATGTGTGCACATTGGATAGATATCGTAAAGACTTCAGAGTGCAAATGATAACACGTCAGGAGTGACTATGTACAGCGGAAGTGGAGTTTGTAATAAATTAGAAAAATAGATCAGACGTGTGTTTATGTGAATGTAAGTCAAGTTCAAGTTTAATTAGGACTGGAACCAAAGAATAAATCGCTTCAGCCTTCCTTCTTGAGTTGGAGTCGATTTGATCAACGGAAATGATAAGGTGCTCAAACGACCGATTTCTTGATGAAACCTAAATCGGAAAAGGGAGCAGCCAAACGCAATAGCCGGTGGGGCGTTTAGACCAGATTAAGTTGCCCCGACGTTTCGCTGGCAATGGGACAGCGCCCTGGGGCTGTGGCGCTCCCAAACAAGGGCGAGAATAAGCTTATGAAGAAGAAAAGGGAGGGAGGGGTAATTAGGGGGAGATGGGGGATGCTCTCCTTTGATATGAGGAGGGGTATGATTTTAATGAGTAGTCAGTGAGTGAAAGAGTACAGGAATGGGTTTGGGTTTGGGTGGGTTGAATAGTAAGACGTGGTTTAAGTATATAAATGTATAAATATTAGGGTTGTCTGGTTATAATTGTTGGATGGGTAGTGTTTTGAATTTTGGTTTTATGGTTAGGAGTATTTGGGGTTATGTGTGAAGGTTAGTTTGGAATATATGTTAGATGAGGGTGTGAGTAATGGGGTGGGGTGATAGGTTGGTATTATATGGAAATGGGGTTGTGTAGTTTGGGGTGGGTGGGGGGGGAGGAGGGTTAAGGAGTGGTGGGGGGGTGGGGGGGTGGGGGGATTGGGGGGGGGTTGGGAGGGGGGGGGGGGGGGCGGGTTGGGGGGGGGGGGGTGGGGGGGTGGGGGGGGGGGGGGGTGGGGGTGGGGGGGGGGGGGTGGGGGGGGGGGGGGGGGGGGGGGGGGGGGGGGGGGGGGGGGGGTGGGGGGGGGGGGGGGGGGGGGGGGGGGGGGGGGGGGGGGGGGGGGGGGGGGGGGGGGGGGGGGGGGGGGGGGGGGGGGGGGGGGGGGGGGGGGGGGGGGGGGGGGGGGGGGGGGGGGGGGGGGGGGGGGGGGGGGGGGGGGGGGGGGGGGGGGGGGGGGGGGGGGGGGGGGGGGGGGGGGGGGGGGGGGGGGGGGGGGGGGGGGGGGGGGGGGGGGGGGGGGGGGGGGGGGGGGGGGGGGGGGGGGGGGGGGGGGGGGGGGGGGGGGGGGGGGGGGGGGGGGGGGGGGGGGGGGGGGGGGGGGGGGGGGGGGGGGGGGGGGGGGGGGGGGGGGGGGGGGGGGGGGGGGGGGGGGGGGGGGGGGGGGGGGGGGGGGGGGGGGGGGGGGGGGGGGGGGGGGGGGGGGGGGGGGGGGGGGGGGGGGGGGGGGGGGGGGGGGGGGGGGGGGGGGGGGGGGGGGGGGGGGGGGGGGGGGGGGGGGGGGGGGGGGGGGGGGGGGGGGGGGGGGGGGGGGGGGGGGGGGGGGGGGGGGGGGGGGGGGGGGGGGGGGGGGGGGGGGGGGGGGGGGGGGGGGGGGGGGGGGGGGGGGGGGGGGGGGGGGGGGGGGGGGGTAGGGGGGGGGGGTTGATTGGTTGTGGGGTTTTATGTGGTTTGTGAGGGGGGATGGGGTTGGGATGGGTTGTTGTTGGGGAGGGTGGGGGGATTTGGGGGGGGGGAATTGGATAGGTGGGGTTGAATTTTGATATAGTATAGTGTGGGAATGGGGGGGGGGGTGGGAAGATGAAATGGAGGGATATGGAGTAGTTTATTTTGATGTGGGAGAGTTAATGGATTTTTTGTTAGAAGTTGGGTGAGTAATGATGAAAGGAAAACAAGTTTGGTTTGAGACAAGCAAAAGAGTTGGGGTAAATATGAGAGGAATCACAGCCAAGCAGCCAGTTGAATCCGTAATGGCGTTCGAACCCATAGTATCCAGCGACCATTCCACCACCTCATCCATTCTGCGTTTGCCGTCTTTGAGAACTTTGACGTTACCAATTCGTTAGGTTTGGAAAACCAACTGGGATCGATTGCCGTCTACTCCTGAACGCGTGGAATGGTCAATTCCCCGGAATGATAGAATCGAAGCTCGTTGCGAGATGTTGAAAGGAAACAGTAGCCAACTATTCAACCAATTCACACCAATCACACCAATTAATTCTCGGAAGAGGCCATCATGGCTTCATAGGGAATACGCTGTACTATTGAGGGTTTGCGCAAAAGTATAGAGGCTCTGAAGACACACTAATAGCGCAGATGATTACGCTGCTTATAAAACATAACGGGACAGCTCTAACTCAATGAAATTACGGAAGCACACAGCTTACGAGACATGCTTATCAATAAGTGCGAAAGAAACGTCCAAGAAGCTTTTGTGTATGTTTAATCCAGGTTTAGATCACCTGATGAATTGCTTGCTTTGGAAACTTCATTGATTGAGCTATTAACCACCGACGCAGGCCGGGCTGTGGCATTTGCTTCTCATTTCCGGTCAGTTTTCAAAGCATCCACCCCAACACTTGAATACGATTCAGTCAATGTCAAACTGGATACCGTAGCATACTCCGTAGAGAAAGTTATGAACCTGCTAACAAATCTAAATTGCCGCAAACCGCCTAGACCAGATGACCTACATTCAGTGCTTCTTAAAACATTGGCATTTATCAATACGCCAACAGTAATAGAATGGTTTAATACATCTTTGGCATTAGGAACCGTCCCACGAGATTGTAAACAAGCAATCGTGTGACCGTTGCATGAAGGTGGTGATAGAAGCAAAGCAGAAAACTAAAGGTCGATTTGTTAAGACCAATATTAGTCAAACTACTAGAAAAATTTGTCGAAACGGCGCTGCTTTAATTTGAGGAATCACAAAGTGTACTCACGGAAGTCCGGAATGGCTTCCTGTGGGGACGGCCGTGTGCCACTAACCTCCTAACTTCACTGCACAGCTAGATTGAAGCAGCCAACGAATGGAAAAATAATATTGATGCCACTGCTGATAGACTTCGGCAAAGCATTATATAAAGTGAATCACAGCTTCCTACAATCCAAACTTTGTTGTTACAGTGTGGGTGCGATGGATTCAATTCGTCTTGTACGAGCTACACCGGCGCGGTCTGGTCAGTAACCATGGAACACGATGGTTGAGTGCGTATAGTGGTATGCCGCATGGGAATGTATTTGGCCAAACATCGCTTTTATTTCACCTCATTGATCTGCCGTGACATTTGAAATCTACGTTCGTGCTATTCGCCGATGATTTAATGGTTGTGGACAGTGATGTAGTCACCCGTCGATCCGCGTTTACTACAATTTGATGACGAAAATCCTCATGGGCGTCATCCAACTACCTGCCGTTGAACCCTGGTAAGTCAGAGCTAATCAGCGTAAGCAAAGTCCCTCGTGAAGCAATGTACATTATCGGTGATCGACGGCTATACCCAGTTACAACGGTAAAAGATCTCGGAGCTTTATCCCGGTGGGATTTGAAATCTGTGGACAATACGCACCAAGTTTACTGTTCCAGCATCCGCTTGCTTGATTGTTGAAACGGACATTCTATGTCTGGTCAGAGGACAATGATATCAGGCTGCATGTCGCATTGATACGCTTGCTATTGTAAAAGGGTGGTTGTATCGCTACCGGTCAAATGGCTACCAAATAATTAACAAGATTTTTCATGTGTCTTAAGGGCTGGTAACTTTCAGACCATTCGGTGATTTGCGAAATTTCCCCACTTAGTACAACTAAAGTCTCACGCACTTACTTTTCTCAAGCTTCACTTCGTTCTACCTTTGTTTATATGACCTCTAGGCAAGCCTAGGCAGAACATCCAGCTTGCTTTCTCAGAAAGGAAGCAGTCAAGGATCGGGAAAAGCACCTCCACATGTAAGTCGGATCGTAATTAAGTGCACCTTTACACATGTTGTTTGTTTCGAATTGAGATCAGACCATAGTAATTAGTTCTTCTTCGGTGATGCTCTTTTGGCTAATGAAGTTGGCGTTGTTACTTCTTAGTGAAATCAAAGCAAGTGCGGAGCTATGAGGTTTAACTTATAGTAGGTAAGCAAGCAGCAATATGTGCTGAGTTCGAGTTGGGTGTTTGACAAAACAGGGAGCGTATGGGCCAATGCGCACGTATTGACGCACACCCACATCCACCCACCCACACACACACAAATTCGCATGCGCTGTGTAGTCGGCAGAGATAAAGCGTAGGCGACCAGCTGAGATGAATCAGGTATCCATATCGAGTCGCGTTCACTGTGCAGACGCCCCTGGGTAACCCTAACAGTCGGAACACCCGAACCAATTCAGCAGTGAAGCGAAGATATGTTTTCGTTACACCGTTGAGACTAAAACATGTTAGGAAAAGGTTGACAGAAAGTGTTCGCGTTGACTGTTGGCCCGTACGATTGGGAGCGACATAAGAAGTAGGAATAAGAGTGAATGTGAACAAGTTAGATGCAAGAAACACTTACCGTATGTGATCTAAACACCAGATTGTGGCAGCTACTAAGAGACGATGACGGCTGTGGTGACTAAGTTAAGGATGCACTTTACCATGAACTCGTTCGCATTCCTGGTAAAGTGACTGCGTTTCTTGCCAGTGGTAGACTTGGGATCAGTTACCCTTAACTCCCGTTCTAGAATTTCCCGGGATATTATGCGACACAAACTCATGAGAAATTCAACGCCTCAGTAGATGATATCTCAGAAGGGCACAACAAGCGGAATTGCCTAGACACAATGTACATTCATGGAGTGCCAGATCTCCCTTCGCACGACAATCAAGATATCGGGAACCACAATTTAGAACAGCCACGGTTCTTCAGGGGGAATATTTTTATTGAATATTGCTGTTGCTCAATCGCTCAAAAGCTACCTCTCTCACCAAAATGTAAAGTTTACGGTAGAAAAATCCCCAAACCTACAATTTAATGACGTTTTCGAGGGTACCGAAAATATCTTTAATCTGAATTTTGATTAAAAGCTGCGGAAGCCTTGTGGAGACCAGATATGAGCTTATCGGAAAAAACAAACCTACCGGCGATTACACAGATTCCTCACTTTACCACGCGTTCACACCAACTCAAGTTGCCGACGATGTGTCATTATTCCATTAAAAAAACCACTAACAACTAACCTCACATCCGTCGGCATTCTTCAACACCTGAAACTTGTAGCCCATTCATGAACTGCTAGAGAACAAGAAAGTATTCTGCCTTTATCAGTACTCAAGGGCTATTCGATCACTTGATCGAACTGAAATGTTGCCGGGTTACTAACCCAATTCGATATCATCGGTGTCACTAAGACATGGTTACATGCTGGAATTAAGAACATTGACTTCTGGCTGCCTGGCATGTCATCCATCAGAAACGACAGATGTACAAAACGAGAAGGGTCAATTTGTTATTACTGAAGCTAGCTCCAGTGCGAGGCCGTTAACAATTCAGACTCGCAGTTCCCCGATTCACTTCGGTGCCACCTGCAAGTACATGGCAGTGACACCTGTCTTGTCACTTTGGTGTACCGCCCACAAACCCTACACACAAAATGGACGGCCACCGTGCGAGAGCTTTAGGATGCAACCTAAATGGAAAAACACTCCGATCCTTTATCACGGGTAAATTCTAGGTGCATTGTTTAGAAACCCTAGGTAAATTAGAAGAACCTTTGAAAACAGCTGTGGAAGCTCCAAAACTGGGTTCCGCTTTGCAATCACATAATACTGCGCACTAGTTTCGGAACAGGTAATTGACCATCTTTGCTGTACCTTGTGTTCACCAGCGAGAAACACGATTGATGTACTGGTTGGGTTGTAGTGATCAAGCAGTCATTAGTTTTGACTTCAGCTGCTATGCAGAATATCGCCACCAAAACACTGTGTTGATGCACCATTACGCTTTACATCTTAACCCAGCTCGTCAGTGACACAACTGGTCGTTCCTCGCTGAAGGCCACTTGGAAGACGCTTGCCTTGAAATTACCAGCAAATTCTATCAGCTAGTCTCGGATGTCTCAGGGACACTAGTTTTCAGTGGGCTTAAAACTGTTATTTTTTCGTAAGCAGAGGAACTAGAAACTGGATTACTGTATGCATCGTAGGCTTGTGAGAGTATAGATCATCAACTATGCCAAAACCTTGGAACAACTGCCTTGTTCATCGTAACCACTGCACCCAACTGCTCAGAGATAACAAAGTAGTGTTTCAGCAGAATGTGGCGAAAACTTTCCGCGCTAACCACAAACTGCTGTAGAATATCTCGGTGGCCATCGTAAGCTGAGGCAGGGAATTTCTCCACTTCAGACGACTGATGGTCCAAGTAGGACGGTCATAGAAGCAGCAAACGCGTTGCGGACGCAATATGTTCCTGCAATTCAGGGGTTTTATCATGAATCGAGCTTACACTTTTTGTTTCTTCGCCGCCGGGACTCGACTACCATTCTTTTACCGATGTAGCTGTCTTGCCACAGCGGACGCCTTTGCGCAACCACAGCTTTCCGGGAATAGACACGATTCGTTCAGATGCACTGGGAGCAGCAAGAAGATGTGGCAAAACTTTGGCTCCATTCTTCCCGCACTGCTTAGACCAGAACCAGGTCTTTGCAATGAGGAAGCTTAGAATAGTAACTCCGCTTGACAAAAGCGGAACGAGAACTGAACCTTCAAACTACCGCCCAGTAGCCACCGTTCGCAATGCATTGGTGTTTTATGTGAAAAAAGACAAGACTGATTGCTCCCGAGCGAAACTGTTTCCGTCGCCCGGAGTAGTTGGACAGAGTCAGATGACACAGGGGTGGACCATGTGAACTACATAGATGTGTCAAAGTCACTTGATGGTGTCGATCTTTGGAATCTCCTTTCCAAGTTCCAGTATTACGGAAATGGTGACCCTCACTTGAGGTGCATCGCCAACCTTCTCCGTGAACGATAGTTATCGTTATACTTAGTGGTCAGAGTCCGCAGATCCTTTTCTGACCCTGTACAAGTCGAATGGAGTGTAGTTAATGGCTCCGTCCTAGGGCCACGGTTGCTTTTACTATTTACTAATGACGTTTCATAGACAACCGCCTCAACTTTCCTACTGTTAACTCAGAACATAAAAACGTAGCACAAGATTCAGGTGGATACCAATCGGAATTCGCTTCAGAATAATCTAGCTATGGTAACTCCTTAGTCAACCCAAAATCTGTTGAAGTTCAACCTAAACAAATGCCAACCTCTCTCCATACGACATTTGGGTAATAACGCATACACGCTCGGAACGTACCTACTGCAATGAATGAGGTCATTCTTATTGCTCGCTAACGGGCAGGGGTTCCTGCACAATGAGCAGCTGTCTTTTGTTCTAAACGACCGCTTCATGAATTGCAGATCAAGTAAACACTGAGCATGTGCTACGCATGATTTTTAGCTGTGGGTAGAGCATCCAGTTTGAATTAATTCGTAAATAAGACAGTGATAAGATAAAACTTTTAGTTGTTCGTGAACAAATTCACATGCCGCTTTAGCCGGGGTCTCTGACTCAGTGGAATTAACCATGTTAAGTAAAGCTGGACCTTATGGGTGATTTATTACTGTTTAGCTAAGCTAAAATAAACTGAGGCGGTCGACAAGCAGTAAAATCAGAAGATCTAAACTAAGATAAGACTCAGTAATTGCATGCAAGCTCGTCATTCACAATTCGCGCGGAATCATAGATGTACGAAAGGCGATCAAATGAGATCAATAGCCAGGCAATCATTGCGAAGCACCGTTGCGCAGCAGCGCGTTTCACCGTCAGCTGCTTTAGCATACATCATCATCATCATCATTACACGTTAGCTGGAGGTAGAAAACACCTCAGCTATTGTGCCGCAATACAAAATAAAAGAAAAGGAAGAGAGTGGCACGCCCGCTGAGTCCCCAGTAACGGATGGACATCGTTCCGGAGAGCTAATAGCTGGCTGCCGTAAAAAGGGAATCATATTATGCTTAACAGGTGAGATCGTGATTGGAGGGGGATACTAAACAGGAAGGGGATGGGCAAAGGAAACCATCACACAAACGCCATTGGTGCCGGCTCCGAGCCATATAAGCAAGTGTGTCCAACCAAACGTGTTCACCGTCCTTAGGACCCCAACCAAGAAGTCGGGATGCACCAACCGACGCCAACTTCGAAGTGAGGGTTTTCATTTCTCTCGACCAAGTCATCACTTGGCCTCCCCTCCTCCTCTTCCAACCGCACCCACAATGCTCAAACAATGCACGTCGCGAGAGTCGGTGTGCTGGCATGCGCAACACGTGGCCCAGCCATCGGAGCCTGGTGCGTGATATAATGGTGCTGAGCGATTTACTCGCTCTTCCTGCACCAAATACGTGACGTCGAACACGCTCATTGCTCATGCGGTGTTCCCACCAGACGTGAGCTAAGCTGCGAAGGCAGCGATGATCGAATGTGACGAGCCTCTTCATGTCAGTCGACCTGATGGACCAGGTTTCACAACCATATAAGAGAGTAGAACGGACGGCTGCGTTGTAAATTCTGCCTTTCAGGGCGAGAGTAATGTCGCGTCTGCGCCACAGGTGGCGGAGATTGGCAAAAGCACCTCGAGCTTTTGCTATGCGGTTCGTAACCTCATCTTCAATCCCACGGGTGCTAATATAGCTGCCCAGGTACCTGAATTCCTGAACGACTTCTAGCAGATCACCACGAAGCGTTAGCGCAGGGTTGGATCCGTGCCAAGCTTGGAGAAGTACTTTGTATTTCGATGGAGCAAAGCATAGCCCAAAACGATTGACAGCCAGTGCTAATCGGTCCAGTGCTCTTTGGCATGCTTGGGGGCTGTCACAGATTAGGGCAATATCGTCTGCATACTCCAAGTCAAGAAGTCGCTCACCAGGGAGTAGCTGCACACCTTCTAGGTCGTGTCCAGCGAACGCTGTTTCCATGACTTCATCAATAGCGAAGTTGAAGAGGAAAGGTGACAGCAGGCATCCTTGTCTCACGCCGCTTTTGATACTGAAGGGCGGCGAGAGTTTGCCATAAACCCTCACCCTGCCCGAACTATGCGCGTACAGCGCTTTGATAATGTTTACATATTTCTCAGACACACCTTTCCTGTCTAAACCTTCCCAAGGGGCACATCGATCGACCGAATCGAAGGCACCTTTTATGTCAAGAAACACGACAACGGTGGGTCGCCAATAAACATGGCGGTGCTCCAACACTTGACGCAATGTGAAGATGTGGTCGATGCAGCCCCGACCTCGACGGAGCTTTAGCATACAAAGCCGACTGGATAGTTCGATCAGGTCTGTTCGACCAAAACGCAACTTGGAAAGGTCAGTATTTGTAGTTTAAGAGTTTCTTTCCAATACAGCACAAACACTCGCTTGTCCGGACGTCAAGCTCATACGATTTGCATCCGGGACACAGTAGAAGCAGTGAACTATTTGCTGCTCCAGATATTACAACCGACAAATTGTCCGCATTAACAACATAGCCAAGCAACAGCTTGTACGAACAGTTCAACAGAACACGATCTTCATCGAACAGCCATTAAAAGTTGATCAGATGATGAAAATCACTGCGGCACCTTTTAGTGCTTCAGGGAAAATGGCACGCAAGGTAGCTGAAATACGGTTGCTCATCTTAACAATACCTCTGCTTATGTGTTCCATCAAGTCACCGAGTACGAAGCTGAGCATGTCCGATTGCGTATACAAGTTCACCGGTAGCCGCAGAAACTGCTAGGTCGGGCACACTGACCAAAGATTAGGTGTCAGGATCAATGGACA
>OX104067.1:119748483-119772172 GCA_944474145.2 Dicrocoelium dendriticum | reverse complement strand
CAAACGGCCCTCAAGCAGATCCTAATCTGTCTCTGCAATCACATTCCCGAGCTGGATCTGCTTCCTACTGCCTTGTTGGTCAGGCTATTGAGCCAAACCGGAGCCTTTGGCAGTGAGGAGCAGATCCAGGCCGTGAATGTGATTGCAAAGACAGATTGGGATCTGCTTGACGGCAGTCACACGCAGCCTTTGAGGTACTGGAACAATTCATATATGTTTTTGGGCCGTAGTAGGATACACCTGCGACCACGGCCAGAGGTAGGTGGGTTTTGGCGGGTTCCATCAATTTGACCAGGGGCTGCTTGGCCGGCAGCAGTAAACCATTGAACACCCGGATGTGCCCTCCCACCGTTAGAAACAATGCGTGGCGCTCGTGCTCTATGCCAATCGAGCTGTGAGCTTATAATCCGTAGCCCTGTTGTTTCCCAAGTCTAGAGTTTATGGAATGAGGGCCACCGAGCACTTCCTAACCTCTGAAGAGGATGGACTAGGATACTGGCAGGTCTACCACACCTAACAGAAGAACGACCAGGGTCATAGTGCTGCTGTGCTTGTTGAAAGAGTGTAGGGTGGCTAAGTTGATGAAACTTGGCTCCTACCTACATGATTCCTGTTCTTATTCCTTCTAGTTTACACTGGATATCATGTGTGCATAAAGATGTAGTTGGCGCAACGCATGCCACCCATGGTCCCTCTGTTGGCGCAGACGTCCTGTGGCTGCACAATGTAGGCCACAGTGACAGGCAAATCAGAAACCGGATGCTGTCAACCGTATAGACGCACATATTACTAGATGTGCATCCCGCATCCTGTCACAGTTTGCGAATAAATATCTCGAAATGAAAAGGAAGAACAACGAAACTTTAAGGAAGGAATTGAAGTCTCATAATGTATACCAAATTCAGTGCGTTATCTTTATTTTTCGATAGTGCTTCTAGCCAGACGTGTTTGTTATCATTAATTCCCTAACTTTACCATAGACAGCACCCTAGCAATTTCAGTTTAGGAGTTTTTGTCCACAAACTTTTAACCCAAGCCAACTGTTAACGATCTCACTATCGCATCCAACCGGCTTCTGATCACTTTACGCGGTCACGGTGCAGCGAATCGAATGCCCCAGCCGCCAAACCTGGACAATGCACCCATGCAGCTCAATCATCAGCGGTGGCTGTCTGATTCGAAATTCCATCGACGAATATCCTCATTGCTAATGTAAATTGCCATTATACACTACTAATGCATCGAATGCGTTGGTGGACAAAAGCGGTTCACCTCCGAACGTTCCTTGCACAAATAGGCTAAGTCTCAGATCTATAGAGCCCGACCGATTTCGACGTAACCTAATAACCTCCGTCCTTCATTGATATGCTGAGGTTTTATCAGGACCAGGGACTGTGCTGATTGGTAAAAGCATCTAAAATGTTAAATAAACACGAAGATATTCATTGAACCTTTAGTGTTGACACAGCCACTTTTCTTGCAAAGACAATCTATGAGTGAGAGTAAGGTCAACGTCTAGGCGTTTCTGGAAGAAAACATCCCACACTTCGACGATGTGAGTCATTTCGACACGCCAACCTAATCAGAATATTATGGGCGGCATGCGATGAATCGCAACGTATGGCAAAGTGGTCAGGACAGTTCAAATCGCGAAGTTTGTCTTCAAAAGAATCTTGAAGCAAATGCATTTCTAGTTAGCCCGGGCGTTCTACAGGAGGTCATTAGTCATAATTAATTCGAATCTAAAGGGTGAGACCAAGCTGCCCTAGGTCACTTCCCTGAAGAGACAATATTCCGCCGAACATGCGCGCTCGATCTGGAGTTTTAAAAGTAATAACAGGAGGAACGATGTCAACTACAAGCACTGTCCAAGAAACCGTAACTTTAGTTCTCTTGTCCCGATATTTTCCCCATCTGATTTGAAGAGCACTGTGACATAAATGTCGCTATTAGGGCTTGCAGGTGCCTTTCCAGAAAGTATTTGTGTACGCGCGTAAGAACTATAGTCAGCACTCAGCAAATAACCACACATCAGTGCTACATTTTTGTACGAGTACCGATGAGTTCCATCGAGATCAACGTAGTATCGCGTGATCCCCTACCATCATCGTAGTTCTTCAGAAGTTCGAATAGTCAGAGAAGAGTAAGGTAATTGTGAACAAGCATATCGCGAGCTGTTTTGAAAAAGACAAAATGGAGTAGCCATAACACGGTCTCGTATGTAAATGACACAGTGCCTACCTTAGGTCGAAAGGAATGCTGCTAACGCCCGTAGTGGATTGGCGCTGTTAGAAAAAACAACTTCAAACCTCAAAAGGCAGAGAGAGTGAACAAGTCCAATACCTGTGTGGGAGGATTACCGGCCGACGATCTCGACTGCACCGCCAATACCGTCACAATCAGTTGGACGTGTGCCGGTAATAAACAGAGAGGTCGTGCATCATACCTTCTAGGGATGTCTACACAATGCAAAGAAAGCACTGTGTCAAACTCGTCCGGAAGGAGAAACTGAAGAACCAATAAATTCTAGTGGAAAAGATTTACTCCAAGCCCAAACTGTTATACAGACATGCAAACAATTTGCGCCGTGTGAAGCGCGATATTCCTGCTCTGCACACAGCATGCGGTTTAGCCTAAACCGCACAAGAGGCGGCCAGCATTCTTGGACAACAATTTGGCTGTATCTTCCAAAGCGTGCGATCATCATACATCCTGCCTGTGCAGATAACGCCGCCATCAGGGCTTAATCACATATCGTTCAACTCCGCAGCTGTACTGGAGAGGCTGATGTCCCTGCGCAAGCTCAGCTCCCCGGGTGCGGAAGGCATTCGCCAGAAGGAGTCGAAATTTTCCGCCATGAGTTTGGCAGGACCACTAGCAATTTTCTTTCAACGATGTATGAACGATATGCACGTCCCCACGATGTGAAAGCACGGAATCATCAAGCCAATTTACAATGGTTGCATTCGTGCTGAAGCAGCAAATTATCGCCCGATAACACTACTTCCTGTGACTTCCAAGGTTATGGAGTTCATTGTAGCTGAGGCTTTGAGGGGGTAGCTGAAGAACAACAAAATTTTCGTTCCGAAGCAACACGGATTTGGCCAAAAGCGCTCCCGCACCACTAATCTGCTGATTGCTCCTGAAAGCTGGCCGGAATCTGTGGACAGTGGTGTAGGAGTCGACGAGGCATGGGTACTCAAGTTATCACTTAACCTCACTAACACCTCTAAGCACTAACCTTTAACATTTCTCTTTACATTATTAATGATATGCCACCTATCTGAAAGTGTGCATTCGTATTAAGGTTACACAGATATGGTAATTTGATAACTGTCATTAAAAACAATCCGTACTCTACTGAAAGCCATAACATATTAATCTATCTCCTCAACAGCACCGTACTCGTACAACCCGACACCCCTTATCGTCACTACGTACAGGTAATCAGGTTGCTCCTGGCAGTAGGGGCATCCAGATTGTTCCCACTCGCGGCCCTGCAGTCTCCAATCGGGTTCTCATTTTGCTGTACGTCTAATAGAGGCAATGGCATTACGATCTGAAACTCGACCGTTTGAGACTGCCCTCCGGTGCACTGCCACCGATTCGAGAGTCGAATTTGTAGTCACAACTTCTCTACGTGAGCAGCAGAAACGACTATTAAGGCAGTCTTGGAATGTAGTGTTTTCAAGCGGGCAAAACTCAAATTTAATCGTTACCTCCACCTGTTTCGCGACCGAGACACGACGAGCAATGCTTAATGACGGATTGCAAAAGTCATTTTTAGACACTCGTTGTGTGAATAGACTGCGACGCGCAATCACATGTGGACCGCATTTCACCTGGTATTGAATTTCGGACAGTTCAATAACTGGGGCCGTAAATGATGAAAGAGCTAGATATTTTGCACTGTCCGGGCAAAAACACCACACCCAACGACTGGCTCCGTATTATTGACCACATCAGGCAAAAGTCGTATGCATCTAATCCTGTTAAACAGCAACTTATGGGCGACCACCAAGCGAGCCAATAATGCCGCATTTACGGAGCATGAAACACCAGTGTTGCTACTGTACACAGCAAACACTCAAAGTGGATAGAGTCCCCATCGGTGGGAGGTCGGTTTCCTAGGGCCCATTTTTGGGGAAGAGTAATTCTTCAGAACGTCTGCATTGTTGCTGACAAACGAATGACAGCACATACACAGATTTTTCTCAGCTCTTTTGCTTCATTCAGCTGCCACCAATTCTCATCTACCGTCTTTTGGATCAAGTAGTAACTTTACCCTCGCAACCAGATAGTCCAAGATCAGATGAAATCTATTCTCATTACTTCGTTCTTCTAAGTTGATTGTGCCCCACCAAAGCAAGCTCAAGAATGAAAGGAGCAAGTGAAAGTGATAATAAATGAAATCAGCTTACTCGCTACACGATTCCTTTTTTCTTTCTTTTTTTCTTTCAATTTTTGTCCAGTTAAGGTTTCACATAAAATGACCAGTGGATAAACGTTGCGTTTTCAACATAGGGGAGTGACCGAGGTGACAGCGCCATACATTATGACTGGTGAAAGGATATGAATTCAATGGGCGCACAAGAGAGTAAAAATGATAGCCATGTTCCCCAGAAGGGAGGAAATTGCACTGATTTTCTATTACTCTATAAGCCACCCCAGTACTTCTCGAAAAATATGTTGCACACTAATGTTGTGTACAGTTGACTGCGTTACATCTGGAAAGGCTGACAGCATTAACGAACAAAACAATGTAGCTCGTCTGAATTATCATCATGCTTCGCTTTACCAACTGCTCGTTTATAAGGTCACAAAATGTGTACGCTCCAGAGAGGTGGGTGAAGTAAGGCATAAGACTGCAAGTGCGAGTCAGCACAAAGCAACAATATCGGCAGTATATCAGTGGTTTGCTTTTATACTTTCCGTCAAAAAACCATAATGATTACCGTACGGAAATACAGATACTACAAACAGAAAATGTGTCAGCAGCTTTCGTGTCCTCGTTCTTGCATTCACACCCTTGGTTTGTTTTCATAGTTCACAATCGTGAACCTCCATTGGACTAGGCATGAGATTGATTCTCACTGGTTGGGTCAACCGTACGTCCGTATGCGTGTCGCAGTATACTGGAGCCGTTGTTCGTTGATCTTATTTTGCCCATACAATCCTCAGGCAACGAAGTCGATTCTCTGCCTCTTCAAACACAACAGCAGTAAATCGATACACCGTTTAACGCGATCACCAGCAGTTGTGCGGTAGTGTTTCACCAGCCTGGATTCCAAAAGGCGGGTCTTTTATGGAAGCATTGGTGTGTGGACAACAGATTAATGCGCTATTTATTTCTTCGAGTTAAGTATACAAATTTTGTTTGCTTGAAGGATTTCTGAAATTTTGTATACAAAGAATACATACCGGTTTTTAGTCGTACTTTCCAAATTTTGGCTGTGGAAGCGCAGCATATGTGCTTGGTAAATGCTTTACAGCTACATAGACCCACGTCATTCACCTAAGCAACTGTCCATTGATCAAAAGAAGCCGCTTAACAATTTTCCGTCTATCGTAACAGAGCACTTAATCGCGTTTACATGCATAGAGAACAAGTTTATAGGTAGAAACTCTGTAAAGTAACATAATATAATTGCTTATTGTGGGAAACAAGAATCAAACCCTTTTGTTAAGGGGACTATTCTTTTCTCACCTATTGTTTGAATCTGAATTTTCCCCGGACAGAGTGATGGAACGATACGCTGTTGTGCGAAGGGTGGGTATACAGCCAGGTCTCCAGCAACTAAGTGGATTCTAATTTGTGACCACCGGATCACAATGCATGTTTGTACTTCATTCAACTACTGCCCAAAGATTTGGAACATGGGAACATTGTATTTAATGGGAATAAAAGCTCGAGCATTACATGACCCATGGGGTAAGGAAGTTAGGGTAGGGTCTGATGAAAGACCAAGTAACCTTATAGTGGATTGGACTGACGTGTTAGCCGTATCGGCATCGGGCTTATCCGGAACTTAAACAGAATGCACGACGGCTCAAAATGTGACATCACACCATGCTCTCGCAAACGGTTATGGAAAGGAATTAAGTGGAAGAGAAAAACAGAAGAGAAACACCATCAACTAGAAGGTAGTTGTCTCAGGAAATATCGTGGTGTAGCTCGGCCAGATGACAATCCAGGCGGGTCTTAAAATTCGTCACAGTGCGTGCCGAGTCCAAACAATCTTGCAGATCATTCCACGGTCTGCCGATTCGCAAAGCAAATTGCGAATCTGCAATTCAGCTGGCTGTGCTGAGGTGTGAGCCTCAGTGGGTGGCCACGTAGATGGGAGCACGATTGGTACAGTGTGAGTAGGTGGAGAGAGGGAAGTCCAGGGTTGGATAAGATCATAAATATATGAATCAGTTCGCCCCGGAGACCTCGGTACTTTGGCGAGTTGAGGCCCAGGCATTGAAGTCGTTTTGGATAATCTAGGTGCTTGAGACATCAGACCAGTTGTGTTGCTCGACCTTGTGGGGCTTAGAGTATCCCATGGTCCTTCAGCAGCCAGGGGCTCCAAGTCTGAACAGCAAACTCCAAGTGGGGTCGAAGAAAAGCCTTGAAGAGAGTTGTGTCCTGTTCTGTTTGGCAAGCATGAGCCGTGTGGTGAATCCCGTAATCTCGGCTTCGGTAAGACTTATATTCATCAGGTGGAAGTATCAAGGGTTCGAACTGAGAAGACCAATGTACTAGCGACATTTGCTCCGTGACTACACCATATCCAATGAAGTAACCAAAGCTAAATGACGCTTAACCGGAGAACATTACACGGAAGGACAATGTGTCCCAACTAGGTGGTTCTGTTGACGAACCAGTTTTACGCGGTAGGTTCTTTCATCATTTGTGAGAAAAATTGCAGAGATACCGGTCTTCCAATCCCAGAAGTTTTTAAAGGTCCTCAGCACGCGGAACCAATCATATAATCCATAGAGTATCAGTAGTTACACCGCAACCGTTTGAACTCATGTTAACCGATACGCTCACATCTAACTGTCTTCATAAGTGGCGGAGGGTTTGAACAGCTTTAGGCATCCGTTCGGTATTCGTTTCTGTGATGGAACTGCTATGGTTGATGAGGCTTCCAGAATACGTAGTTCGATTGGCAGATCACAACAGGGAGTGCAAACTGATGGTAAATTTTCCAGGTCGTATAGAAGCACTTTGCAAATCGAAGGTCAGAATTGTATACCAAAGGAGAAAATAGGTATATTGATATATTTTATTTTTCGCCGAAGCTAGATAGAGCCGACTGCGAAACTGATCGTGATACTATGCACTCCGCCGCAGTAACGACATGTTAAAACAGCAAAACCAAATTTTTCAACAATTTTAAAAGTGTAACTGCAAAGTTGCTTTGCACAGCATGGTAAGCAGTGGGTACCCACCTCACAATAACGGAGTGATAGACGACCTCGTCAATCTCTTGAAATTGATATCACTCTTTGAATAAAAAATTATGTGATTGCAAGTGCCATTTCCTAATATCCAAAACTTTTATTGTGTCTTGATACAAGCTATCCGACATCGAAGAGTGATGCGCCGGTAGGATCAAAGATAAGTTCACGAATCACATTTCAAAATCTCAAGGTTTTATGCTAACATTCGTCAGCTATTACACTAGGGGGACATGAATGTCTCCTTGAAAATTAGAGTGTATAAAGCAGCCGTACCTTCGATCCTCCTTTATGGTTGTGAAACCTGGCCCATTAGATAGGCAGACATAAAGAGTCTAATTATGTTCGATCATCGCTGACATTGCAGTTTGGCCCATATCTGTTGGGAACACCCTGTTAGCAAGTAGCGTGTTTGGATGTTTGTTTATGGCACCGGAAGAGGAAAGGAACCGCTCAGCACCCCTATCTCATGAACCAGACTCCGATAGCTATGCCACGTTTTGCGCATAACGACATACTGACTCCCGCAATGCTCATTGTTTGGGCGCTGAGGGTGTGAATGGAAGACTAAGGAGGGAGGCCAAGCGATTAGCAGCGGAAGGGAGATGAAAGACCCTTAGTTCTAACTTGTCCTCGGTTGGAGCCTCTAGGTTCCTTGAGCCGACCTCATAGGCGTTTGTAGTGGGAGTTTCTTCGTCCCTTTCCTCCACATTAGCCTCTCCCACCGAACAAGCTCTCATGTACTGGGTATATTGCAAGTCTTTTTCAACTGCACTACACAATAGCCGACTGTTAGCTATACGGAACCATGTCCATCCGTTAATGGTGGAGCAACCGGCGTGTCTACGTCGCATGTTATTATAAATTTATTATATATTGCGGCACAGTAGATGAGATGATTTTCACATCCAGATAACGTGGATACTGATGATGATTATGATCAATGAACAACAATGAACAATGAATTTATACGGGTTAAGAAGCGTTGCTTTACAAGCCCCGTTGGAAAGTTGGTAGGGATATCAACAAAATAATTATGATGAAAAGGATAGTAAAATAGTTAACACTTTAAATACGAAAATAAGGACTTATCGTTTGCTTCGCTGAAGTCCTGCGATCCACTTAGATTCACAACACCCACAGTTAACAACAAATAATTCCAGGGTAAACTCCAGGTGTAGGATGGAGACATAGTGTTAAGTAACAAAGTGTAAGTGGATGAGTGCATCGTCCAACCGCCTTTTAAATATTGTTAATGTCGGTGCAGAAACGACCGATTCTGGGAGAGCATTCCACGGGTGACAGACACGGATGGAAAAGAAATTTCTGCGGCACTCCAGACGACTGTATTGTTCTACGAGTTTTAATGAGTGGCCCCTCAGGTTTGTATTGCTGCTGAGTTGCAGTAAAGGGCGGTACACATGATATGGGTCTCGCAGAATCAAGTATGTCATAATCAGGTCGCCTCGTAACCTGCGATAGCTTCCACTGAACAATCCCAGTCGTCGCAGCCTCTCCTGGTAGGAAAGATTGCGCATTCCAATTACGTTCTTAGATGCCCGGCGTTGTGGCTGCTCCAGTGGATTAAGGTTGTGTTTCAGCCATGGATGCTAGGCTTGAATTGCGTATTCGACATGGGGGCGAACATACGCACTGAGCATTTGTCGAAATATGGAGCTGTTTATTTGTCCAAACGCCCGCCTCAACAGCCCAACGTGTTGGTTCCCGGTCTTCGAGGCCTTTTCCGATTGCCTGGAGCAACCCAAGTCATCTTGAACCAGGACACCCAAGTCACGTTCGAGAGTTGATTGTTGCAGTACATCCGTTCCGAGTCGGTATGAGTAGCTGCCGTGATGTCGGATGGAAAGCACCTTGCATTTACTGACGTTGAAATGCAATAAGTTTTGGATCGACCATTGATACACTGTATCTAAGTCACTTTGGAGCACAAGTTGGTCGGCGTTCGCCTGGATCCTGCGCCAGATCTTGATATCGTCGGCAAACATTAGGAAGTTTGAAGCGATTCCCTGTGCAAGGTCATTAATAAACACCAGAAACAAACGTGGACCTAGAACCGAGCCTTGCGGCACACCACACTCGACTTGTATGGGGTCCGATAAAGAGCTCCGAACTCTGACCACTAATTGCCGTTGAAATAGAAAGTTGGCGATCCAGCTTAAAAGAGTTTCTCCGATCTGTAATGCTGCAGCTTGGATAGTAGTATCCGATGGGCTAGACGATCGAAAGCCTTGGAAAAATCCAGGTAGATCACATCAACACCTTCTCCAGCGTCGGCTGCCTCGGTCCAACTACTGCGTGCAGTTAGTAAATTCGCTGTACATGACCGCTGTCGACGGAAACCGTGCTGTTCAGGGGTGATGAGTTGCAGTTTTCCAGATAGCACACCAGTGCATCGGCAACTATGGATTCCTCGAACTTGAAGAGTATAGGAAGAAGGGTTACTGGGCGGTAGTTGGAGGAATCAGTTCTACTTCCAACTTTGTGGATCGGGCTTATTATTCCAAGCTTCCACATGGCGGGAACTTGGTTCTGGTCTAAGCAATGCTGGAAAAACTGAGCTAAAGGTCCTGCCAGTTTGTTTGCTGCTGCTCCCAATGCCTCTGGACGAATGGCGTCGACACCCGACGAGCTGTGTTTGCGTAGAGAAGTCAGCTTTTGCAATACAGCCTCTGCGGTAAAATTGATGTGGGTTAGTCCTGGTGAGCAGAATACAAAGCTTGGTAGATCGCTTGGTGGCAAGACTCCTTGAAACTTGGGGGCGGATTGCATCTGCAGCGCGTTTGCAGCTTCCATAGACGTTCTTGTTGGGCCATCAGCCGTCTTGAGTGGAGGAAATCCTTGCCTCACCTTTCGTAGGCTATTAACGTGCTTGTACAGCAGTTTGTGGTTAGCACTGAAGGTTTACGCGATGTTCTGCTGATAGGCGGTTTTGTCGTCTCTTAACAGTTGAGTGCAGTGGTTACGTTGGGCTACGTAGTTGTCCCACGTTTCTGGTGCTGGAGCTTCTCTGTACACTCACCATGCTGCGTTGCGTACTGTCATCCATTTTCGGGTTCTACTCCTAACGAAATAAACGGATTTGCACTTATTGCAAGCTTTTATCTCTGAAGCCTGTGCAATCAGCTGACTGAATGTGTTGACGAACTCGAGCCAGGCGACTTCCGGGGGTTTTTCTTCGAGGAAAGACCATGTTGTGGCGCTGACTAGCGTTAGAATGATTTTCTGGCACGCCATGTATGAAGACTGTGTTTAGGCGGTCTCGCTTGCTGTGCCCCTCTTCGGTGTTTCGTTTTGGTTGTCGCGCGCTCCAAGGACATCAGGTTAGATACGCATCGTACAGGATTCGTGTTTTAGCGCGCTTGCGGAGAGCAAAACATTTTCCACGTCGGTGGAGGATTCTAGAGTTACTCGAATAAGTCTGGGTTCACCATAGTGTGGCGAGTTCGGATGACGAGTAATTCGTAACAAGTTTATGGGCTTGGCTTTGATACTCATCTGCATACACAATGAGTTCCATTGGTCTTGGTCGTCTGATAACTTATCCCGCAATGTGATGGCGGTAGATTCAGGGACATTTGAGCATACAACAGTCCGGGCACTGTTGTTGGATCCCTCAGGTTGTTGATTCCTCATGAACTCACACCAAGCAATCCTGGCTTCAGCGTGTATTGTTGCTAGTCCATCCGTTTGATGACAGTTCCATTTGCTGTCTTGGAGTGCATACCTCTCCTCTTCATGGTGAGGTGAGTTATGCCATTTGGCTATGGAGATAACAATCGAGCGGTCTTGTATGCTGGGCCGTAAATGATTCCAGGGAAAATGGTTTCGATTCCCTATTAATTTTCGACATAAGGATGCTTTTATAAATCCTATGAAAACCAGTTTCCTTAGTGTATTCTCATTTATCACTGACTTGTCCATTCGGTCTGAAAATAGCTAACACCACTCTGCTTATCATCACACGCATTGTAATGGGTGACTAACCTACCCTCCGATGCTGAGACGTTTACAGTTTCAATTCTCGGTGGAACCGCGGGAAATCACTACTGGTGATTCTCAATAGATTCTCTTAGATTATCAATATGCCGAAACAGCCATCTGACAGTGTACCAGAAGCGTTAGCATGCTGGCTGAATCAGAAGTACAGTGAAGCTTTCCCAACAAAAGAAAGCATCTTCCATTTAAAAACTTTACCGGACACATATATGGTTCTTATGGGTAAATACAAAATTGTCTGAACCAGTGAACTCTCGCTAGTCAGATTCATTCACCACACTTGTGCTTGCAAGGAAACGCACATTGGCTAAAAACGAAGATACCAAACTTCGAAAGTCTGGTAAAGTTTCCAGGGTGAGAGTGGTGTTAAATTAGAACCAGGTCAACAGACCAATGCACTTAGCGGTGAAGGTTCAATGTTGGTCAGTACGCTCTTAAACCAACTGGCATATGTTGTTGAAGCTTAGATATTTTCGAATGGTACTCAGTGACTAATAAACTTGGGAATACATAAACACTTCGGGCTTCTAACCGGTTATACCACCTGAATATATTTGACAATTGCCTCTACGTTCTAGCTTCGCATCGGTCTCAGTCGATGCCGATTGCCGCAGTTTTGAGCTATTCTGCATTTGCTACGTTGCCTACAAGAATCCCCGTAAAAGCATTTTACTCCTGTACCGTCTTGTGTCCTTCTCTCTAAATTAGTAGAGAAGTTCGAATTGGTCATATATCAAATCCACTTTGTTTAATTTTGTTCCGGCCGGAAACTGTGTTTCATCCATGGATGTCACGTCTTCATGGCCTGTCGCAAACTAGATCTCATGTAAGGCTTGAGAATTTGCGGTAAACTCTAACAATTAAGTCAACAAAATATCCTTATATGAAGAAGAAGTTTGTTTGGATTGTCTGGAAGTTCTTACATTCGATCCAAACCTCACTCCTAGATGGCTGTGACTAGAAGCTCCTTGCTATAGGTAGCCAACCCGTCGCGATTTAACGGCATACCAACGATTCATGACCAACGCTTGCTTCTGATCGCATAATTAATCAAGAAAATTTAGTATTCCTGCTCGTTCTGCGCAATAATATAGCTAAAATATGACCTAAATCTCAACGTTCCAGATTCGAAATCCGCTACAGTTGTAGAGTTGGAAAATTGGAATGCGTCTTTAAGTGAATCAGATTTACCACAAAATCCAACTATAGTTCAACGTTCATTATCTAACGTGACCGGACCAGCACTGATAATAAACGTTTCCTGTATCCTTAGGTGGAACTTTTATGAATCGGAAGGTTGTGAAATTTTCGTTGTTATTTCTTAAGTGTTATTTCGTTACAGCATTTCATTGCGTTGAATAGCTAGCCGCACGTTACGCGTAATACACAGTGCGTATTGATGACAGAAAATCTAAGCGAGTTCGCAATCAGATAACCGGATGGCATGGTCTCGCTAATATTCAGGAAACTAGCACTCTAAGCGTTCGCGGAAGTGACAAGTATCACCAAATAACCTTAGTGAAGTCAGAGGAGCACCAGGGGTTGCCTCCATATATTCTACCTCACTTGATCAAAAGACCCAGATTAGTTCGATAAGCTGGACAGGCTGAATTTATGTAGCCAACTTAAAATAGGAATGTGAGGTTTATATTCTAATCAGATATTCTTCTATACGGTGTTTCGAGGCTGCTTCCATCTGTGAATCGAGCAGTACAATGTCACCAATCGAGCCTGTTTGGTTGGATGGCACAGTCGAAGAGTGTAGGAGAGTCTCATGGCATATTTAATCATAAGGATCCAAAATCCCGTGTTTCAGAGGAGGAAAGTCAGCCCTATTTCGAAGGGTGATCTACCCATCGTACTCAACAGGTTCTTTTGACTTTCGATTCAAATGCCTACATTCTTCAGTGTAATAGTGTACAAAGTCAGATGGTTATCCACCTATTGGGGATGTCAGCGAAATGACTGTATCGTAGGAGCTCGAAAACGTTAACCTCTGCACAATGCCGGGCACAGAGTGTGGTCAGGAAGAATAAACAACAACTGACTGCTCGCTCCTGGCAGGCACAAAATTCTTGTGTTGATGTCACTAACACGCGTCAAATGGACGCAACAAATCTAGATAAACCAGAGGATAAATACTCTAAGGGAAACTACCGGAGTCATGGTCTGTCGATAGGTGGACAATACGATCGATTGGGATATCGTTAAAATTGTCCGGACACCGCATGTATACATAGTTCGGATCCAGCCACGTGCAAATTGCTAGGCTTGGAAAAATGACCGCTTTTATTTTTTTACAGGTTAAAACTTTTGAGCAGCAGGATATTTAAGTAATCAATAGCAAGCAATCATGTAATTAGTGGTTGGCATATTGTTCCGCTGCAAATGCGGCGGTAGCCTAGATTTTCTGTTGTAAGTACATAGATTGATGCACTGTTCGCGTGCCATATTTGGTTACGAGCAGTTTCAATGTGCGGAAGGCGAATGCACATACCACATGCAACATTCACGCACGCTGCCAGTCACATTAGCATCCGGTCGTTTGTGTGGAAAGCTAGAGGGATGCAGTCAGAGACAAAGAAACGGAACCAGGTCAATGCTCAATGGATTGGATGCTAATAGTCTGCCCTGCCATCCAGGAGTTTTGTGCGCTTGCAGGCGATGATTCGCGACCGTCAAAAGTGGCATGTTCGCGGCTGCCTCCATACATCAACATCATCAGCATCATTCTCATCATCCTCATCCTCATCATCCTCATCATCACCACCATCAGCAGCAGCAGCAGCAACAACAACAACAACGACAACAACAACAGCAGCGATACACGAGGCGAGGGTGAGAAACACATCTCAGCTAATGTGCCACAACACAAGATAATACATTGAGCAATGCAGAGTCAAATAAGTAACATGCTGTTAACTATCACATTTGTGATCGTTGTGGACAGGGGAAACTAAAGAGGAAGAGACAGAGACTCACAATAGAAACGCCATTGCGATCGACTCTTCGCCGTCAACAAGTACATCCAACCAAACATGTCCATAGTCCTTCGGTCCTAAGCCCGGCAGCCGGGAAACAACAACCGACGCCAAGTTCGAAGTGAGTGAGTTCGTTCCCCATTACTTAGTCATCGCTCGGCCACCCTTCCACTTCTTCCATCCACACCCGCTGCGCGCAAACAGCGCACCATGTGGGGTCAGTGTGCTGCGTGCGCAACACGTGACCCAGGCACCGGAGCCAGCTTCCATACAGGACAACCAGAATCAAGTTGTCGAGTGCTGAGTTCCCCGTAGGTTAAATCTGATTTAAATTTCGGTAGTTAGCGAGGCAGGAGGCTGTTTCACTGGCGTTACCGCATTTGTAGCGCAACTAGGGCGGCTGGGTCAGGGAACATCAGTGCAAATACTGATGGAACCATGCTACCGTTTACCATGTTGTTACTTACCGAGATTGTTTCCCTTATCTGCAGTAAACGTTGTCACTACAGTTATGCACCTGTTCCTGTTCATTTTAGCATGCTCCCATCCCAAGCTCATCTTTATCGGTGAAAGAGCCTGCTACACCGAAAAACTCCCCCGCGGTAAGGGTCCTCTCTGATTTACTTCTGCTCACGTTCTACATTCTATGTCGGAAAATCATTTTTCTTTAACATGCACTGATGTATTTTCTTTATGGAGTAATTATGAGATGATTTTGCCCACGTGGACAGCAGTCGGAACAACATTTCGAACCCCATGATATGCGGAACTTGAGTTTGGATGACACCACCGTTAACCGATTTCGGAAGGGCAGATGTGACCTCATCACTCCATGAGATTTTTAGTTGCAGGTGGTTCTATGTCTATGCCTTTGATTGTGGAGCTAGTTACAACATCCAAATAATAGGATTCTAACAATCAGAATAAAGGTACATATGCTCAGATGCATTTAGTGTGATAATTTCCAGACCCCCTGTCATCTGCAATGTTCGTGCTAGCGTAAGCTGCCGGTATCCTCGATAGGCAAATATCTGATCGTTTCGTGTCCCGGATAGAAGCTTGCTTGCCGAACTACCTCCTCGTGCTGCCGGGTGGGTGGTTCGGGTTTACGCATTTCCAGAAACCACTTCAGCGGCGGTGTTCAATGGCATGGCAGGTTTTCGCCTAGTAAGCACCCTGTGAAAAGTTACATTAGTCTGTTTAACAACTGTGACGTGGTGGATTTGAGACCCCCCCAAATAAAGCCATTACCCATGTTTCTTCTCAGTGGAACATTGTACTACAGCGAGTGTGTGTTGACATAACGGGAAAGATTGGACCCCTGGTTGATTACAGCTTAAACAAAATCCGTATGAACTGAGTAATCAGTCACCAGCTCTCAATAGATGTGATTCGTTGTATTCTCTACGCTGCACTGCGGTTAGGCTTTATAGCCACAGGCTTCGGGTGGTGTTCACAAGACAACTCACTACTTCGGCATAGGCAACCAGGTGGTATCACTCACAATGTCAAAACCAAGAACCGTACTTCTGCTATACCTCGCTTAAACGCACTTCTTTACGCTGCTCACACACCTTCACATGCCATCTGTTCACGGGTTAGCAGCCAAACTTCTCCGCTGCCAGCCGATTCCTCTTTCCATGATTCTAGTTCCGATGGTTTCGTCGACACCCACAAAGCTCCCCAATGACCATCCTTCGGCCTCGGCCCTTCTTCCCTCTGTAGTACTTCGATGGACGCACGCTCATGCAGATCGGGCATTATGCTGGTCTGGCGCGCAACATGGAAGCCCTCACCAACGATGTTTGCTGTCTATCTGAAACAGCTTCACGATCTCAGTGCCGTGACTACGTTCCTAACCATACACGGAGCCATATTTCTCCTACTACTATCTAATGACGCAGAAGTAACCGCGGCAGCCTTGGTTGGCGTAGGTGTAGCACTAAGTAACAAAACCGTGGTGGCATTACTGGACCGGTTCCCGAATGATAACCGGCTGTGCGCACTTCGGGTACCATGCAGGATCAACAGACATCGTGAGAAGAGACGCAACTAGTTTGTGATCTTAGCTTACACTCTAACTATTTGCAGTTGTGACTCATTAAAATGACGTATCCTTGAACAAAGCTTGTAAATTTGATATCGTGGTCCATTTTGGGGGGTCTCCACTCATGGGTTGGTCGCCTATCATCATGTGAAATTCGCCTCGGTGTTCACCATGCGCTCGATGATAGCCGATCAGCTATCGAAGAGTGACTTCTCACACTGCGCGAAGACAAGCATTAGTTTCCTTCGTACACCAGCTTCCGGTATTCGAGGAAAAGTACCACTACTTGTCGCCTATCATCGTGTCACGGTCATAGTCTCTAAATAATCACGTCGCAATCCTTTACAGATGGTGAGGCAGTGTAAAGGTTTGCAGGTAAATCTGGTTCACATTTACGGACTCAAACCATCTTCTTGTCTGAGAAAATATCTGCGTGCTTTTCAGAGGGTATTCGAAAAAGAAGCAATGTAAGGTACATCAAAGCATCTTATCTACTCGACTGGTTCAACAAAGCTATAAAACTTCCGTGGCCGATGCACTTGTCTGCGACCCACCACAAAAGATTGATGGACACGGGACATTCATGCAGAGGGCCGTTTTCGTTTTCGGAGAGTCAGTCGGTATTCTTACTCAGAAACCCATGAAGGTCTAGATATCCACGAGCATCGTGGATCTAATAAACCACCACAGAAATATCTCATGGGAGTCTTTTCAAAAGGAAGTCTGACGTTTTGTTATTCGGCAGCTCAAACAAAACCCTACCCATTGATTGTGAAGTTTGGTGGTCTCAAGGTACTTCCCAAATGGAGGTCGCTGACCTATCTGTCAATATTCGCAAGCTCTTCCAGCTTGTCTGGTTGCACCCAATATCAGCTATAACTGTGTTACCAAGGAGACAACGTGAAGTGCATGCAGCTACTACTTTTCGTCTTATTTTCGGGAATTCCAAATAGTTGCATAGAAATGAGTACTTAAAGTTTCTTGGATTAGAGACATTCGTGTCCAGAACTGTCTGTCACTGCGGCCTCCATTGGAACAGCCACAGGATGGCCGCGACTAACTAGAAAACATGGGTGGCTCACGCTACACCACCCAGAGCTCCAACCACATTTCTCTCATATCCAGCGTAAACCAGAAGCAAGAAGACCGGGACACATGCGGATGTTAGTAACGTTTCATCAATGGTGCCGGCCTGCAACCCTTCACAGTCAAACACATGCAGCCTGCACTTGGGGAATAAATCGCCACGAAGCGGTGGCTGGACCGTAGTCCATTCCACACTGAGTGCATTGAATCATTCATTGAGACTAGCACGGCCACAAGGACCGTGCACCTCGTCCGCTCCAACAACGACTAACTGTCTTCTGGAGCCCGTATAGTAGAGAAGGAGGGTATTCGACAGGTAGGGAACTTGTCAACATTCACTTCAACGGGGATATCCAGCAACATCCAATCACTTGAGACGATGGCCTCCATCACGTGAACTGAAATGTCGAATTAAATAGATCGAATACACCGTGCCGATATGACGCTAAATGAGCATACGAACTAAGTCGGTTGTGAAAATAGAAGTGAACAAGTAGGATGGCAGAAAAATTAATCAGGCGTTAATGAAAGATGGAGAAAAAATAAACGAAGTTAACCACTTTTGATTTAGCGCAATGTGCTAGTTAATAGATTATTTAGGCACACGTCATAATGTGAACAAATTACACTAATGCAAGCTAGCAAACCAACCACCTGAAATAGAGAAACAGCACGCAAGCAAATCGACTGCAGCGTACCTCCCAACGCTGCGCAGGTTCTGCTTACGTTCTCAGCAGAATTCGTCGTGGTTTGTGTGGTGGCCCTGTGTGCCATCGCTCGTGGCTCACTAGGCCTGCCTGGCGCAGGTACTCGCGACCGCATCTGTTACAGCACCATGCACTCGAAGTTGACGGAGTACACCACATCGGCGACTGTCGCGTCCCCAATTGCCGCCACTTCCCTGCAAGCACGAGGGCTTTTTCTTTTATCTCGGCAACTGGCTTCGTGACTAGAACGCGCCATGCGCTCCGTCTTCGACTGCAAATACCTAAAATCAACATTAGAACGTGATAGGCTCACTTTGATCATGTCCTGGTAATGTAACTTTGGTTTTCCCACGTGCCGTTTCCTTGCCCTCAGTTGGCCATAAAGCAGCCATTTAGGTATCCGGGTCGAATCCATGCGGCGAATATGCCCGATGTACCTCAGGTGCCTCAGCAGTATTATGCAGCCAACTGCATACATGCGATTGCGTCGGAGCACCTCCGTGTATGCAACTTGGTCACTCCAGTGGATGCGCAGAATCCGTCGCAGACAGCGTTGATGGAAGCGCTCCAGATATCTGACATCCTTCCGATAAAGCGTCCAGGTTTCGCTGCCGTATAGAAGTATGAACTGCACCATGCACATGTATGCCAGCAGCTTCGTCCCAACAGTGAGCTGGTAGTTGTCCTACGCACGGTATTCCAGCTTGCCAAAAGCAGCAGCCGGCTTCAATAGACGGCTGTGCAGCTCGATCGTCATCTGCTGGTCGGTTGTTATTACGCTACTAAGCTAGTAAAATCTCGAAGTGGTTTCCAACACTTCGTCAGCCAACCGGATTTGGGGCAGGCCCACGGACTCCATTAGGAGTGAAGGCTAAAAAAGACAAAAGGTCTTGCTAGTGTTGTTGGTGAGCCTGAATTTGGCCGCTGTCGAAGTCAGAGTATTAGCCAGATGCTGCAAATCCTTCGCACCGCGAGCAAGCAACGCAGAGTCTTCAGCAAACAACAACATACGGATAGTTGTCCCACAGACTAGGGTTCTCTCACCGAAATGACGGATATTCAGCACCCTCCCCATCATTACGGTGCTCCACATGAACACTGTAAGCACAAGTCGCGTCAAAATCACAGGACATCTTGAAATGAAAATAACTATTAAACAGTGCAGGAGCTATGACCCAGTTTTCCCCCAAACCAATGACAACAAAGTCATCCGAGATCTCTTCATTCAACTGCGTCCTCGTCCGCATTCCACTGTGAAGATATTCAAGAAAATTTACAAAAATAGCCGGACGAGCAAACTTACCGAACACCAGCCAAAATGCCTCGCGTTTCACCGTATCAAATGCTTTGGTAAAATCGACAAAAAGCGAGTAAAATATTTGGTGTCGTTTGTTACACTTCTGCGACTGATGAGCCGCAAACACCATATCGATGGTGCTCCTACCCGGACCGAATCCACATTGCTAATCCACCACGTTCGGTTCCATAACCTGAGTCAGGAGGCGGTTGAGCAGGATTCGAGCAATTACCTTGCCATATATACATATATGTATATGGCGGGGGTGCCTGTGTAACGCTAATTTTTGCGGTAGTTAGATTCTGACACATGGTCTACCCACTGATGCTACTGTCGTGCCATGGGCTAATGTCCTAGACGCCTCCTCTTGGTGACCGCTGGGGAGAGTTTGGTTACGTCCTTTTCCTAGCTAAGAGCTAAGATACTAATCCGCATGAGTCAGTGAACTGACCATGTGCTGGACCCGTTGCCTTTCGGGTCTGCCTCGCGCTCCTTCTACCTTAAGAGTGCTTTTTCGACTGAGCAGCAAATACGCAGTGAGCTGCGTACACGCGCATGAATGGCAGCGGCGGCATTCGGGAAGCTAGAGTACCGAGTGTGCAGCAACCATCGGCTTACCCTCGGTAGGAACCTGATGGTGTACAAATCATGGTGCTATCTGTTCTTCTATACGGCAGCGAAACGTGGGCCATGTAGTGGCGAGACGTGAGATTTCCCGAGCGGTTTCGTCAACATTGTCTGCGACGGATTCTGCGCATCGGTTGGCGCGACAAACTTGCAGACACGGAGGTGCTGCGCCGAAGTGGACTGTATGCAGTGGACTGCATACTTTTCCGAGACACTTAAGGTGGCTCTACCTTATGCGCCGTTTGTATTCGTCGCGGGTGCCGAAGCAGCTGTTATATGATCAGCTGAGTGTGGGGAAGCGACACATGGGAAAACCGAAGTCACATTACCAGGACATGATGAAAGTGAGGCTATCACGTTCTAATGTTGATTTTAGGTATTTGAAATTGAAGACGGTTGATAGGCGTGCATGGCGCGTTCTAGTCACGAAGCCAGTTGCCGAGGTGCAGGAGAAAGCCCTCATGCATGCAGAGAAGAGACGGCGATTGCGGAAGCCACAGTCGCCCATGTGGTGAACTCCATCGACGTCGAGCGCATGGTGCTGTAGCACATGCGGTCACGAGTGCCTGATTCAGGCAGGCCTAGTGAAGCGCAAGCAATGGGACACAGGGCCACCATACAAACCACGACGAATCCTGCTGAGAACGTAAGCAGAATAAGCGCAGCGTTGGTAGGTACTCTGCATTCAAGTCAAGTCAAGAAAGGATTTATGCACACAGATGGATGTATTTTCAGCATTTTACACTATCTACCACAAATGTGATATAGACATCCTCATTAAAGAGAAGAAGTTTAAACTTTATAAAAAAAGTATGGGTAAGGAGTGCACAGATATCACTTAAGAAAATAGTTCCGAACATTTGGGCAAGGAGCGTACATTGATATAACAAAGTATAAGATTCTTCTTCCACTTGAGGAGACCAACATTTGTTAAAACGTTTATTGATAGCTCGTTTTAACTGGATAAAAGCAGCGAACCACGCGTTTTTCGCGGTGTATCGGATACTTTTCAAAGAATCGGTGGATTTGGGCGACCTCAGTGAACTTGAACTTGTCCAGCCAAAGAATTCGTCAAAGGATTCAAATAAAATTGGCACGTCCGTAGTAGATAGCGCGAAAAACCATGTTTTGGAGGATAGCGACAACGGCCAAATTAAAGGCCTTTCTTTACTAACGGCGTGTTGCATCCTGTTTCTTTATTTCATGTGACTGCTTTGCCATATTGTCCTAATGCTTTTTTGTTCTCATATTAATGTCTACCTGAACTATCTTCTTTAAACTTGCACCCGTCACTTAACCTAATTGTAGTTAACTTCGAGAACATTTTCACGTTTTTGGCCTTTTCTTAAAGCATATTTTCTGACGTCTTTAACTTATCGCGGAATTATTCGTAAGCAATTTGTTTTATATGCTCATTTAGTCAAGATTTACGTAACCGTTTCTGTGTGCATTATTCGATTTATCTTATTTGACATGGTCCGCACAAGTGATTGGCTGTTGGTGTATATTCCCCGGTGTGGCTGCGCTTGATGGAACAATGGAACAATGGTTTATTACGGGTAAAAAGAGCATTGCTTAACAAGTCCCGTGGGATGGAAATTATTGCGAAAATCAAATGCATGATAAAGTGAAAAGCGTTGTGGTGGACTCACCATAGACTTAGGTGGAATAGCGGAGATGTTCGCGTATTAAACGTATACATCCATAAATCCATTGGTTAGGCGTTTGGCAAGACAAAATTTGATTGCGTTTTGTAGCCCCTGGCTAACAAGTCATAAAATGAAATGTAAGTGAGACAATGCATCGTCAACACGTTTTTTAAATATCGCCAGCTTGGGAGCAGACACGACATAATTAAGGAGGGCGTTCCAAAGATGGAACACGCGGAGAGAAAAGAAATTTCTACAGCATTCAAGCCGGCTATACTGAATTGTCATTTTCAGAGGGTGGCCCCTTAGTTTAGTGTTGTGGTTCAATTCCAGCAGCGGACGGCAAATGTGGTTTGGGTTCTTCAGAATCTGGTAAAAAATTATGAGGTCCCCCCGTAAAAGCCGATATCGACTGCTGTAAATTCTTAGAGATTTCAGTCTAAGCTGATAAGGCAGATGAAAGAGGCCCCTGACGTTCTTGGTTACTCTTCCTTGAGGAGTCTGGAGAGCAACGAGATCCTGTTTCTGCCATGACTGTCACGCCTGAATAGCATATTCTACGTGAGGTCGCACATAGGCGTTAAGCATTTGGGGAAAGATTGAGGCTTCAAACTTACCGAAGGCTCTGCGAAGAAGGCCGAAGTGTTGATTGCCGGTTCTCGTCACCTTCTCTGCTTGTTTTGAACACCCGAGATCTTCCTGTACCAATACACCCAGGTCACGCTCCCCAGAGACCTTCTCCAAGGTATGGTCTCCAATCTTGTAAACGCTCACCGGCTGGTGACGCAGATGTATCACTTTGCACTCAGATATGTTCAATTGAAGCTTTTTCCTCTTTAACCATTCGTAAATGCAAGCTAAGTCACGTTGGAGCAGATCCTGATCTGGCTTGTTACTAATCGCCCGCCATATCTTGACGTCATCGGCGAAAAGCAAGAAATTTGAGGAGATAACTGATAATAGGTCGTTGATAAACACCAGGAATAAGCGCACTCCCAGCACTGAGCCTTGTGGACACCATATTCCATCTCAATTGGGTTAGAGAGTGATCCCCTAACACATACTTGAGGCTTCCGTTGGTGAAGGAAGCTGCCAATCCAACCAAGTACAGGATCTCCGATTCCGTAACTAAGTAGCCGTTGAAGTAGGATGCGGTGATCAAGGCGCTCGAAAACTTTGGAGAAGTCCAGATAGAGGACGTCAATTCCGACCCCATCATCAGCCACTTCCGTCCAACTACCTCGTACAATAAGTAGGTTGGTGGTGCATGACCGGTGTTGACGGAAGCCATGCTGTTCCGGTACCAAAATGTTGCATTTTTCCAGGTAGTCCATTAAAGCCTCAGCGACGACTGCTTCCATCACCTTCGCGAGTACAGGTAGGAGAGTTACTGGACGATATTTTGCAGGATCTGAACGGCTACCGCCTTTAAAAATAGGGATGATAATTCCACACTTCCACATAGTGGGGACCTGTTGTTCATCAAAGCACCTTTGGAAGAACTGTGACAGTGATTCAGCTAGCTTGTCGGCCACAACCTTCAGTGCCTTCGGGCGGATGTTGTCTGCTCCCGGAGAACTATGCTCACGCAGTGAGAGTAACTTCCTTAGCATAATTGATGGGTTGAAAATTACATTTGTAAACAATGGTGTTGGTAATGTACATGACATTAAGGGACAGGTAGAGGTTTGCGAGTTCGAAAATTGGGGCGTATTGTAGCCGCAGGGCATTAGCTGCTTCTTCGGCGCTTTGTACTCTACCGCCTGTCGTGAACAGTGGAGGGATTCCATGCTTCACTTTACGAAGCTTATTGACATGCCTATATCGCC
>OX104067.1:119630205-119747984 GCA_944474145.2 Dicrocoelium dendriticum | reverse complement strand
CCGCAGGTCTTCCTCCTGTCGTCCCAGTGGCCTTCCGAACCGACCGCCGCGACGACCAGCACATACGTTACACGAAGGGCTCCGTCCTGTGTTCTGCAAAAGCCCAGGCGCATGACCCCCGACAAGCTCAAAATTGCACGCTTCCGAAATTCGACGCAATGCTTGTCCGACTAAGGCATTATTTCGCCCGTCCTAAGAGCCCGTGTGCGTCGCCTCTACACATGGTGCCTAAAAAGTCAGGCGACTGGCGTCCATGTGTGCGACTATCCGCGCTCGTTAATAGCGCTAGCCGGTCTCCGTGTGCGTGTCCAGACGCCAATGCGCGGTGCTTGCCATACAATGGAAACGAGAGCACGACCTTAGAGCGCAGTAAGGTGTGCGTTATGCTCTCACTGTGCGTGGGCAGACGTTGGATAGAGGAGGCGTACTGCGGTCGGCAATGTCGCGTTTACCACCAGATCCCTGTAGCCGAGGATGACATTCCGAAAACCGCAGTCATCACGCCTTTCGGACTTTTTGAATTCTTGCGAATGCCCTTCGGTCTTCGTAACGCAGCTCAAACTTTTCAACGCTTCATAGACTCTGTCACCAGAGGTCTCGACTTTGTTTATCCTTATATAGACGACATCTTAGTAGCTAGTTCTTCCGAAGAACAGCACGCGGAGCACCTCAAGATGCTTTTCGAGAGGTTAGCTTCTAATAGCATTACTGTCAACGCTGACAAATGCATCTTTCAGCAACCATCCATCGAATTTCTTGGTCATCGAATTGACCAGCATGGCATACGGCCGCTCGAAGACCGAGTCAGCGCTATTAAGGACTTTCCCGTTCCGACTACTTTGGCCGCCATCCGCCGTTTTAGTGGGATGATTAACTACTACCGTCGATTTCTGCCACGTTGTGCCGACTTGCTCAGTCCATTGACCGACTTACTTCGTGGACGCAAGAACGGCAATGTCGAATTGACGCCCGCTGCAACCGAAGCCTTCAAAGCCTGCGAAGAGGCCTTGGCCGAAGCCGTTATGCTTCAACATTTCGACCCGAAGGCTCCACTCAGCGTTGCAGT
This sequence comes from Dicrocoelium dendriticum, assembly GCA_944474145.2. Classification (NCBI taxonomy): domain Eukaryota; kingdom Metazoa; phylum Platyhelminthes; class Trematoda; order Plagiorchiida; family Dicrocoeliidae; genus Dicrocoelium; species Dicrocoelium dendriticum. Next base: position 119,746,918 of record OX104067.1, on the reverse strand, counting down.
CGATGCATCGGACACCGCCATTGGCGCCGTCCTGCAGCAATTCACTGAGGGATGCTGGAAGCCACTCGCTTTCTACTCCCGACGCTTACAACCGGCAGAAGCCAAGTACAGCACGTTCAGCCGCGAACTGCTGGCAGTTTATTCTACCGTTCGACATTTCAGGCACGTCTTAGAAGGTAATTCGTTCGTTATCTTCACCGATCATAAGCCGCTTATTTACGCCTTTCGAAATCAATCAGCTCGACACTCACCACGGGAGGTTCGTCAGCTGGATTTCGTGGCTCAATTTTCTACTGACCTCCGACACATTTCTGGTCAGAATAACGTCGTTGCTGACGCCCTTTCGCGCGTCTCCGCAATCCACACCGCTGGCCAGGCAATCGACTTATCTGCCATGGCTACCGCGCAACTAAACGACACTGACTGTCAGAACGTGAAACAAGATTCTTCGCTACAACTCACACCGCATCCACTGCCGTCGTCTGATGGCACAATCTTGTGCGATACTTCTACTGGACGACCTCGACCCGTCGTTCCAGAAACCTTTCGACGTCTAGTTTTCGACACACTTCATAACATCGCTCATCCAGGCATCCGAGCCACGATCAAGCTCATATCCGAGAGATACGTTTGGCCCGGAATGCAACGCGATCTTAAGCGCTGGGCACGCGGTTGTCTAACGTGTCAGCAGGCCAAGATACAGCGGCACGTATCCGCTCCGCTTGGTCGTTTTCCGCAAGTCTCAGCTCGCTTTGCCCATGTCCATCTCGACATAGTTGGACCCTTGGCACCATCCAGAGGAATGGTCTACATTCTGACCATGCTCGACCGATACACCCGTTGGCCCGAGGCAGTACCTATACCCGACGTATCCGCGGAAACCGTACCGTGCGCTTTTGTTGAGCCCTGGGTCACTTCGCATGGCGATCTAGCTACAGTGACTACCAAGCGCGGTCCGTAATTCGAATCCTCGACTTTCAACGATCTTCTCAAAGTCCTCGGATGTCAACGCATCCGGACTACCGCCTATCACCCGCAATCCAACGGCATGGTGGAACGTTTCCACCGACAGCTGAAGGCCTCACTTAGTGCCGCTAATGCACTAAGCTGGACCGAAGCACTGCCCATGATACTACTTGGTATCCGATCAGCTCTTAAAGCTGATTTGCACACGTCCAGCGCCGAACTGGTATATGGACAACCTCTTCGACTACCTGGGGACTTCTTTTCTGAAAACCCTAGAACACCTCGCTACGACGCGAATTACGCTCGGCAGTTAGCCACGAGCATGCGCCATATCAAAGCAACCGACGTGCGAGAACAACGACGTAAATCGTTCGTTCCACAAGATCTACTGCATTGCGCTTACGTTTTCCTTCGAGTCGATGGTCTACGCAGACCACTCGAACGACCCTACGAAGGTCCATTTAAGGTTCTTAAACGTAAGGACCGCGTATTCGTTATCGACCGCCACGGTAAACATGAAACCGTCTCTATCGACCGTCTCAAGGTTGCCCATGTGGAACCTGAGATCGACGATGACTCCTGTCCACCTTCGGACGAGTCAACGCAGCCTATGATCGACGACACGCCTACTTCCGATGCTACGAAGCATTCTCCGACTAACCCTTCCGACTCAGTTCCTTCCGATTCTATCGAGCCGAAAGCGTCCTCATCCGACAAAACTGCTGGATCGACAACGCCTCCGACCGAACGTCCGAAATCGACTAGGGCAGGTAGGCGGGTTCATTGGCCAGCGCGATTAAAAGATTAGTCTTCTTTCATTCTTCCTTTCCCGCTTCCTTTTTGCTTGTGGCCTAACCCGCCCAACAAAAACGTTTTGAAAACCCAAAAAATTTGCAAAAACGTTTTGAAAACCCCAAAAACCGCAAAAACGTTTTGAAAACCCAAAAAAGGAGAAAAACGTTTTGAAAACACAAAATGGTTCTCGCTTTATTCGCTTATCGCACTCGGTAAGTGCTATCGCCTTTTGTTAGCTCTGTCGCTCGCACCTGTTTGACACTCCGCGTTTCCGCTTCTTTTTCATATCCCCGACACGCGGACGTTCAACGACAATCGAACGTTACGTTTTCGGACACTACGTGCTCAAACATCGTGTGCTTTGACACTACGCACTCGAACGCTACGAACATTTCCCCCAATTTTGTGTTTTTGGCACCTGTAGGGAGGACACGGGTGGGAGCCCCCTAGCGTCCGATCGCATTGGTTCTCCCCCAGCAGCTGCATCAGGTTTCACCGCCTGGTCTCGCAGAAGGCTGGCCGGCGACGGACAGTCCTCACGTAGATCGAAGGGTCACCTACGGTTCCCTTCTAAGAGGGGGGCTGTGTAGTGACCTGGAGATTCCCCTGTTTGGCTGCCGCATGCTGCGTAAAATATTACAAAATCACAAAATTATATTTTCTCGATGTACATAGCAAAATAGCCGCTCGCCTGTTTGAACGTTGCTCGCGTTTGTTTGAGTCAACATAGCATCCGCCTTCGAACGGCGCGACGCTCCTCGGCTCCGCGGCCATCTTTGCTCTCCGCGCACGCGACCACACCTTTCCCCAGCTAGCTATCTTTCGGTGCCTTATTTTTAGCACTAGATAGCCTTTCGCCCACTTAACAAATTTTTCCTAGCGTTACTTTTGTTCTCCACTCACCAGAGGTTGGCCTTATATCCGCGTATTTGTTCTAAAGCGTACCGATCCCGCTTCGCGCTTTACCACCACGGTTTTGTTACTTAGTGCTACACCTACGCCAACCAAAACTGCTGCGGTTGCTTCTGCGTCCTTAGGTGGTAGTAGGAGAAATATGGCGCGTGGATGGTTAGAGAACGTAGTCACGACACTGAGATCGTGAAGCTGTTTCAGATAGACAGCAAACATCGTTGGTGAGGGATTCCAGGGTGCGCGCCCGACCAGCATGATGCCCGATCTGCATGAGCTTGCGTCCATCGAAGTATTACAGACGGAAGAAGGGTCGAGACTGAAGGATGGTCATTGGGGAGCTTTGTGGGTGTCGACGAAACCATCGGAACTATAATCATGGAAAGAGGAATCGGCTGGCAACGGAAAACATTGATTGATAACCCGTGAGCAGATGGCGTGTGAAGGTGTGTGAGCAGCGTAAGGAAGTGCGTTTAAGCGAGGTATAGCAGAAGTACGTTTCTTGGTTTTGACATTGACACTGATGTTATCTGCTTACCTATGCCGAGGTAGTGAGTTGTCTTGTGGACACCACCCCAAGCCTTTGGCTTGATCTGGAACCAACCAGGGGCTTAATCATTTTCGTTATGTCAACACACACTTGCTGAAGTACAATGCTCCACCGAGAAGAAACATGGGTAATAGCTTTATTTAGTGGCGGTTCACATCCACCAAATCACAATATTGTTAAACAGACTAATGTAACTTTCCACAGGCAGAACGCTTCTCAGGCGCAAACAGGCCACGTCATTGAACACCGCCGCTGAAGTGGTTTCTGGAAATGCGCAAACCTGAAGCACCCAGGTGGCAGCAGGAGGATGCAGTTCGGCAAGCAAACTTCTATCCGGGACACAAAATGATCAGATATTTGCCTATCGAGGATACCGGTAGCTTACGCTAGCACGAATATTTTGGATGGTAGGTGGTCTGGAAATTATCACACTAAATGCATCTCAGCACGTATTTTTATTCTGGATTTTAGAATCCTATTATTTTGACCTTGTCAGTAGCGCCACAATCAAAGGAATAGACATAGAACCACAAACAAATAAATATGTTATGATGTGCTGAAGTCACGTCTGCCCTTCTGAAATCAGTTGACGGTGTTGTCGTCCAAACTTTAGTTCCGCATATCATGGGGTTCGAAATGTTCCGAGTGCTGTCCTAGTAGGAAAATCATCTCATGACTCATCATCATCATCACTACACGTAGGCTGGAGGTGGAAAACACCTCAGCCATTGTGTCGCAATACAAACGACAAGAAAAAGAAAACAAACAATGGCACGCCCGCTAAGTCTTCAGTAACGGATGGACATCGTTCCTTAGAGCTAACAGCTGCCTACCGTAAAAGAGAGTTATTTTATGCCTAACAAGTGAGATCGTGATAGGAGGGGGATGCTAATCTGGAGGGGGATGGACAAAGGAACTCACAACACAAAAGCCATTGGGGTCGGCTCCAAGCCATATAAGCAAGTGTGTCCAACCAAACGTGTTCACCGTCCTTAGGACCCCAGCCAGGCAGTCGGGATGCACCAACCGACGCCAACTTCGAAGTGAGGGTTTTCATTTCTCTCGACCAAGTCATCACTTAGCCTCCCCTCTTCCTCTTTCAACCGCACCCACAACGCGCAAACAATGCAAGTCGAGGGAGTCGGTGTGCTGGCATGCGCAACACGTGGCCCAGTGATCGGAGCCTGGTGCGTGATATACTCGTGCTGAGCGGTTCACTCGCTCTTCCTGCACCAAATACACGCTGTCGAACACGCTCATTGCTCACGCGGTGCTCCCACCAGACATGAGCTAATCTGCGAAGTCAGCGATGATCGAATGTGACGAGCCCCTTTATGTCTGTCGACCTGATGGACCAGGTTTCACAGCCATATAGGAGAGTAGAACGGACGGCTGCGTGATAAACTCTGCACTTTAGGGCGAGAGTAATGTAGCGTCTGCAACACAGGTGGCGGAGATTTGCAAAAGCACCTCGAGATTTTGCTATACGGTTTGTAACCTCATCTTCAATCCCACGGGCGCTAATATAGCTGCTCAAGTACTTGAATTACTGAACGACTTCTAGCAGATCACCACCAAGCGTTAGCGCAGGGTTGGGTCCCTGTCAAGCTTGGAGAAGTACTTTGCATTTCGATGGAGTAAAGCACAATCCAAAACGATTGACAGCCAGTGCTAATCGGTCCAGTGCTGTTTGGCATCTCATAACTACTCCACAAAAAATCTGTGCATGTTAAAGAAAAATGACTATTTCGGCATAGGAAGTAGAACGTGAGCAGAAGTAAATCAGAGGGGACACTTACCACGAGGGAGTTTTTCGGTGTAGCAGGCTCTCTCACCGATAAAGATGAGCTTGGGATGGGAGCATGCTAAAATGAACAGGAAAAGTTACATAACCGTAATGACAAGGTTTACTGCAGATAAGGGAAACAATCTCGGTAATTAACAACATGATAAACGCTAGCATAATTCCATCAGTATTTGCACTGATGTTCCCTGACCCAGCTGAACTAATGGCGCTACAAATGAGGTAACGCCAGTGAAACAGCCCACTTCATCTCTTACTACAGAATGTTAAATCAATTTTAGCCTACGGGGAACTCAGCACTCGACAACATTATTCTAGTTGTCCTGAATAGAGGCTGGCTCCGGTGGCTGGGTCACGAGTTGCGCACGCAGCAAACCGACCACAAACCGCGCGTTGTTTGCGCGCAGCGGGTGTGGATGGAAGAATTAAAAGGGAGGGCGAAAGATGACCAGTAAAGGGGACTGAAGTCGCCCAGTCCGAACTTGGCGTCGGTTGTTGTTTCCCGGCTACCGGGCTTAGGACCGAAGGACTATGAACACGTTTGGTTGGATGCAGTTGTTGACATGACGAAGAGTCGATCTCAATGGCGTTTCTCTTGTGAGTCTCTCCGTTTCTCCCTTCCTCCTTATTTTCCCCTGTCCACAACGATCTCATACGTTAAAGCTATCTTGGTTAATTGACTCCGCATTGCTCAAGGTATTATCCTTCTTGTGTTGTGGCACATTAGCTGAAGTGTGTTTCACACCGTGGTATCGTGCATTTGTGTTGCTGTGCTGCTGATGCTGAGGATGATGATGGTGATGATGATGAGGAGGAGGAGGAGGAGAAGGAGGAGGAGGGGGAGGAGGAGGATGATGATGTATGGTGGCTGCCATGAACGTGCCACTGGGGCCTGTCACGTGCCCTGGACTGCGACCGAACGAACCACCTGGAGAGCATTGCAGACTATTATTATTCAATCCATTGAGCATTGACCTGGTTCCGTTTCTTTGTCTCTGACTGCATCCCTCTAGCTTTCCACACAAACGACCGGATGCTAATGTGACTGGCAGCGTGCGTGGATGTTGCATGTGGTATGTGCAGTCGCCTTCCGCCTATTGAAACTGCTCGTAACCAAATATGGTATACCAACAGTCCAACAATCGATGTACTTACAACTGAGAAAATCTGGGCTATTGTCGCATTTGCCGCGGAACAATTCCAAAAGAAGCTTTGATGTATCCCCAACCTGGATTGCTTACATAAGGACACGGTATCTCTATTCCCTAATATCTTGCCCATTTACACTGCTTTACTGTGTCGTGCAAGCGGTTAGCACATCGTATATTTATTCCTTTCACTCGATCACTGATATATCCTTGACGTTTCAAGGTCATTCATATTATTATGTTACTGTGACACTGCCCAAATACTCGCTCCGCCCCACGCTGTACAGTTTCTGCCCACTTGCATTACGATTGCAAAATCTATTCCTAAGTCATGTACTGTATTTAATATGCCTTATAGAACCACGGTTACACGGATAATTCGTTTGAATCTTCTGTCCAGACCGTGCTTTATGTCTAGGTTTATTTGTTCGTAGTTTCTAGTTTAGTTTACGTACGACGTACTTAGTTTAGGCTTAGTATCGTTGGTACATAAGTTGAATAGGGCAATCATGTCCGTTTCTGGTGATTCTCTTGATTATGTTGACGTTATTGATTCTGGGAAACTTCGAAAAGCTGAATGTAGTATTCGTCTGTTGGAGTCCGCTTTAACAAGCATGCGCAAGTTGCAGGCGAAAACCGTTGATGTTAAGGGCTACTGCGAACCTGAATTTGAGTCGGACGCGCTCATTAATGAACGATCGCGATTTATTCCAACCGACAATTGTGTGCTTCCGCCCGAAGTTGCCATCTGCTCGTCATTTTTGAAACCTGTTAATAGGGGTCCGCGCGTTCCGTCCGTAGCTCAGTTGGTTTGTCCGTCGGCATCCGTTGGTGCCCGCGTTCGATCCCAGTCGGGGGCGTTTTGCTCCGGCCTTCAAGCTGACAGTAACCTGTGTCCGGAACGCAAATCCAGCGATTTTGGACCCAGCACGTCATCCTGTCTTCCAAAACGTGAACTGATAACATTCGATGGAGATCCTGCCCGCTATTGGATGTTTATGCGATGCTTCGAAGCCAATGTTTCCAGAACTACTTCCGATCCAACTATCAGGCTTTCATATCTGATACAGTACTGTTGTGGCGAAGCCAAAGAAGCTATCGAAAGTTGCTTAATACTCGACCTTGGTGAAGGTTTTGAAGAAGCAATGAACATTTTGCGCAGACGCTTCGGACGTCCACATATGACTGCCAGGACTCACATTAATGCTCTAACTGATGGACCTAATATCAGGCACAATGAGTACGCGGCTCTGTCTAGTTTAACAGAGGAACTGCGTTCACGCTACTTGACGTTGAAACAATTGAGGTATGAATCCGATTTGAACGCGTACAGAACAATCAGCTCTATCATCAGGACACTGCACAACCATATGCAATCGTAATGCAAGTGGGCAGAAATGGTAGAGCGTGGGGCGGAGCGAGTATTTGGGCCGTTTCACAGTAACTTAATAATATGAATGACCCACAAACGTCCAGGATATGTCAGTGATCGAGTGAAAGGAATAAATATACGATATGTTAACCGCTTGTAGGACACAGTAAAGCAGTGTAAATGAGCAAGATATTAGGGGATAGAGATTCCGTGTCCTTATGTAAGCAATCCAGGTTGGGGATACATCAAAGTTCCTTTTGGACTTTACACTCCCCCGGCGGTTTCGTATTCCGGACGATGGCTTCCACAGCTCCATTCTCTTCTTCCTGGTACGCTTCTAGTAGGCACAGCTGTCTGACGTCTCTTCTCAATACACCTTTGCTTGTCCTCACCAGTGCTTGTCGAACTAGTTGGTCTTTGCTCTTGATAACTTCCTCCACAACACCCTTAGGCCACAGACCTCTTGATGTGCGTAAATCACAAACTAAAACTAAATCTCCCTGCCTAAAATCTCGGATTTCAGTTAACCACTTCTGTCTATTCTGCAGTGTCAGTAAATATACTCTAATCCACCTACACCAAAACATATCGGACAGATGTCTTAACTGTCTCCATCTTCTGCTCATTTTGATTGATAAATTGATCGGTGGGTATTCAAGCGACTGATCATTTGAAAGTGTTAGTAGTTGCCGAGGCGATATAGCATCTTGCGAGTCCGGGGAGTCAGGTACCGCTATCAAAGGCCTGTCATTCAATATCCTTTCGATCTCAGTGAGTGTCGTTACAAGTACCTCTTCGGTCACAACCTCGCCGTCGAGAATGTTACGTAATATATTACGAGTCGATCTAAGTAATCGTTCCCAAAGACCTCCGCGATGGCTAGCACATGGAGGATTGAACTTCCAGTCAACCTCTCTAGCCAACATAGACTTTGTGATCTTTGGCTGATCCAGCTGCTTCAGAAGATTGCGTAATCCTGCTTCAGCTCCGTGGAAATTCTGTCCATTATCGCGGTATATTACATTCGGCCATCCGCGTCTAACTGCAAACCTCGAAAACGCACACAAGAACGAATCGATATCCATGGAGTGGGAAACTTCTATGTGAACAGCTCGTGTAGTCAAGCAACCGAACAACGAGCACCAGATTATGAGGGATCAATCCACATTACTGATAGTTGATGTGACACGGAGGATCGACTCACTTCGCTGAGATACATCTGTTCTTCATCAACCAATAGAGCAAATATATGAAAGGAAATTTGGTGGACCAGATAGTCTACGACTAGCCTGTTCTGCGAACGATGGACACGCGTTAAAACTAATGGAAGCTTCTAAATGCAAAGTTGGTACCCACTACGTGATTGCGCTACCGTGGTAAACCCGGAGACCTCGGTTACCAGATCACCGACAATTCGTACTGACGATATTGCCATGTTGAAAAAACGTTGGTTGAAGTATGCCGCACTGCGCCAAGCATACACCAAGGCAGTGGAAGAATATATATTTAGAGGTTATGCTGAACTCGCTCCAGTACAGGAACAGCAGATAAAAGGGGAACCTGGTACATACCCCACCACTCGGTATCGCATCCTCGTAAGCTCGGTAAAGTGCGAGTGGTCTTCGATTGTCAGGCTTCATACCAGGGAACTTCTCTCAATCAACAACTTCTACCTGGTCCCGATATGTCAAACAATCTAGTGGGGGCGCTTTTACGGTTCAGGTTTCAACCGATCGCCGTTGCGTCCGACATTGAAGCAATGTTTCATCAGGTTAAGATTCCTGCTAAGGATCTGAATTGTTTGAGGTTCCTATGGTGGAAGAATGGCAATCTTTGTTCACCCCTTATTGAATACCGCATGACTGTACATCCGTTTGGCGCTACTTCATCACCAAGCTGTGTTAACTTTGCATTATGCCAAGCTATCGTTGACAGTTATTGTGAATCTCAAGCAGACGCTAATGAAGTCGCAGCGAACTGTTTTTATGTCAATGATTGTTTATTTAGTGTTGATTCTGTTCCCGAAGCAACTGAACTCGTTATACACCTAACTCGTGTTCTGTCCGACGGAGGATTTCATTTGACGAACTGGATCAACAATCAAAAGGAGTTTATCGCGCATCTACTTGACAGCGAACCAAAGGTTCTCAGAATGAGATAGTAGACTGAAGCGGATTGTGTTACAACTGCGCTTGGTTTAAACTGGAACATCACCCAGGACCACCTAACTTTTATGCTGGAAGGTTTTAATAAAACGTTGACCCGAAGAGCCATCCTCTCGTTCGTAGCTTTCGTTTATGATTCTCTCGGCCTCATTGCTACCGTGCTACTTCCGCCAAAGTTACTGTTACTGAGTTTCGCAAAAAAGAAGCTGGATTAGGGTGAACCTCTTCCCGCAGAGGATCAGCAAGCTTGGAGCAAATGGTTATCAAACGCCAATGGTCTGAACAGTTTGTCCGTCGAACGTTGTATTAATCCATTCGGATGTAGTGTATCTTCTGTGCAGTTGCATTGTTTTTCGGATGCGTCTGAGGCTGGTTACGGTGCTGCTCTATATTTGCGTTGCGAGGTTGATGAAGGCAACGTTAGTAGTTTCCTGATTATTAGTAACTCACTTGTCAGTCCAATTAGAACGGTGTCGATACCAATGTTGGAGCTCCCTGCTGCCGTACTGAACGTGCGCATGTCAGCGAAAGTCAGAGAGGAGATGGCACTCCATTGTAGCACAACGTTCTGGACAGACTCGATGGTAGTTCTGAAGCTTCTTCGAAGTGTTAATAAGCATTTCCCGACGTACGTTGCTAACCGGATTACCATTATACAACAATACTCTCACCCCAGTCAGTGGCGCTACGTAAATTAGAAGCAGAACCCGGCTGATATAGCCTCACGTGGATTCTCGACGTCGCTCAAGAAGGAAATACACCAATTGTTACATGGGCCACAATTTCTCGTTCAGCCCCTTCCTCATGGCCTATGTATCTGGAGAAGCCGGGTGAAGTACCGCCTGAATGGTTACGACCTGAGTTTGGTCATGTTTTCTTGGTCACGTTGGAGGAGCACTGAATTAATAAAATTAAGGCTTGCCCGACATGGACTTCCATGCGCAAATATTTCGTTACCATCTTGCGATTCAACTCTTATTTTGTCTCCAAATACTTGAGGCGCGCTGCACCTGACCAACCAGCTGAGATAAAAAGTGTTGAAATTCGACAACCTGCGATTCAGATAGTTAAGATGGTGCAGTCAGAAGCTTTGCGGAAGAGATGCGCCTCGTTGCATACAGCGAACCGACATGGCAGTTCGAAATTTAAAACCGAGGTCATGCAGACTAAGACGACGCAAGCCCTTCCTCATCAATGGGATGTTTCGGGTGGGCGGTAGGTTAGATAACTTTCGGTACCGTACGACGCGAGACATCCGATTTTACTTCCCGGCCGCCACTTTGTCACTCGCCTTCTTATACATCACTGCCACTACATCAATGAACACACTGGTGCGCAGCACACGTTGTACGATCTTCATCGACGCTACTGGATAGTGAGTGAGCTTTCATCCATAAGGCGCGTGCATTTCAAATGGGTCAAATGCCGCGTTAACCATGCGAAGCCACTGATTCAGCTGATGGCACCAGTTATAACAGACCAATGTCTGACCTACCAACCAGCGTTAACTGCAGTGGGGATCGAATATTTTGGACGGCTAATAGTGAAACGTGGCCGCGTACATGGAAAGAGATATGGCTGTTTGTTCAGTTGCTTGACTACACGAGCTGTTCACATAGAGGTTTCCCACTCCATGGATATCGATTCGTTCTTGTGTGCGTTTTCGAGGTTTTCAGTTAGACGCGGATGGCCGAATGTAATATACAGCGATAATGGACAGAATTTCCACGGAGCTGAAGCAGGATTACGCAATCTTCTGAAGCAGCTGGATCAGACGAAGATCACAAAGTCTATGTTGGCTAGAGAGGTTGACTGGAAGTTCAATCCTCCATGTGCTAGCCATCGCGGAGGTCTTTGGGAACGATTACTTAGATCGACTCGTGAATTATTACGTAACATTCTCAACGGCGAGGTTGTGACCGAAGAGGTACTTGTAACGACACTCACTGAGATCGAAAGGATATTGAATGACAGGCCTTTGATAGCGGTACCTGACTCCCCGGACTCGCAAGATGCTATATCGCCTCGGCAACTACTAACACTTTCAAATGATCAGTCGCTTGAATACCCACCGATCAATTTACCAATCAAAATGAGCAGAAGGTGGAGACAGGTAAGACATCTGTCCGATATGTTTTGGTGTAGGTGGATTAGAGTATATCTACCGACACTGCAGAATAGACAGAAGTGGTTAACTGAAATCCGAGATTTTAGGCAGGGCGATTTAGTTTTAGTTTGTGATTTACGCACAGCAAGAGGTCTGTAGCCTAAGGGTGTTGTGGAGAAAGTTTTCAAGAGCAAAGACCAACTAGTTCAAAAAGCACTGGTGAGGACAAGCAAAGGTGTATTGAGAAGGGACGTCAGACAGCTGTGCCTACTAGAAGCGTACCAGGAAGAAAAAATGATGCCGCTAAAGCCATCGTCCGGAATACGAAACCGCCGGAGGAGTGTAAAGTCCAAAAGAACATTGATCTATCCCCAACCTGGATTGCTTGCATGAGATCCTGGTATCTCTTTTCCCTAATTATCTTGCTCATTTACACTGCTTTACTGTGTTCTACATGCGCTTGTCATGTCGTATATTTATTCCTTTCACTCGATCACTGACACATCCTTGACGTTTCAAAGGTCATTCATATTACTATCTTACTGGGGAACTTCACAAATACTCGCTCCGCTCTACGCTGTACAGTTTCTGCCCACTTGCACTACGATTGCAAAACCCATTCGTAAGTCATGTACTGTATTTAATATGCCTTGTAGAGCCACGGCTACAGGATTATTCGTTTGATTATTCTGCCCAGACCGTGCATTAAGTCTAGGTTTATTTGTTCGGAATTTCTAGTTTAGTTTACGTACGACGTACTTAGTTTAGATAGTATCGTTGTTACAATGATTTTGTTGATGATGATGGATGATGGCTGCCGTGAACGTGCCACAGGGGCCTGTCACGTGCCCTCGCCTGCGACCACACGGACCACCTAGAGGGCAGTGCGAAATATTATTATTCAATCCATTGAGCATTGACCTGGTTCCGTTTCTTTGTCTCTGACTGCATCCCTCTTGCTTTCCACACAAACGACCGGATACTAATGTGACTGGCAGCGTGCGTGGATGTTGCATGTGGTATGTGCATTCGCCTTCCGCCCATTGAATCTGCTGGTAACCAAATATGGCACACGAACAGTCCATCAATCGATGTACTCACAACTGAGAAAATATGGACTATTGTCGCAATGGCAGCGGCACAGTGGTACAACTACTAAGGAGCTAATTGAGGTTCATCACAGCTAGCTTCGCAGTCAGGTAGTCGTCCACATACCCGGAAAAGCACTGGACTGCAGTTTCAGACTGTTGTGCATCGTCCGTAGTGCGCATACATCGGACCCATCAGGATTACAACACATGACCACCAGCGGCTTACACAACCAGTCAGAAGCTTATGCCAATGGGCCACGAGGGATCGCTTCGAACCGTCATGAGTAATTCAAAAACTACTAATTACATGATGGCTTTCTATAAATTATATAAATATGCTGTTACTCATAAGTAGTCATTTCGATTACATCCCCAATAGGTGGAAAACGTTCTGCTTTTGTATACGATTACGCTGAAGATTTTAGACATTTGAATCGAAACTCAAAGGAAGCTGTTGGGAACAATGCGTTGGTCACCCTTCGAAATACAACTGACTTTCCCCCCTAATGAAACACGGGGATGGGAATGCTTACGAGAAAATATGATATGAGCCTCCTTTACACTCCTTGTTTGTGCTATCCAGCCAAGCTGGCTTGGTTGGTGAGATAGTACCGCTTGATTCACAGATGGAAGCAGCCTCGAAAGACCGTTTAGAAGACAGTTCATGATGTAAACCTCACGTTGCTATCTTAGGCAGGCTACATAAATTCAGCCAAGTCCCTCAATACCATCATACTATGTGGTTAATTACATCCCGTTCACATTATGTTTATATTTATTCCAATTCGTAAAAACTCCACCTAAGCATCTTTATCAGTTCGAGTTGAACACGTTAGTTAATGAACGTTGAACTATAGTTGGATTGTGTGATAAATGTGATCCACCTAAACACGCATACGAATTTTCCAACTCTAAAACTGCAGCGGATTTGAATCTAGAACGTCGAGATTTAGGCCCTTTTCTAGCCACATCATGGCACAGAACGAGCAGAAATAATTCTTTTGTTGATTAATTATGCGATCAGGAGCAAGCGATGGGCATGAAGTTTTAGTATGCCGTTAAATAGCGACTGGTTGACTATCAATAGCAAGGCGCTTCTAGTCACAGCCATCTCGAGTTGACGTTCGCAGCGAATATAATAACTTCCAGAAAAACCAAATGAAGTTCTGCTTCCTACAATGACATATTTTTGACTTAATTTTTAGAGCTTAGCACAAATTCTCAACCCTTACATGAGACGTAGTTTGCTACACGCCGTGAAGACGTGACATCAATGGAAGGAACACAGTTTCCTGCCGGAACAAGATTAAACAAAGTGGATTTGATATTTGACCAATACGACCTTCTCTACTAATTGAGAGAGAAGGACACAAGACGGTACAGGAGTAAAATGCTTTTACGGGGCTTCTTGTTGGCAACGTAACAAATGCAGAATAGCTCAAAACTGCGGCAATCGGCATCGACTGAGACCGATGCGAAGCTAGAACGTGGAGGCAATTGTCAAATGTATTTAGGTGGTGTAGCCGGTTGGAAGTTCGCAGTACTTATGTATTCAATGAGTCACTGTGTGCCATTCGAAAATATCTAACCTCCAACGACATATGCCAGTTGGTTTAAGAGCGTACTGACCAACATTGAACCTTCACCACTAAGTGCATTGGTCTGTTGACCTGGTTCTAATTTAACTCACCACTCTCACCCTGGAAACTTTACCAGACTTTCGAAGTTTGGTATCTTTGTTTTTAGCTAATGTCCGTTTCCTTGCAAGCACAAGTGTGGTGAATGAATCTGACTAGCGAGAGTTCACTGGTTCAGACAACTTTGCATTTACCCATAAGAACCATATATGTGTGCCGTAAAGGTTTTAAATGAAAGTTACTTGCGTTTGTTGGGAAAGCTTCACTGTAGTTCTGATTCAGCCAGCATGCTAACGCTTCTGGAACACTGTTAGATGGCTGTTTCGGCATATTGATAATCTAAGAGTATCTATTGAGAATCACCAGTAGTGATTACCCGCGATTCCACCGAGAATTGAAACTATAAACGTCTCAGCACCGGAGGGTATGTTGCTCACCCATTACAATGCAGTTGATGATAGTGGTGTTAGCTATTATCCGACCAAATGGACTAGTCAGTGATGAATGAGATTACAGTAGGAAAACTGGTTTTCATAGAACTTCTAAGAGCATCCTTATGACGAAAATTAATAGGGAATCGAAACCATTTTTTCCCGGACTCATTCACGGTCCTACGTACAAGACTGCTCGATTGTTATCTCCATAGCCAAATGGCGTAACTCACCTTACCATGAAGAGGAGAGGTATGCACTCAAGGACAGCAAATAGAACTATCATCAAACGGATGGACTAGCAACAATACACGCTGAAGCCAGGATTGCTTGGTGTGAGTTCATGAGCAATCATCATAATCATCATCAGTATCCACGTTATCTGGATGTGGAAAACATCTCAACTAACGTGCCGCAATATATAATAAATTTACAATAACATGCGACGTAGACACGCCGGTTGATCGATCAATAACGGATGGACATCGTTCCGTAGAGCTAACAGTCGACTATTGTGTAGCGCAGTTGAAAACACTTGCATTACGCCCAGTACATGAAAGCTTGTTTGGTGGGAGAGGCTAATGTGGAGGGAAAGGACGAAGAAACTCCCACTACAAACGCCTATGAGGTCGACTCAAAGAACCTAGAGGCTTCAACCGAGGACAACTTAGAAGTAAGGGTCTTTTATTCCCCTTGCGCAACTAATCGTTTGGCCTCCTTTCTTATACTTCCATCCACACCCTCAGCGCGCAATTAATGTGCATTGCGAGAAAAAATATGTCGTTATGCGCGAAACGTGGCATAGCTATTGGCGTCTGGTTCATGAAATAACGGTGCTGAGCGGTTCATTTCCTCTTCCGGTGCCATAAACAAACATCCAAGCACGCTACTTGCTAACACGGTGTTCCAAACAGATATGGGCCAAAATTCAATGTCAGCGATGATCGAAGGTAAGTAGCCTCCTTATGTGGCCAGGTTTCACAACAATACAGGAGGGTCGACGGTAAGGCTGCTTTGTACACTCTAACTTTTAAGGAGGCATTAAATTCGCGCTAGTGCCATCGCTGTGAAACAGCAAAATCGCCTCGAGATTTTGAAATGTGATTCGTTAACTTATCTTCGATTCCGCCGGGGAATTACTCTTCGATGTCGGATAGCTTGTATCAAGACAGCGTAACGAATTTTGGATATCAAGAAATGGCACTTGCCATCACATACTTTTGATCCATATAATGATACCAAGTTGAAGAGATTGAAGAGATCATCTGCCATACCGTTAAATGTTAGGGTTTCCTATTTCCGGCCTAAATCGTGACACGGTAGTCAAAACTAGGTTTCCCTACACCAATTGTCTAGCGAAATACTTAACCGTCGTTCATGTAACGAAGCTCGTTTTCTGTTCTTCTGTGCTTTTAGGCGGATTAAGCAGCGCGTCTCTATGCCAATGTGCAGTTTTTGCGCTCGCGAATCCGGAAAGAAAGCTGTGTTCCAGAAAGATAAAAGGTTGGCAACGGTGACTCATAAATCCGGTGTGTAAGTCGACTGGGTGTAGAAATAAAGATTAAACAATCCTTACCAAAGATGAGTTTTTCGGTGTAACGGGTTCTCTCACAGAGAGAGACGAACGGGGCATGGAATTACGCTGAAACGAAAGATAACGATTACATTGCCAGAATGCTTTAAAAGTAACAAGATGAGCTATAAATATGACTAAATTTCTTAGGGCGAAATATCCTGAAAAGCAATAGCAGCATTGCAGCAAATTCGCACGGAGGCGTAATAACATTACAGTGATGGTGTTGGCAATAAGAAGAATAGGCGAACAAAAGAAGAAGATTTGGTCTTATCCTGTTCACATTTCATGCGATCCAAATGAATTTGCAATGGACCGGTGATTAGGGGTCCCCGACGAAAGATCCTTTCTAGGTTTCCAACTTCGCTCCGATCCCAGCTAAGAACATGTTTTTGCCATTACCACGTGTGACTGTTTGCAACTCATAGATGACATTCTGACGGCCAGACATAAGATAGATCGATTTGCTGGAAAGAATGTACAGTCGATGTTTGTTGTTCTCCCGGATTGTAGCTTCTGGTTGGGCCACGTACTTATGTATATTATCAAAAGCTCAGCACATAAAACACAAGCAGGCAGATATGATCTGAAAAGCAATCTTTCTGATTCATCACTTCAGAAATCGTAAGCAGTGCGCATTCCGTCTGGTACCCGTCGGATCCACAAAACCTAGGTGGTTAACACTGACTTGACCCTTGCTATTTGGTAGGACCGTTTACACAATTCCCAAAAAAATCCTGCGAAAAACTACCTTAACCTATATGGAAAAGCCTACTCACAAACAACGTCATATGCAATGCGTCATATACACGGCACGTCAACACAATAGTTGACCTACAACCAATCAACTGGGCGCGTCGAAGCAAGTCAAAACCATGCACTTTATCTCACCACCAACCAAAGGGCATACAAGGTTAGACTGATGAAACAAGGCCGATTGGCGTTCATTTACCTACCGTGGCCCGCTTATGGTGCACGCCGGTCATTTACTGTTGTTGTCCCTAACATCCAATAGGCATCCAATGTTTATCAAACTTCGCAACATGTTACCGCGCGTACAGCGACATGAATTTCTCTCTCACCTTAGTGGTGAGGACGTGTGGAATTCTCGGCAGACGAGTGGTTTAGTGCAGGGCTCAGCTGAGAAAAAGCCCAACCTCTAAAGACGCATCGACATGAGGCTGTTTTGATCATGAGCGAGATGAGTACAAGCAGCTACAACGTGTCTCCGGCCTTCATTAGCTGTCAGCTAAACTCCCGCTGAGTGCTGAAGGTCATGGCCAAACGTAGGCGTTGGAGCGATCGATTGTTAGCTGTGTGTGTCTCGCTGGCTACGCAGCGGTCGGTCTAGGCAACCAAAACTGCGACGTGAATGTACGCACGTGATGGCAGCTCAGCTGAGAAGGGGGTTAGGCATTGCAAATCTTGTCAATATTATTAAACCACAGGTAATGGAGCACGAGCAGACAATTCAGTCGGGATCACGTAACGTAACTGTTACTCAGCGCGCGCTGATTATTCGGCTGTAAGGTGGATGCGGTTTAAACGCCGCATCATCATCATCATCATCATCATCAACAGCAGTACATCAGCCATTTGAACTGATGCTTCGCTGCCATACAACCATGAGGACCTATGAAATAAGGAATAAGAAGAGGGAGAGAAGGGGGACTTACCTGAAAACCTTAATGCCCTAAGCAAACATTCAGGGTCAAGGCGCCTACACCTTGTGTAGACAACATTCCGTCACAAACAACTGGCTATCGTGCAAAGATAAGGCGGCATCGGCGAGACAGCTTCCTTGCGGCTTTCACTGCCACGCGTCATAATCAGCCATTACCCTGCAGATAACTCAGCACCAAACACACTTTAAACAGACAATCCGATTAGCAGACGGCAGCAGACGCGCCACTGGTGTCGGTTGCGAGCCATGTCCTGTAAAGTCTCGAGCCAAGCACAAGGTGAGTCACGTGGACTCCAACCCGGAAGGCGAGACGGACCAGCGGCACCCAGTTTGGTCGTCAGTGACTTCATTTCCCGCTGCCAAGTCAACTTCTGTCCACCTCGAGCCTTGCGCCATCCTACACCTGGCAGACTAAACAAGGTCCTCCTAGGTATGCGGTGAACAGGCATGCGTAGCACGTGTCCGAGCCAACGTAACTTATTCAGTGCTATTTGTTGTTCTAGGGAGCTAGCATGATCATCACCACCTAGTACTCGCCTACGCACATCATGGTTGCGGACACGCTGGTGCCATCCGACACCAGCAATGCTTCGCAAACAACGATGATCAAAGACTTGAAGGCGCCTCAGATCTTCAGACCGAAGGGGCCAAGTCTCACTACCATACCGCAGAACGGCCCTCACTGTGGCCTTGTATACACGGCCTTTCAGACGGAGGGAAACTCCCTTCTGTCGCCAAAGATGACGCAGGTTCAAGAAGGCAGCTCTAGCCTTTGCAATGCGTGAGCTCACGTCAGTTTCCATGCGCCCATCATTGCTGATGCAGCTGCCAAGATAAGTGAATTGATCAACCACCTCGAGTTCCTCGTTAGCAAGCGTCAAGGGGTCATCGAGTGGCTGGTGGTCCTGCAGCAACACAACGCATCAGCTTCAAGCAAATAAAATGCAATGAACACAGGAAGGCGTTCCGTCACCGACCGGTACGGGCTTAAACTAATGAAGAAGTTGGAGCAAACTGGGTGTGTGTGACATGAAGAGAACCGGACTGCCTCGCATCCCCACGGACGACTCTTCAGTTTGCGCTGTAGTCAGTGAAGTGTCAAAACGTCCCGATCTCAGTAGTCGTCAGATCACACAACACTGTGACACGACCCGATATGCGATACACCGGATATTACAGGAACGAACATTTGGAAGATTCATTGCACTTCAAGTGCAGGTTTTGAACCCTGCGATCCGGAGAAGCGGAATGAATTTTGCCGCTAACATCTGGATCACGGGGGTATTCGTGCTGTTTTCTTTACAGATGAGACATTGTTTTATCTGCATGGAACAAAGAAACCTTACTCTTGGGCTACCGGCAATCTATGAAAATTGACCCCATCACGTATACACCACAGCGTGAAACTGATGGTTTGGATCGGATTAACAAGCCAGAAAAGCCTGCGCCCATATTTCTTTTCCGGGAATGTGACCGGTAGGTTGTTCTTTTGAAGTGCAAATGCCTTATTTTTTCCTAGCATCGTTTTACTTGGAAATGCTGCGGAGATTTTTGCTTCCCCAGTTGAAGTCCGATGGGATGTGCAGTACCATTTGTTGGCAGCAGGATGGTGCACCTGCACATGCTGCTAAAACGGTGCGTGCTTAGCTCGCCGACAGATTTGTTCAGCATTAGACCTGACGCGGTTGACCAATGGAGTGGCCTGATCGCTCACCAGATTTAAACCCCATGGAATTTTTTCTATGACGCTATTTGAAGCGGCGAGTGTAAAAAACATGGTCGTGTACGTTGGACCAATTGAAAGAAAATATTGTGAACGAATGTCGCGCGACCACAAGGGATACATTGTAGAAAGTGCTCCCCAGTTGCATAAAGCGGTTTCTGTACTGCAAGCAGAACGCCGGCGGATATTTTGTACACATCCTTCACTAGCATAGATGCATGTTCTACTACATTTCTGTTAATATACTTATCCTCCTTCAAAATGTGTTAACGACTAAACTGGTCCAATGACATATTTTGCTAATGATGTTTGCGGGCGGATAAGACTCTTAACGTCCAGGCTGTCGTTGGGCACATAAACAGAATAGGCACCAAAACGTTCGATGGCTGCTTATGGCGGAATCACTGAGTCGTTATGAGTTGAGGTTCGTCCAGCCTTAATGAAAAGCCGACTGTGTTGTTGACCCAGTTTCAGGCTATTGCCGGTGAAGTTTATGTTCCGGATGCGTTGCAGTAGATGGCAACAAGTGTACGTGGGGTCGTTCCGTATCTGGTAGACTAATATGACGTCTCCACGTAGCCACCTGTAGCGTCTACTGGTGTAGCGCAACTGGTGTGCAAGATTGCACAATCCCTTGACATATTTTGTTGCTCGATCATGGTGAGTTTCGAGAGCTACAAAGTCCCAGTTTAGCCAAGCGTGCCAAGCCTGAATTGCGTATTCGACTTGTTAACGCACATAGGCATGGAATATCATAGGGAAGATGAATGAATCAAAACTTTCGAATGCCATCCGCAAGCTAACAACGTGCTGGTTACCATTTTGAAACGGATTCCGACTGTCGGGAATAGGCGAAGTCATCCTGCACCAGCACATTGAGGTTAAGTTCCTGAGGGCTTGTCTGCAAGTCATATGCCCCAATTTTTTATAGATAGGCGTGTCCTTGGCTTATGTCGACAATGTGTCACTTGACCACATTAAATGACAGTGAATTCCTCACCGGTCAATGCCAGCTCCCACCTATGTCGCACATGGAGGGTCTTGTAGTCGTCCATTCTCTTGATCGCCGGCCAACTGTTAACGTCATCCGGAAAAGTAAAACTTTTGAGGTGATGATTCTCGTAAGATCGTCGCACTTCACTAGATTAGGGTCGGGCAGAAATGTTCGCACTCTAACGTAGAATTGCTGTTCACGGAGAAAATTACCAACTGATCCTTATAATGCATCACCTAAGTTTTCCAAGTAGCCCATCACTTTTGCCAGCGATGATAGCTTCCATGAGTTTGGAAATAGCAGAGAGAATTGTTATCGGACGATAATTGATAGGATCAGACCGACTTCTCTGAAAGAATCCGGCAAGTGGCTAGTCTAGGTGAATGGCTGCTGCCTGTAGTGCTTTAGAGTGTAGGTTATCCACTCCAGGAAAGCTATGTTATGCACGGATAGTGACTTTCCCAGAACCACTTTTGCTATGAATTTGATGCTAGATAACACTGCTGTTGTGGGGCAGAAGTAAGTATAATGTTTGGGGCCAGTACGCCCTGGAAAGTAGGCCAGTGCTTGGCAAAGGGACGTTGTCCGCCTTTTTTGTTGTGTGTGTATACCCACCAATCGTACTGAGTGGTGCGATTCGACGCTGCAAATTTCGAAGTGCATTCACGTGTCTGCGGTTTGAAAGGAATTGTTTCGTTAGTTCCAGTCAGTGTAATAACTTGTTATCCCGACCCAACTGTACCTAATTATCGCTCAGAACTACGTACACTGTCTTATCCTCCGCGTCAGGATTGTTTATAGGAAGTCGCCATGTGTTCCCACAGGGTCATAAATCTTTATGTTTGGCTTCTCATGAATAATGTTGGCTTCATGAGATGTTGGAAGATTTTTGTTCCTTATGTGGAGAGCACCAGATAATAAGAAATACATTGCATTTTTGGGGCTCTGCATCGGGGTATCCGTGGTAGCGAATGAAATCAAACCTTACAATTCTCATATCGCAGCCATTTGTTGTGTGGTTTTAAAGTGCCACATACATAAAGGACTGAACGAACCCTAGATATGGTCTGAGGTAAAAGGATGAAAACCACATTACTACTTCTCGAGTATCCCGTGATCCAGATGTTAGCGGCAAAATTCATTCCGCTTCTCCGGATCGCAGGGTTCAAAACCTGCACTTGAAGTGCAATGAATCTTCCAAATGTTCGTTCCTTTAATATCCGGTGTATCGCATATCGGGTCGTGTCACAGTGTTGTGCGATCTGACGACTACTGAGATCGGGACGTTTTGACACTTCACTGACTACAGCGCAAACTGAAGAGTCGTCCGTGGTGATGCGAGGCAGTCCGGTTCTCTTCATGTCACACACACCCAGTTTGCTCCAACTTCTTCATTAGTTTAAGCCCGTACCGGTCGGTGACGGAACGCCTTCCTGTGTTCAGTTTCATAAATGACGGTCATGGCCCCCTAGAAGCACAGTTCCTTGACCAAGCTGCAAATATATTGTGGCGCTAGAAGCTATTCTGGCATCTACAGACATTAATTTTGGGTATCCTAGCCATGACATTGAAACCAACAGGATCCAACGCATTCTCTCAAGCACATGTTCGAAAATTACCTTATCGATTGTTTTATAGAGTGGCCCCGGCGAGGTTAGTGGGAAATAGATTTCATCGCTTGGGCGGGTCGATTTCGTTTGCGATCAGTTAACAGCACCATCAGTAGGTCGATCCGCAGTACTGACGCTTTGCTACGGCGTAACCACCACCGGTCGCAAGTGGGCTAAGGATATTTCGAGGGTCACCTAATCCATACACAGACTCGGACCGCGCCCTCGGATTTTATGGCAGCTTTGTGATCTTTGACTTCCGGACAGCAGCAGTGAACATTAGTCAATAAGTAGGGTTTTGACGATGTAACTGCTTCTACATGGTTTTACTCAACCGATCACTTACAATGTTCGTGAAGAACCGGGTTTCACAAATTCATTTAAAATTAGACACGTTCAAGCGTAAATATGAGGAAGGTAATACTGCTAAAAGTCTTAATTTAACTGCGCTTTAATGAGTGCAACATGTAGTCAGGCCGATCTGTATGTTTAACCTATAAATCCAGTTAACAATGGGTAAGTGATCAAAAAGCGTAGTTTTCTTATTCCTTTCCAATAACTAGTGCGAATTATTTGACCCATTGAACTGCGTACCTACATAATTAGTAGGTCCGTATAAAGAACAATAGCTAACAAAATAAACTAACTCTATTCTCAAAGATGCAAGGCAAGCCTGTATCGGCATGATGGGGTACATAGACACTTGTGTGCAACGTTGATCACACCCTTCCTACTGTGCAGTTAAACGAACTGTAACTTGAGGCCCTCTGTTTAAAACCGGAAGTATGTTCATCGCAGTCGGGTAGGTAGAATTTGCATATAGACTCCGTGTGAAAATCGGAGCCATCAGCTGATTAACTTGACACCCACCTGCTCCTTGGCCGGTGACACCTTTTAAACATCTCTCATACACTAATTGGAGGGTCAAGTTTGGATTACACGTTGTGTGATTGGATTGCGACACGCAACCTCCATTTTTAATGGATTGTGATTCACATTGAAATAAACATTATTCATTGTGATCGCTGGGACCGTATTCAAAGTAGATGGAAATTGGGTATTGCCCACCCAAAAACACTGCACAGCCACGACGCGTTTCGATGTAATTTCATCTCATCAGGTGGAGACAGCAGGATTTGAACCCACTACCATTGGAATAGTAGCCCACACTACTACCCCTTTGGCTACCGGGTCACGATGGGCAACGCTTTTTGTCACAACGGTAGATGACTAATTGGAGGGTCAAGTTTGGAATACACGTTGTGTGATTGGATTGCGACACGCAACCTCAATTTTTAATGGACTGTGATTCACATTGAAATAAACGTTAGTTGCTGCGATCGCTGGCGACCTATTCTAAAGTAGATGGAAATTGGGTATTGCCCACTCGAAAACGCTGCACAGCCACGACGCGTTTCGATGTAATTTCATCTCATCAGGTGGAGACAGCAGGATTTGAACCCACTACCATTGGAATAGCAGCCAACACTACTACCCCTTTATCTACCCGGTCACGATGGGCAACGCATTTTGTCCCTACAATTAGTCATTTACCGTTGTGACAAAAAGCGTTGCCCATCGTGACCCGGTAGCCAAAGGGGTAGTAGTGTGGGCTACTATTCCAATGGTAGTGGGTTCAAATCCTGCTGTCTTCACCTGATGCGATGAAAATTACATCGAAACGCGTCGTGGCTGTGCAGTGTTTTCCGGTGGGCAATACCCAATTTCCATCTCTCATACACCTTTCTCAAGTCGCAGTTCGCAAAACGAATTGCTAACAGACATGGAGAAGCAGTTCAGGAATTAACGTCCAATCCTGGGTAATAATGAATAAGTCGAATTACAAGTCAAAGATGCACGCTATTCAGATGAATCTAGCAAATTCATGATTGACCCATCACCAAAAGTTTGGCATCATACAGGGTGAAGTTGAAATCATAAATTTGTTCAAGTAGCTGAGGCGCTGTGTCCATATCGATGGTACTTAGCTTAACCAGTTAACCCTACTTACGGCTGACAGCCACTTCGCCTTCATTGAGTGACAAAACTAGCATCACTCTGCGCTTGCTAATGGATGCTTCAGGGTCTGCAGTGTCTTAACGTGCCAAATGGTTAGTAGAAATACTCGAGGCAATGCGCGGAGAAGTATCAAACCGCAATGTTAGTGGTACTTTCGAATTCACTAAACGGCTTGACCTAAACTTGAAGGACAGATTGATGCAATCCGTAGATGTTAATCTCTACTCACGAGCGTTCCATTTATAGAAACGCTGGCTTTTTTCTCTATGAGTGGGTAACACAGGAAAATATCGATATCGATAATTCAGTTTAAAGCGTCAACGACATAACGTTAAACTACAAGTTCAACAGGCGGTTTGTGTTTGTTGAAATTAATAACCACAAACATTTGGGATTGCGATGGGGTCACCTTTAAGACCGCCAATTGCGGACAGTTTTCTTGAGAAAGTTATCGATGGGCCAATGTTACAACAAATCTCTTCACTGGTCAGCTTTCATCCGTGTCCCATTTATTTTCTCACACTACTTTGTTGAAAGTGAAGTACGAAGTAAACCCTAGTTGGAGAAGTTTGTAAAAACTTGTGCTTTCTATTCCCGATTTATCTTTGACGCAACACTGAGGAAGTCAAAAACTGCCCAACTGGTCCCCTCACATATCCTGCATCGTAACATTGCTTGTCTGAAGTGCTTGTGGGTGAAGCGGTGCGATGTGCTTTGTATGACAAGTTTACAACTGAGGAGTAGGTTCGAAATCACCTAATCAACATAATTGACATTACTGCTCGTAAGTACCCCATCTTAACCATCGTTAATTTGTTTTGACAGGTAAAAATGGCTTTGAAATTTGCATGTGGTTGGTTTAAATGACACCGCTACAACGAATTGGGAGTTTTAACACCTGACCTTAATCCACACAGCGATGGGAGTATCCTATCGTAGCGAACAGATGGTTCCAATAAATAGGCAGACATCTAGGGTACACCAAGCCGAAGGATTCAATCTGTGGATCCAGAAACTGGTCCTTTACCTACATGGTTCTGCCGGTGGCTTACCTTCATCAGCACTATCGTAAGCTCATTGTACTCTGTTTGACTAAGTCAACAGAGAAGCCTTATGATCCCAGAAACATTGCCGTTTATGGAACTGCGCAACCAGCATATAGCTAGACGTGGTGTGGATTAAACGTGCTTCAATCGAACTGTAGTTTCGTTGCAAGAAATACCGACTTTTACCATGCATGCAACGTCCGCTCCAAATAACTATTTGCCTTCTTTAGAATTCAACATAAGATTGCCATGAAAAGGCAACAGTACTGACGCTTCGCTGCCTCGCAAACACCACCAGTCGCACATGGGCTATGGATACTGCGAGGATATCCCGGTCCCCTACGCGGGTTCGAACCCAGGTCCTTAGAGTACAAAGCCGAATTGCGATCCTGGTACTTGGGGCTTCCGCATTTAACCTCGTTTATCGCTTCGTAAAGGCTCAGAATAAGCAACAAATCAGTCGCGAAGCGTAAAGTTTGGTGTGGTTAATAAATCGCATTCATCTATTTGTGCCTCTTCCTTGGTGATGGGACAGTCCGAGACTCACTTCGAAGTTAACCTCAATCCAGATCGAATTTACTTGTTTCAATGAGCACATATAAAATATGTTTCAAATGGCGCATTGCTAAACCGGATTGAAACTGCAGTAGAACACTTTCTATTCGAATGAAATTGCCACCAACATGGTATTATGAAAGTGCATACCTTTGTCTTCTCCTCAGGCGGATTCAGTTTTGAAGTACTGCTTCGCGAATGCTCCGCTGGACTCGTTGAACTGTATTTCTGTAAAAGAGGAACAAAATATGCTATGCGACAGACTTTTAGTGTGCAACTAGTGGATAAAAACTGGTTGTATTTTATAAAGTACGTGAAACGCCTTTATTAGACAGCGCAATATATCCCCTAGTTGGGCTTCGATGATCCTCTTCCAGTATTTTCTTCCCCAATGCATAATAAGTAGGAGTGCAACTGCAAGACAGTTGCATACTCTTAGTACACCTCGACTGTAGTGTATACGATGCATTAACGAACACCATAGTTTGTCGACGTTCTTGGGCTGCTAAGCAAAGCTTCCTGGGCATCCACTAAAACTTTTCTGAACCAATTGGATCCACAGCACGTAGAAATTCCTCCATGGCTCACTCAAAATGGTTCTTATAGTTTTCAAGCTGTGTCCAAGGTAGTCACACAATTCTAGAAATAAGTGCTATTGGTTGAGTGACCAATCTCAAATAAGCTGATAACGGATAAGCATACAGAGTGGGATGATATCGTCTGATTTGGTTTTGGTCACGCAATTAGCATTTGGGGACGTCAGTGTCCGCTGGAATCAAGTTGATAGCGTCAAAGACCATTTTGCAAAATCTATGGAGGGATATGTTTCCTTTAAGGGAGAATTTATAAACATTATGGATCCAATTAACTGAGAAAAGGTATAGATAATTCAGTTAGTTCCTTTTTATCTCTACCAGATAACTCAATAAAGAGATTGTAGACTCCGGCACGGTTATCTCTCAAGATCAAATGACAAGGGTCATGGTAACAACATTCGAGTAATTTCCGCAAGGTGCAACTTCATACAAGACTAAAATGACTGCGGCTATCTAGCTCGGAAGATAAGCTTGACGAATAACCATGGTTTCCAAATGTTGCGCACCCAGTCAAATCGTACTCATTGGCTAACTTTTGACTAATTAGATTCCCACTGGGTTGGTCTGTGATTCGAATGAGGTGTTCATGAGCACAAACTGGTATGGCATCCTTGGACTAAATCACATAATATCGTGCTATTTGTGACTTTTCACTGTCGATGATCTTTTGAGGTTATTCATTTTAACATACGGAGCATCAGTACAGTGTGGACCCATCGACAATGGTGATTCGTACTCGCACTCGCACCAAATGTCGTGTTAACCACTCTTTAGGGGTCAGTCAGGACAATGTGGCTAACGATGTTGCCAAGGGAAAACTGGCACGGAACATATCAGGTGTAGTTGGAGTTCACAATAGATTTTTGTGCTACACACCCAGCGTAGGTACGCGCAATTTGTATTAGACTATTGCTATTGCCAAAGTGTAGTTCCGGTATGATTTTTGAACTCTATAAAATAACTGCTAACCGCAACCTCCATACTTCTAATCGCTCCGGCATCAGGCAAACTTGTAATGGAACAATAGATTTTTTGGGCTAAATAAAATATACCTAACAGGTATCGCAGATAAATATAGGAAAGAATAACAAATGCAAACACGGAAAAGGCAGACAAAGTGAAATACACCTCGGTGAAGCCACAGGACAACAGCGTCCTAGAGGCAAGCTTGAGTATATGAGGTTGAGCTATGCATGATGGGTCAATCTCCCGAAGGCCCTTCGCAGCATTCCGACTTGCTGGTTGCCTCTTTTCGCAGCTACCTCTGCCTGTTTCGAACAGTTGAGGTCGATCTGTACGAGCACACCAAGGTCACGCTTCTGATAGCTGGTCAGCAATCCGTTTGTCCCAAGTAAATAGGTGTAGTTAAGTCTACGGCGTAATTGTACAACGCGACATTTGTCTACGTTGAATGGTAGGGCGTTTTGAACTGACCAGTTCGACACTGTGTTAAGATCGCACTGGAGCCGTACGTGGTCGTCCGGTCCTCTGATCCTTCGCCATATCCTGATATCATCAGCGAAAAATAGGAAATCGGAAGTAACTGATCTCCACAAATCGCTAATAAACACCAATAATAGACGGTCCAAGAAACTAGCCTTGTGGTACTCCACACACAACATCGATTGCATGAGACAATGATTCTTGGACTCTCACCACTAGCCGTCGATCTTGTAAAAAATTGCTAATCCAACTCAGGATTGGGTCGCCAATGACGTAGTTCCGAAGCTTCTGAAGAAGAATTCCATGGTCTAAGCGATCATACGCCTTTGAATAGTCCAGGTAGATGGCATCGAATACTGCTCCATCATCAACAGCTTCAGTCCAGCTATTACGTGCAAGTAATAGGTTAGTATTACATGAATGCTTTTGACGAAAGCCATGTTGCTTTGGAGTTATTAAGTTTTGGCTTTCCAGGTACTGCATCAGCGCATCTGCGATGATTGATTCCATCACTTTGAATAGTACGGGAAGTAGTGTTATTGGACGGTAGTTGGCAAGATCAGTGCGGCTACCTCCTTTATGGATATAAGTGATGATCCCTCGCATCCATACTGGTGGAATATGGTTCTCTTCTAGATATCGCTGATAGAAAACAGCCAGTGGTTCTGCTAGATTATTAGCTACCGCTGACTTGCACCGCACGCAGCGAGTAGAGGTATCAGTTAACAAAACAAAGGTCCGGGTACGAGTTGCAGTTCTGAACTGTTGCGAGCGGACACTTGTTCACCGAATGCAGAAACAGCAACCCACATGAACAATAACACTATGAGTGTGCATTAGTTTGGACTAAATGCAACCATAATAACCATATTAAACTAATTGGAAAGTGAATTTGAAGTACACGTTGTGTGGATGGATTGCGACGCGCAATCTCAAAGTAGACCGCGATTCCCATTGAAGTGAACCTTGGCCATTCGATCACTAGGACCGTAGCTGATGAAGCAGCAGCAAATTGGGTGTTGCCCGCCTGAA
This sequence comes from Dicrocoelium dendriticum, assembly GCA_944474145.2. NCBI lineage: Eukaryota > Metazoa > Platyhelminthes > Trematoda > Plagiorchiida > Dicrocoeliidae > Dicrocoelium > Dicrocoelium dendriticum. The sequence continues at coordinate 119,717,668 of OX104067.1, read as the reverse complement.
ACCACTGCACTCCATGACGCGTTTCGAGGTTATTTCCTCTCATCAGATAGAGATAGCAGGCATCGAACCCGGGACCATTGAGATGTTAGTTGTGACCGCCACCCCTAAGCCACCGGGCCACGACGGGCAAAGCTTGGCACAACGGCAAATAACAGATTGGAAAGTGAATTTGAAGTACACGTTGTGTGGATGGATTGCGACGCGCAATCTCAAAGTAGACCGCGATTCCCATTGAAGTGAACCTTGGCCATTCGATCACTAGGACCGTAGCTGATGAAGCAGCAGCAAATTGGGTGTTGCCCGCCTGAAACCACTGCACTCCATGACGCGTTTCGAGGTTATTTCCTCTCATCAGATAGAGATAGCAGGCATCGAACCCGGGACCATTGAGATGTTAGTTGTGACCGCCAACCCTAAGCCACCGGGTCACGACGGGCAAAGCTTGGCACAACGGCAAATAACAGATTGGAAAGTGAATTTGAAGTACACGTTGTGTGGATGGATTGCGACGCGCAATCTCAAAGTAGACCGCGATTCCCATTGAAGTGAACCTTGGCCATTCGATCACTAGGACCGTAGCTGATGAAGCAGCAGCAAATTGGGTGTTGCCCGCCTGAAACCACTGCACTCCATGACGCGTTTCGAGGTTATTTCCTCTCATCAGATAGAGATAGCAGGCATCGAACCCGGGACCATTGAGATGTTAGTTGTGACCGCCACCCCTAAGCCACCGGGTCACGACGGGCAAAGCTTGGCACAACGGCAAATAACAGATTGGAAAGTGAATTTGAAGTACACGTTGTGTGGATGGATTGCGACGCGCAATCTCAAAGTAGTGATCGAATGGCCAAGGTTCACTTCAATGGGAATCGCGGTCTACTTTGAGATTGCGCGTCGCAATCCATCCACACAACGTGTACTTCAAATTCACTTTCCAATCTGTTATTTGCCGTTGTGCCAAGCTTTGCCCGTCGTGGCCCGGTGGCTTAGGGGTGGCGGTCACAACTAACATCTCAATGGTCCCGGGTTCGATGCCTGCTATCTCTATCTGATGAGAGGAAATAACCTCGAAACGCGTCATGGAGTGCAGTGGTTTCAGGCGGGCAACACCCATATTAAACTAATTTTGATAAATCTCACTTGCACTTATAGGCAACCAATACGACTGTGGGCGGTTAGCTAACTTTGGAACGTGAACCTAAACGACGGTCTTAAGGTTATTCAGAAGTGAGGGCATCAAAAATAGATAAGAACAGATATAGGAGAAGTGAAGCAAATGCAGTCAATGTGGTTACCAGGTGAAAGGATGCAACAGTAATACAGTGATGACTTCTCCTTAGCGTCTATTGCAGTTGCCGTCTCCTATATGTAAAGTCGGCCTTGCAGATCTGATGGTTGTCCCAAAACGTATGAATGCGAGATGGGCTGTCAGATGCAGTCTCTGCGTGTCCTCGCCGCCTAAGACTGAACCGACCCGATCGTCACCTGTCCGAGGTATGTGAGCATTTCCGAGGGACGTTCTTTGCTCTAACTTAAGCGTTGGAAGTTGCTAATATCACACATTATTTGATGGGCACTTTAACGCGACCACAGTAATATTATTACTGTAACCCCCACTGCTCCCTGTCTGACATTGGGCCTTCGAAAAGTTGTCCAAACTGTTGTAGCGAGTTTCCAAGAATTGGTTTAGCTAACATCCAATCACTCAACCGTAGGCACACGTAGCTGCCTACTCTACTGTGGCAATAAGCTATTTAATAACAATCTGTCATCATACATTTCGGTTACAGTCCTTCTGCGCTACAAATCATTTGTTTATGTGCGCCGATTTACTTTTCGATACTAAGGCACTATCATACAATTGCACTCGAACTTACCTACTTCCAACTCATCCCAGTTTAGCCATGTCTAAATCAAATTCTGGTAGGCACTTTCGTCTTACCAAATCTAGCTACACTCCTTCTCAGAGCAACAAGCAAAGGATGTTTTGGATCGATGGCGGAGAAATCGGGAACATCTTCCTTCCGAAATTCGGTTAAAGGTCGCAAACATTTTACACAACTCAAATATTAAAGCAACTGAAGCAGCAAGCATACTGACGAATGTACGGAAGTGTAACTTGACTGCTGCTTTAATTGACTCTGACGTGGATCTAAACGAAGGCTGAGAAGCACCTTGGCCAAATCAAGTTGCAAACGAGGTATCATTGACCCTTAAAAAAAACAAGTAACTGCCGACCTCCCATCGGTCGGCATTCTCCCACACTTGACAGCTTCACCTCTCTGCGGGCTCCTAGAGACCGAGAAACTGGCCTGCTTGTATACAAATGCTCAGGGTCTTTCTAACAAACTAGCTGAACTAAAAGATCGCCAAGCTTCCGGCTCGTATGGTGTCATTAGTGTCACCGAGACATGGTTGCACACGGGAATGACGGACGCTGAAGTGTCGCTACCCGGCATGTCGCTGATCCGGAAAGATAGGCTCACAAAAGGAGGAGGGGTAATCATGTATTACCGAAACAACTTACAGTGTGAAGCCGTGGAGGATTTTGACTCGCAGTTTCCCGACTCCCTTTGGTGCCGGTTGCAGTTAAAAGGCATAGACGCTTACATTATTGTCTTGGTGTACCGCGCCCCTAACTCAACACCCGAAACCGACTACCACCTAATGGCTGCTTTAAGGTGCAGTTTACAACAAAAGTACACTCACATTCTTATCATGGGTGATTTCAACGTACATTGTTTAGAAGCCCCTCCCACGATCGAAGAACAAGTGAAAACCTATCTACAAGATCTAGTAACTACTGTTCCTCTTTACAACCACATCACCTTCCCCACTCGGTTCAGAACTGGTAACAGGCCATCTGTGCTGGATCTTGTGATTACCAACGAGGAGCATATGATTGATGCGTTGGTTTTAGACTGCCCGTTGGGTCGCAGTGATCACGCAGTCATCAGTTTCAACTTCGTTTGCTATGCAGAATATCTGAATGATAACGATGATACTGTGCGAACCATCACAAGGTACGACCGACTCGCCCATCTCGTCAGCGTCACAACATGGTCTTTCCTCGAAGTGAACCCCCGGAAGTCGCCTGGCTCGAGTTCGTCAAAACATTCAGTCAGCTGATTGCACAGGCTTCAGAGATAAAAGCTTGCAATAAGTGCAAATCTGTTTCTTTCGTTAGGAGCAGAACCCGAAATGGATGACAATACTCAACGCAGCATGGCGAGTGTACAGAGAAGCTCCAGCACCAGAAACTTGGGAAAACTACGTAGCCCAACATAACCACTACACTCAACTGTTGAGAGAAGACATAGCCACCTATCAGCAGAGAATCGCAAAAACCTTCAGCGCTAACCACAAACGGCTGTACAAGCACGCAAATAGCCTACGAAAGGTGAGGCAAGGATTTCCTCCAATCAAGACGGCTGATGGCCCAACAAGAACGGCCATGGTAGCTGCAAACGCGCTGCAGATGCAATACGCCCCCAAGTTTCAAGGAGTCTTGCCACCAAGCGATCTACCAAGCTTTGTATTCTACTCACCAGGACTAACCCACATCCATTTTACCGCAGAGGCTGTATTGCAAAAGCTGACTTCTCTACGCAAACACAGCTTGCCGGGTGTTGACATCATTCGTCCAGTGGCATTTGGAGCAGCAGCAAACCAACTGGCAGGATATTTCGCTCAGTTTTTCCAGCACTGCTTAGACCAGAACCAAGTTCCCGCCATGTGGAAGCTTGGAATAATAACCCCGATTCACAAAGGTGGAAGCTGAACTGATCCCTCCAACTACCGCCCAGTAACCCTTCTTCCTATACTCTCCAAGCTCATGGAATCCATAGTTGCCGATGCACTGGTGTGTTATCTGGAAAACTGCAAACTCATCACTCCTGAACAGCACGGTTTCCGTCGACAGCGATCATGTAAAACTAATTTACTAATTGCACGCAGTAGTTGGACCGAGGCAGCCGACGGTGGAGGGGGTGTTGATGTGATCTACCTGGATTTTTCCAAGCCTTTCGGTCTTCAAGGCTGTATGAAATGTGGCTAAGTTGTACTGTCCTGGTATCCTCATTCGCAGAATTTTTCAACAGAGTACAAAAGTCAAGGATATTCACTGTTCTGGAACTGAGATCTGGCTACAGGCAGCTGGCGATCAAACAGGAGGACTGGGAGCCGACAGCTTTTGCAGCAGGTTCTAAGCGATAACAATTTAAAACGGGGACGTTTAGACAGCCTGGTGACCCATTCACCTTCCACCGTTTGATGTTGCGCTTACAAGACGGATATGAGAATGAAACCAAGCATGAAGACGATCTCGTGGTACCTAGAGTATTAGAGACAGAATATTACAGTTATTTGCAAACAGATTTGTAGCAATTTCAACGGTCGGGGTTATGGATAAATAGGTTTAAAGTGTAAATCAAGGGAACCTCCGTAACATTGTGTCTCGCGCTCAGTCATGTGATCTCAGGCGGCTGCCGGAGAAAGTGTTGGGGATTTGAGACACCCCAGTCCCGACCTTGAGACGATGGCTCAAAGCAATTTTTGTCTGCGTCAGATATTGTGTTAAATTTTCAAAAAGTTTGGGGTTTGGCACCACACTCGTTCAAGCTGTTAGGAGAAGGAAACGAATTCAGTTGGATGACATAAGGTCACCTAAAATTTGAGAAATATAGCGCGAAGATGGGAAGACAGAAACTGAGGTTGCAATTGTCGAACTCCGGAGAGACGTTATTAGTAGCCAAAAATGCAAGCGGCTTCAGAATCTATGCTGTGCTGAAGTAAAAACAGGGGACAAGCGACTACGTTAGCAGCATTTTGTGACTATCTCGTAACGCAAGCATCCAGCAGTGTAGAAGGATTTTTCTGGTTATTGTTTGAGCGTTGGATAATTTTCTGTCGCAGTTGCTTGGTCAGCAGTTTCACTTGGAAACGAACCATAAAGCGGTTAATGGGATTAAATAAATAGATCCTTTCTCCATGCAGTGTGACACGCCTAAAATGGCGTGAACAAGAAGTAACAAAGTGCTGCAATATATGGAGCACAGCTTGATCCGAAAATACAGATTTCTCAAAAAAGTTTCGGCGACATAATAAAAATGTTTGCAATATAGGCGGATTGAAGGGGATTATGAAACATGCTGAAGTTATACAATACTTTAGGAAGGGGAGTCAAAATACCTTTTCACGATGGACTAATGTCGTCTCCAGAGTCTTGGAACTGCCTTTGTTGGACCAAATATTGTTGACCTCATTTCATAAATCGAAGTCCCATCGGAAAACTGCAGGTTTATGGTCTTGTGATAAGAATACTTGAAGTCAAGATGAATAAATAATGATTAGCCCACTTGCAGGTGATACATGGATTGAAATTGCTGGTTGTTCTATCCGTTTGTCGAATACAGGTATTGTAAGGCACTCTTGAAGCGACCATCATCCGCAGTCATTCGAACGATTTATGAAGCTCCTTCCGAAAAGATCCATAAGAGTGATGTGTAAAGGGTTCTGACGGCCCATTGAGAAAAGTGTGGTTCCGGCCTCGGGAAGGTAAATCGTTGTTGCTTCGACAAGGTAATTCGTTTCATCGGCAAAAGTCTGCGATATACAGAAGAATGGAGTATACATTTGGCATACGCGAGAGTAATTCTAGGAAAATAATATGTGAAAACCTCAGGAGAACTTCATTTTACCGAGAAAGCAAATGTATATAATCAAACCCCATCCTGGAAAGGGATCAAGTGTCTTATGAGGCAAAGGGCCAAGCTTGTCGGGGAGAGTTCAAGCCGCAATAATCTATGTAAAAGGTCATCTCTCGGGTACCGGGCAATTTGTCGGAAAATCACGGAAAGACGAAAAACCAATAAGGGGCAGCCAGACAAAAAATCGACTGTATATGTCAAAGCATGAACAGCTTAAATGATGATGACGCCGCTCTACGTATTGTGTGAAAAATTATATATATATATATACATATATATTTATCTTAACATAGATTTAAGATAGCTGGAGAATCAAGTGGATCACGGGCAGGTAAATAATGGAAAGGGGATTACGAATAAAGACTAAAGCAGGGTAATAGGTTAAAGGTAAAGGTGTAGGATCCGGTGATACTGATGCGCTTATTTCTCGATCGTCGGGGAACAGGTGGAAAACAGTGGTGACATTTCAAGTGAGGAGACTTCATCGCAGATGGTTGAGACTACGCAATCGAATAAGACTGGTTAGGGGAACCGATAGACGCAAGTAGGCAATGAGAAGATCGTGAGTAAAAACTATTTGCTGATGAGGAGCGAAGAAGTGCACAAACAAGCAGTGGTAGGTTGACAAGATTTGTGAGCACACTTTCATACCAGTGGGAAACTAGATCAAAGCGACGAGCTAAGGCAGGCAAACCAGTCAAAGCAAAGATAAGGGAGGATAGTAGAGGATAAACAATCATCCACTAGACTGATGAAGTGAGGTCAATCCACCGAGAAAAGAAAAGAAAAAGGTGGTCTGCAGAACTTTTTGGGTTTGGGGAGCAGTTGCTTGATATAGTTAGAAAATAGGAATGCCTGTACAGATGGTAATAAATCGAGACCTTGAGACCGGTGGGAAGCATTGACTCATCTATTAAGTCCTCTAACCATATGTGCGGAGATACGGTGTCATGGATAGTTAGGTTGAGAAGCAGACGTAATTGTCGCATAGGAGGAAAGGATATGCAAACCTAAGGATATAAGAGAAAGAATATTGCCAGGCACGGTAGGGGCTTTTTGGAAGTCCTAGAGAGAACTTGTAGCAGACTAAGCGGCATATTCTTAAATTATGGAGACCGTGTATGGACGGCCTTTGGAGATAAATAATTCGGAAACATTATTAGTTATGATAAAAGAGCTGGACACAGATCAGTCTTGGACAAAAGTTGTAGGGGCATACGATGAAGATATGTGGGTTGGATCTGTTAAACAATTCTAGCGAAGAATCCTAGTGGCCCAAAAGACACCAGTGTCAAAGAAGAGTGAGTCAGTCAGCCTTAGACCAGAAGTGCTGAGGCGTAAGATGGATAGAAGTTGGAGACCTACTTAGGGAAGTCAATGGTTAGGGCTATTTCGGAAGTTGGTGTGCAGAAACGTTAAAAAACGTAGGAAAATGGGGAATATATTAGACTAGTTCGGGGAATGAGAGGAACATTTGATAGATCACGTAGACTCTGATTGAACGGCCGTTTGAGATGACCAATTCAGAAGGCTTATTAGTAGACGAAATAGAAGGCTAAGCCAAGAAAGGGAATCAGTCTTGGTCAGGGCTGCTTTCGGAAGCCGGTGTGGCAAACGATTAGAACACATAATCAAAACAGGCAATAGGTCAGGTACGATTTGAAGTGCGAGACGTAGGTGCAATAGATAAAAGATACCCTGAATGGACGCCCACTGTTTTCAGATATGGGCTGAAATGTTAACAACAGGCTACACGGTATGATAATTTGCCAGATTTTGAGGTTGTAGTTGGGCTGCATCTCGTTCCCATATCTCTATTTCAGACTGGTCTAGGCCAAGTAATTCTTCATTATGTATTGTGTTGAGGTCGGCATAAATAAGTAGGGGATGCTGCAGCCGTTGGTATCGACCCGATTTTCATTGGTAGCGTATTCCATTTGAACCTTATCCTTAAAGAAAGAAATTAGAGCCTATTTCTGTAACAGCTTTCGGTAAGATGATTGAATAGGGCCTAGTCCGTAATGATAGTGCCTATCCGCATTCTGCCGAACCAAAACTCGGTATTAGCGCTTGAATTATTCAGTATTTAGAAAAGAAATACCAGGTGTAGTTCGAGCATGCAGAGCCACAATGGTTCTAACTAGAGCTGTTTGCATCGACCACGAGCATTAAGTGTAGATGGTTCTAGTAATCGCTTAGTAAATGAACATTTAACCCTATCAATTGCTATTTTTTTACTTTTTTATGAGTTAGAACTTAGTTAGCACTTAGGAGCAGTATTACAGTACAACTGGAAAGCAACACTTATACAGAGGAATTCTGAATTTCCTGAGCACCATCGACTTACAGATGTAGCCTGTAACTGATCTGGCCTCAGCTGTGCCGTATGGTTTACTGTATAGTAATAAGCTTATAGTATGCTGTATAGTAACGGGCTCAGAACAGTGCCAGGAAAAGCGCCACTGGCGAAGGCTTGAACAGTGACTCCGATTTATCCAGTGGCACCATCCGTGTACGTCCTGTCAACCAGGATGAAAACCATGACAGCGGTCGACGCGATGGACCGGAGGACTAAAGTTTACTTGATATACCAGAATGCGGGTCTCGGTTGAAATCTTTCTTCATTTCAAGGAAGAAGATAACGAGTGCGTGGCCTATTTCTAGTTTTGTTGTTAAAAGTTCGAAAACCTCGAATTGGTTCATCTGACAGGACTTAGCAGGTAAACGCCATATTGGGACTTGTTAACTAAGCTGTGTGATAACGGAATTGCAAGAATTCGTTATTTACCTGTCTTCTCCATCACAGTTAATGTGATAAGCGTGTAGCTAAAAGATAGCTGTCAGTCTTTTGTCGCAACCCACATATATGCCGCGGCAGAACAACAGCACAACTCCAGGCTGCAGGAAAGGCGCTGCTTATCATTGCTGGAGTGAAAGCGTTCAGGAGTATTAAGTGACTTCAGGAGCACTTAGCTTTAGCACTACAGAAACTAAGCTGCCAGGGCCAGGATAGGAGGACAACTTGAGCGACTTGATCACCCTAATGACGGCGCGAAGATCACAGATCTTCCAAAGACCACAGAGGGAAGTTTAAAGATGGGCTTAGAGTCAACAAGCACACGATTTCATGATATACCATGTATCAAGGAGAAACAACGGGACAACGGCTTTTGTATTGCGCTCGACGAAGAAGGATACTTCGCACAGGATTATCTTTGGTGTCATTGATTTACTGCTTAAGAAGGATCTTGGAAACTGGAAGGATTAACAGGAAAAGGACAAGCTACTGAACAGTGTGATAACAGCATGAATAATGAATCAAGCTGCAACAGTACAAAGTTGAAATCGGCAGTTCGGGCCGTTTACGCGGAACCTGGGGACACTGCAAGTCGACGAAGCCAAAATTCTGATGCGGACACAAAGACGAAGCACTGCCGAGTTATTGGTGATCCCATTGTAATTGAAGAAAGCGTTAGTGATTTCTTGTCACGAGATGTTTCAAACCGGATGCAGCAAGTCATATGGTATGGTGGCAGTTAAAGCTAGCAGCTGGTATGATTTTGTAAGAACTAATAGAAATCGACTTAGTTCGGACTAGTCGGAATTGAAATACGCTTGGTTCAAACCCAGAGCTAGTGTGAACACGAAAGTAATAACACACAGTGAGCGCACCTGGAAATCGCATCAACCAATTCGAAATTGCACGAACTAATAAGGTAGATTAAACCATCTAAAAGAGAATATCGTTCAAGAACAATCACCACACCCGCCGCAGTTAATATGAAGTTCTGGTTTGCCCTAGTTTAAGGCGTTCTTTGTTCTTCAATCTTTCGGATCGTCGTGCTTGCTTCGGCGGATATGCTTGCACTTGTTCGCAAGCATCGTACTTTTCTGGAATGAATTCAGGTAATGAAGTGTTAGGTACACTTAAAATATCAGGTCTGTTGGCGGCGTTATTTAAAAACTGCTCAGTATCTACTATGTAAAGACCCAACAGATAGATGAAGTATTTGACACATTCTGGAACCGAGATGACGGTGGATTATTCTAAAAGATGATCAGAGATCATTTCCATGGTAGTAAACCTCCTTGGCAGACTCCAAGCACAACAGATTCGTCCTGAAAACACGCCGCTTGCACAGCTTAGCATTACTGTCTCAGGTACTCGAATGTGCTGCATTTCTGTACCGCATAAGAAACTTGTCCACTCCCTTAGCAAGTTCAGTAAACGTTGTTGGATTGAGCGAAGTGCTTGCGCTTTCCAGTATTCGCACAAAGTCCTTAGCAGCACCATTGGACTGTGGATGACTTGGAGCAATATAAAGGTGGTAGCGACTCACTCGTTTAAGCCACATGCCAACAATGTTAGCAATGAAGTTAGTTCCATCGTCTGGAAGCGAGAAAAACGGCAGCCCTTCACGACTAAATGTGATGGTAAAATCTGATGATGCCGAATAAGTGAAATACACTTCTGGCCATCGAGAAAAGAATCAATTATGATCCGAGCATAACATTTGTCTAGTAATGGACCACATTAGTCTGTAGTTACTTGCTACCACACCTCGCATGTCATAGTCCAAGACGTCCACTTAGATGGTGAAGAATGAATCTTATGTGAGCAGATGGCGCAATACTTTGCCGTGCGGAGAATAGCAGCGTTTACTTCTGATCACTGAGAAGTAAATCGAGCTAATGACTTCATTTGTTCGACACCTAGATCACCAAAATGCAAATCCTGTAACACAGCAGATCGCAGCGTAGGAGGCATAACAATGCCATCTTGGACATACAGAATTCCATCTACTGTAACAGGAAGTTCATCACGGAGCTTATAAAAATGATGAAATCTTCCCTAATGTCAGAGTTCCACGCTTTACGGAATAATGACAGAATGGCATGATACCACTTCCTTGTGGCTCGAATTAGATGGGAATCGTCTACTGGAACTGGCTGCGTCGAGAAGCATGAGGAAACCTTCATTTCATTAGTCGTAGCGCGTCATGACAAATAGTCGGCATGTGGAATGTGTTTAACACTAGTGCATTGGAAATCCTACGAATATGCAGTGGGCGCAACGCGCCAGGGATGTACCATTGCAGCAGACGATTTAGCCAATTATTTCTGAGGATAAATGAACTTCAAGGCTTCATTATGAATTAAAATAGGAAAGTGTATTCCAAACAGGCAGTTGTGAAGGCGCGAGACCGCCTAGTGCACTGAGAGAGCTTCTCTTATATTTTGAGCGCGTCCGCGTTCAGCCGGACTAAGACGTCTAGAGACACATAGCAAAGAATGACCAACTTGTTATAATACTACTCCTATACCACTAGATTATGCATCAGCGATAACAATTGATGGCAAATTTTTGGCGAAAATGATCGTTAAACAACATCTGGTGATAGACGTCTGAGCAAAGTCCGTAGCGCATTTGTATGAAGGATGGTCCAAACGAACGTTTTTGCAGACTGTAAATCGAATAGAGACTCTGCCTTTGTGGCGAAATTAGGAATAAGTCTTGAATAGCATTACAGAGAACATCTTAAGGAATGAACTTCTTGGAAGCTTCTGGGGGTATTGGCATTGTATACCATTGTATAACTGTCAGAAATGAGTTTGATCCGGATGAAAACCATTTCCAGCGACTAGATAGCCAAGGCACGAAAATATTGCTTTACCGAACATGCATTTTGTAGAATTTAGGGCTACATTGAACTCACAAACCTTTCCAAACTGCACAGATTCGCTCGCTCTTAGGCGCGTTGGTTGTAGAATGGACAACAACATGGTATAATGAAATACCTGTGAGATGCTCAGTGACGGAGTTCAAAACGTCTTGAAAAACTGACTGTGATACAGTGAGAACAAATGGAAAATGGTTGGCGGCATCCGGTTTCGGATTTGTCTTTCACTGTGGCCAGTCACAGGACGCCTTCGCCCACAGAGGGAACATGGGCGAGTTGAGCTGCACCACCCACAGCTCCATCCAGACACCCCATATCCAATGTAAACCAGAAGGAATAAGACCGAGAGGCAAGTGGATGGGAGCCACGTTGCATCAACGGAGCCGGCCCACACTCCTTCACATGCAAACACAAGAACGCTGTATTTGAGGAATCCGGCGCATACACATGGCGGTGGCTGGACAAAGATCCGCTCCACACTGCGTGCATGGAACCACTCTTCTAGCCTAGCACGACCACAAGGAGCATGCACCCTGTCCTCTCCAGCAACGACAAACGATCTCTTAGAGACAGTGTGGACGACGTAGTGGGTAATAGACAGGTAGGCACCTTGTCAACATGCATATCAAGCGCAGCCATAAAGAGGATATTAAGCAACAGCCAATCACTTGAAACGACAAGATGAAATAAAACAAAACTAATAATGCATACAAATACGATGGCATAACTCATCGCTAAATTAGCATATGAAGTAAGTTGGTTAGCAACGAATACGCGATAATCAAAAAAGTCCACATGTTACTTACAAATGCTACAAACGCAACAAAGTTACCGAAGATAAGCGCATTTAGTGTAAGTAATTTGGCCAGTTAATAGAATATTATTCAGGTAGGCAGAACAAACAAAATAAATTGGAATGAGATTTAGCCAGCTTAAAATGACCTAGTTTAATTGAAGAAGCATAAAGCATGCAACACCAGCTTCAGCATGGGGTACAAAAATGGAAAATACTTGTATTGAAATAACTCGAATAGCGTGTTTGTAGTTTTAAGAGCATTAGATTGTTCTTCAAGAGGTATCTGTAAGCAAGCATCCTTCAAATCGAGCTAATAAATCATTTAGATTCGCTCATCTGCTGGAGGACATCCTTAGGGTCTTCAGTAGTGCAACGTCTTCTTAATAAGCACTTGTTCATTGTAGCCCGATAATCGCCTCAAATCCTAGACGTTTTAACGTCACACTAGAGTGAAATAACTATTGGATTAGCTCAAACTGAATTCTGTACAGATGTAATAATGTCTTTGGCAACCATGTCACTAAGGAAATCTCTCACTGGCTTGCGGAGCCTGAAAGGAATGGTCCGTCTGTTAATGAACATGGGAGTGCCATGGATGTCAACATTAATAGGCTTGATACGCATTTTAGCTTAGTCTTTAAAACATTGTACAACAAGAGAGCGAAGTTTGGAATGAAGTGAATCCGAACATAGTAGACGAAATGTTCAGTGTTTTCACAGGTTTAAGGCCTTTGATTGAAGGGCCAGAATCCGTAACAACAAGTACAATCTCGACTGGACTTGAAGTGCTCTCTAACAGAAATAATTCACATGAACCAAGAATAAAAACGTGCATGAGTGTTTTTCACATTAACAGAAAGAGATGTTGGCATCAATGGAACTTTCGGAGCTAAGATTTCAAAATACGAACTCAGAATAAAATTGAAGGTTACGGTCCACCATGAACAACATATTTCTGTATCATATGAGAAAAGAGGTTACAAATACCCGTGTCAAGTGCTAGTGAATAAAATTCGGATGATAGCTTTTGTTCATCTGTCGCTACTTGAAGTAAATAAGCATTCGAATTACGATAGACGGAGTAAAGCTGACTTATGTTACCACAAGAATGACACTTGTGGTTACGGTATTCACAAGGCAGTCGTGAATGTTTATTACCACACTATTTACAGTTGTTCCAATGTCTTCTACCAGAAATAAAACGTTCGTTACTGCTATCCTTATCCTGGCGATTAAAATTCCGCGGTTTCTCGTAGTTTGGCATGAGTTTGCTGTTCGTGCTGTAGATTATTATAGGTTCTTCCCTCCGTGCCGCTTTCACATCTTAGTACTGTTCACAAACGGCTCTAGCGGACTGAAAAGTAGACTCAAGCAGAAGTAATAGCTCTTGCCGCATGTTCTGCATGTTAATTCCAGCAATTAAACGCTCACGAAGTTTGGTCTGCAACTAGACACCAAAACTGCAGCGCGTAGCTTGCGTTTGTAGTTGGAGGATACAAAAGCGTATATCTTGATCACATTTGCGCATAATGGTATGAAGTTTTGCCCTTTCTACCGCTTTAAAATTTGTTGGCTGAACAATAACGTTTTCAGCGCATTGTATTTTAATGAATTCGGTGGGTCAGGACATGCCAAATGCTTCACCGGACGTTTTGTTCGTCGTAGTCAGCCGACAATCCAGCTAAGTCAACTACCCATCCGGAAAAACACGAGACGGCCGTTTCGCCCTATTGAGGCTTGTCAGTGGTGCGCATCCTTCGGTCCTCTACGGAGGATCGAACACATGATTGCTAGTGGCTTGTGCCAACTAGTCCGCAGCTTATGCAACTGCGCCATGGAGGACGGTAGGCAACCCTCACAAATTGCTAGCTAACTGCGATTTAGCCCGACCCATACTCCACTGCCATGCAAGCACCTGCCATGCAGATGACAGCGGTTGGCCTTCCGGTGTCTGGATTTCTCGCTTACGGCAGCTGTGAATTGACATAGCATTTATGAAATCCGTAAGGGCGAGTTTGCATTACTTATGATTAGAGGACCGTAGAGGACCGAAGGATGCGCACCACTGGCAAGCCCCAATAGGGCGATACGGCCGTCTGGTGCTTTTCCGGTTAGGTAGTTGACTTACCTGCATTGTCGGCTGACTACGACGAACGAAAATGCTAGCGAAACTCCTTCTACACATAAGTAATACTTAATCAGACTATAAACTTCTAGTCCAATATTAGTAATGAAATGAGCTAATTTCTTCTCGCCCTTTAAATATTTTCGTGTGAGTGAGCAGGTCTCAAAACGTTCCATGTAATCCTCGATATCACGACAGCTGGAAAGAAAAGTTAAATTACGTAAATAGCATAAATCCATAGCAAAATGTCGTATTTTAAGAAATAATAGAAATCGAACTAGCTCGGACTAGTCGAAATTGAAATAGTCTTGCCTCAGACCCAGAGATAGCATCCGCGCGGAAGCAATAATGCACAGGGAACGTGCACGGAAATCATATTTTAGTATTCCTCCGGTCCGGCGTTCCAAATTCTTCCGTGTCCAAAGGGTATGACAGGCCGTAATAGCCGCTTAGAGCAGCAATATAAAATAAATACCTTGTAGACAGCTGGATGCTCAACCGCCTAATAAGAGGCCGGTGTAAAGGAAGCAGCTAAAGAAGCACGGAAGAGGGAAGAATAAGTGCCGGACAGGAGTAAGAGGGTAAGGATAACAGTGGGCAAAACTGATTGATCCCTTTACTGTCAACGTGTTATCGTGACGCCCGCAGACTGGCTACATATTAATCAAGTTGCCCACGCAATGACCTGCTAACCAAATAGAAATTACACTACTTTGCCTAGTCATAGCCTGAGTGTTCGCTGTCTACATTATGACGCGTAAGGTTAGCGAGCCGCAGCCAAGACTGTGCGTTTTCTTGCCTAACCGTAGCGAGCAATAGGCTGAGTACAAGCCATCTATCCTATGGCGTCAAGTTAGGCCAACTGCACATGCACGTGGTGCGAATTCCGCCGCAGCTCATGCGGTGTGCAATACGAGCTGCCACAATGTTTGCATGTCCGTCCGCATTCGTAGCCGAGTAAGCCACTCGAGGGCTTTGGATCATGTGGTGGACTGCGTCTAAGTCCTGTGCTGACCGTCAGGCATTGCAGTTTGAGGTCCAGTCTGCAATTCACATGAGGACACGCCAAAGTGAAGAGTGACAAGTGTGACGCAAGCGTAATGTGCAATCGTGTAGACGCGTGCGTCAATTACAGTGTCGGTTGAACGGCTTGAGTTTAGAAAGAGCGCGTCGGGTTTCCGTTAGGTGTGCTTTGGTGTGGCATGGAAAGTGTTACTGGACGCGTTTTCTCGAACTTATGTTAGCTGTCTATGAAACAAGCTACCAATCACACTGAGCTCATATGCTAATGTGGCAACAGTTGGATAGAGACTTTCAGTTTACTTTGATCTTGATGTCATATACAAAACATTCACCTGGGCGAAATCTCTCGATGAGCTATTCGAAGAGGGACCCAAAACATAGTAACACCATGTTTCAACAAGTGGACTTTAGCAGCAACCATCCACCAGGACGTAAATATTTGAAACGCATATTCCATCATCCCAACTATGCATATCGCCCATGCGAGAGCATGAATACTTTTGTACCAAAAGAGTTGCCTCGCTAGAGACTGTGTTTCTGACATCAGGATAAATATAGCTATTATTAATATTATTATTAGTAGTAGTAGTAGTATTATCGAGTACTGTACTATGACTAATACCTGGTAAGACAGTATATTTAAGGAAGTATTGCATACGTAATGAGCAAAATTAATTACACTACCTCTTAACCTTGTTTTGAATTAAATGTGTCCACCATAGTAGATGAATTTCTGAGGGTAAGGTCAGAAGCCTAGGGGGAGCTGGACGCTTTGTGTAAGATAAAGACAACCCAAATATGTTTGACGAAATATTTTAGAAATATTTTATAGTTGAACATCCTAGTGCAGCAAGATAAAGACACATCTCACTAGTTAGTTGGTACCGCTTACCTCCGCAGAAACCCAGACTGATACTATAAAGTTTCTCAGCTATGTATCAGAAATGGAACAGGTGAGTACCCGTTCACAATTTTAGGTTGTGCAACACCACTTCTGCTTACATTGCGGTAATCCATGAAGGATGTGGAACCCTCAAACTGGTGTTAAGTTTGAGGTAATTAGACTGAAAAAGAATCAATAAGAAATATTCATAATGTAGGCCTCCAGCGACATGAATTCGGGCAAATCGGCCCCTGTGGGTCTTATGCCAGGTTTTTGGCGTATATGTACGTCCACATCTGGAATACGCAATAAAGTCCTAATGGCCATGGCTGTAGGGAGCTTTCACGGCCTTGGAGATTTGTGAACGTCAGCTGACAAAGAATGGCAAGGGTCTGTATAAAATGCCATATGAACAAAGGATAAGGTTGCTCGGGGTCATCAGCGGACAATACCGGGGATTGTGTGAGGATCTTATTTTTGAGGGATCCTAGGTAGATTCCCATGACTACAATAATTTAACATGCCAACCTTTTTAGCGGGCAAAACTGTACAGTAGCTGGAAATGCGGTTGCAATTTCTTTTTCGTACGTGTTTGCCAAGCGTGGAATGCCCCATCGAAATTTGTAATCTGTGCTTTCACCCTGGTAGAGTTCCGAGTCCTAGTTGACCGTGCACAGATTTTACTGCACCCTGTCAACCGACTCAATGCTTTTAGCCAAACGCGATTATCTGTTGGAGACCTCGTTTCTCGTTAGTTAACAGAATACGTTCCATCTCTTTCACATCTTGCTGATGTCCACAAGAAACTGACAAATTTTTTAAAACTTCACATTTGTGGATATTCTTTATGGATTAAAAGTTTCTAGGACGTTTTCTCGGTGAATTCACAGATGTGGCCTTTTATTATGGCTACTTTCCATAGGTTGTAATATTCGCCACGACTATCCTGCGGAACCTGTTAACTTTTAGTTTTATTGCCCATACTAAGCCCTTGTAACTTTCTAACACCGATTTGCGGCCAAGTTAGCGAACTTGCCTCTGTAATCGATCGTTTGACGCTCTAATGCCTTGTGAAGATGGGTTATGCAGTCTTAGTGAAGATGAACTGGCAAAGCTTTAATGGAAAGCGCGTGCCATTCAGCAGCTGAAGTGTTCTCTTTTTGGGACTGTCTCGGTGTCTTTAGAACATTCCCTGGGTAACCATAGTCACGCGTCAAAACTTTGGGTCATAACAGTCACCTACATACAGGCGAGCTCAGATGTCAGGCCAGTGTTATTATAGACAAATAACACAGGGCAACAATTTTACTACATAGAAACAGACAATGCTTCTAAAGCAGTTTGAGCATACTGCATTCAAACCTGCCATTATTTTTCTGTATAACCTAAATCTCTTTTTAAAAGCATGCAAGAATTGTATTTTTCGCAGATTTTAGCTACTTATCGATTCATCATGTTGCGCAGAGGCATATGGCTGCAAAGAAAGTAACCGTGGCTCTTGTATCATTTGAGACTGCTAAAATCCCAATCTGTCATTGGTTTTTCTCTTTAAGATACGTGTATTAGGGACAATGACTTTTAAGTACTTCTCAACCGTCTAACCTGTTCACAATGACGATCTATGACCTGATGTATCATACATACCTAAATTCACACAAACTTATATCCTGAAGGCGTCATTTTTATTGGGGATGAGATAAGCACAAAGCTAGATGCATAATAGTCATTCATGAGGCAAAAATCTGAGTTTATACCTTTAGCGTCAAAGAGTTTTAGAGCAGAGACGTTTGATGCTCCAAAAATAATCCGCCATCATGTCTTTGTCCCGTCGTTCGTGATGAAGTTCTTTCATGTTCATCAAGATGAAGCAAAACCCCCTAATGTTGGAACTGGAAGCTCCTCATAAATATGGTGGAATTGCAGAGAAAATACTGCGATGAGACCTTACGCCAGTTTATCTTTCCACTACCTTTCGTAGTAACTATGCAAAAATTGCAGTCTGTTATGTGGTTCGTTGGGAGCACCAAATGGCAGACTTTTGCGTTGTCCCTTTGTCCATCCATGAATTCTTTTCTCACAATGATGATATGCCATGTGAACAGCTGGACTATTTTGTCTTAGTACCCAAGGGGTATTTCAGAGTATACTTTATAGACATATTTCACAAACAAAGTGATATTTCTCCTTTGACGGACGACTGTACAACATCGGCATTTATAGCAAAATACATCAGGTTCATTTGCACATTTATGTCAGCCTGAATAATCCATTGGTATATATGAAACGAAAGTGGATTGCTAAGTAATTTTGCATTTATTTAAAATATCGAATTTCATAACAGCTACAGCATCCAGACAAAACGGGTTTCAAATTTGAAATCAAATTTAGAAGTTCATGTAGGAGCACTTTAAAGGTCACTTACATCAGAAAGGTGACAACATCTTACTACACTGTGTAACTGACCAAAAAGGATGCTTTCAATGTTCGGATGAGGTTAGACTGAAGGAAGCGTAATAAATAAAATGTGAATAAGTGGGTAGAAACAACGATACGAACGAAGTTTTTGAGCGAATTGCGAATGATTTGTGCGTATTCTTCCGATTAAACATGACGTGTGCAATGTTTTCGTAGCAAGGTATACCAGATATGTTAAAAGACGTGGGAAGTACATAGGCTTGATCAGTGGCGTTCACTGAATAACCACTGAGTATTTATCAACAATAACATTCATGAGCGTCTAACGGCTTGAGCCGACCTCGCTGAATGGTGCACCAGAGTACTGATTGTTATTGATAAAAGAAATCTAAATATTAGAAAAATCTTAGCAAATAGATTTCTGTGTGGTTCATTTAAAACCAATCAGATACAGTGACTGACTGTGTTGGAAACCATTCACGATATTGCATGTAGAAAAGTGATTCTTCAGGAATTTTTCGAATGCGGACAGGATTTTGATTCGACTGCATGTGGCGGCAAGTCGTTCCACAAATTTGCTAATCACCGTTCGAAGCAGAGTTGGTGAGCGACACCTAGCAAATTTCGTACTACAGTATTGTACCATTGTCCTCATACACTACTTGGCTTGCAAATGAAGCAGTGGACTCATCATGTGTAATCACCAACTCTAACAGCCGGTGGGGCACGGTGAGATCAAACTGCACTCTATGATAAGAGTGAATGAAAGTACTGGCCTGTTGCGCCGGTCTTCGTACTGCACCCGTCATAAAATAGGAATGAGCCACATGATGCCATCGTTTAATCCTTCGTACCTCGCCTATGGTGATTGGACAGTATGCGAATGAGACGCATGATTGAAACGAAGAAATGTGTGGCAATCTCTTCAGACCAAGTGCCGCAGCTGCACTTCTGCGCTGAAAGCATACGTAGCTCGTCATGGTATAGCTTATTCATGTTATCCACAGATATTAGGTCACAAGCATAGGATGTAACAGTTGATGGGCCAGAGTGTACGTCCGACCGTCTTCACCTCTACCCAGGCTCATGTGGAGCTGCTTGATCTGGTTTATCGGCGAGATCATATCTGCTGATCACATTGAGAGGTGGTCAACTTCAGACTGAAAGTTACAGTCAACGGGAGCACACACTTTCAAGCCATCAACAAACAACGCACCAAGGGAACAGAGAAGCTGAGTGACATTGCTTACATGAATAAGAAACAAAATTGCTTCCCGTACCGTGCCTTGGGACATGCTACTGGTCGTTAGATTTGGATTAGTTGCCTTCGTGCACAAAACTGGTCACTCTCTGCAGGTACGGAAAAGCAGTGATATCGAATTCATGCTGTTTCTTCATCCAGTTGAGTAGCATTGATTGAGTAAAAAATCTGTTTCAATGACTTGTGCACGCAGTTGGAAATTGTAGTATAGACGATTGTTTCTGAAAAGATCTGCGGTAGCCACCACGGCAGAGAAACAATGTGGAAATTTAGTAATTGATATGTACGATTCGGTATGGCCTAACTTGTCAACAGTTACTCTTAGGATCATACAGTCCACATGTGGTCAGCCCTTGTGTGTCAATGTGAGTGTTATAACTGCGTCTTGGTTACGCCACGCTCTGACGATCTGGTTTCAACTCTCCTAGTCGACCGAATCAATGTGGCTTGGAACTATTTTTACGCATGACAAAGTAACCAGCAAAATTCGAACTAGTACAACCTGTGAGACTTAGGCGCAACAAGGTTACTACACGCGAGTTGAACGGACTCCTAGACCGAACGCAATTTCACACGCAACTACCCAAACCAGAGAGAACAAGACAAAAAGACAGGCCTTTCGCGTAAGCACTTTTACCGGCCAGGCTCAAGGCGATTACCGTGCAGTCCAGGGTTTCTTTTATACCTCCATGGTTTGCGTAAGCAAACCCTAGAAGCAGCTGAATTGAAACTATGCAAATATGTCAACGGAACTTGTTGAAAAGTGAATGTTGTTAGATGCGGAGGCTGGACTGTAAACGGAATGTTTCTTAGGTAAAAATTGGCTGAATGTATTATGAAAGCTGAGGTTGGACGGAAACAGGATTGTTTTCTGAGGTACAAAGGCCAATCGAAACGTGAATTTTCACGAATTGGAAGGCTGCTCGAAATATTTGCACTGGCCTGAATCGAGTCTCATTGCCTTCCGTGGTTTAAGTTTGTGATCATTTTGTGGACTTTGGGTCACCATAACAGTGAGAACTGGTGGTCACTCTCCCCATTGGCTAGGCCAGTGATCACCAGACTACGGCCCGCGCGGTCAGGTCATCAGTTACTTGATAAATCAAATAGAACAAGAGAAGCGGTGATACAGTTTATGTTTAACACTACACGTCATATTGCTAGTGAACGTGGACTATTTGAAGTCTAGCGTGAGCTAGCTCAGGGTTGTTAAATGAGAGACGTCACTATAATTCTATTACTGACCTCACATCGTTGGAATATTGATGATAGCGATTACGCATAGCTCTCATTCAGCCGTTTACTCTACCAGATTTCTGCTTACACATATATTTTTGCTACAAATTTACGCTAGTCAGTTCCTTTGAATATGTTTTCATATTATACCATGCTTATTAAGTCGCCGTTGGTATATGCGCGTGTCATTTTTTAGGACTTATTTGCTACCCGTTTAAAATCAATCCTCAGTATTAATACTGAATTACGCTGGGAACGCAGATTTAAAGGTTTGTTAATTTTGCATTATAAAATGCATTTAAAAAGCACCAGTGTCCAGTTCCAGCTTTAGTTGTTGATCTGGATTTGGTAGAGTCCCTGTGTTCATGTCTTCCAAGCAATTTCCTCCTTACATACAGAGTCTGGGGCATCCGATGTCAGCTTTGCCTGTCACTGCGGTTTTCACGAGGACAACCACAGGACGCATTCGTCTACAGATGAACCAAGGGTGGCTTGCGCTGCACCACACACAGCTTAATCCACACACCCAATATCCATTGTAAAGACTGGGAAGCCTGTGGATAAGAGCCACCTTTCCTCAGCCGAGCAAGGCCCACACTCATTCAACATACACAGCAACATCATTTCGTACTAGCTAATTTGGGAGTCATGTGTACCAGAAGTACATTAGGTGGTGGCTGCGCCTTGGCTTCACAACCCATGGAAAAACTCTTTGAGCCTAGCGCGGACATAAGAATTGTGCACTTAATTATATGTGTACGTACACATAAATATTACCAACATTATGATAAATCCTGTTACGAATGTTTCAAATAAAATTTATGTGTACTGTTGTTGATCCATTATTTTCACATTTGACCAATAATGACCAAAATCATTTGTCTTTCCAAATGTTTCAGTAGGATCTTTAAAATGTTAGTAATTCAAAATCTTTTTAATTTTTCAGTCCCACTTTATGTCAGCTTTCATTGAGCCGACTAGGAAGATAGCACATTTACTTTGTCAGATTTTTGATGGCTTTTTCTGCATTCAATCGTTTTGCATAAGGCATATATAGCGCACACAAACAACTTTGTCAGTTATCTTGCGCGGGTTAGTCACCTTTCTCAATCATTCGGCCAACCGTGAAATATGGTTGCTGACCACCAGGCTTGGCCAATTTGACGCAACCCCTAAAGTCTGCTTACACCGAGGCATCGCGTCCAACATGCGCGTTGAAACCACCCACCAGGAATATCGATCACTCCTTGGCATGAAGTGCATCACGGAGAACAACTGTCAAACTGATTCCTCGTGTCCCAGGGGAAGACGAAGTGCCGTGAATGTCGGCCTGATGCCAGGCAACTCTCCCATCAATTGGCCATCTAGACAGTCTGATAGTGCATATCCGGCACGACGTTTATGTTGGGCTTTAGTGGCGTTTCCAACTCAGTAAAACGTATAGCCAGAACCGTCCTCGTGCAGCTTCTCTTACTCAGCAAGCCGAGTCTCAATGGGTGGGGCAATGTCGGTCCCGTGTTTCACCATTTCCATCTCAACTACTATATTAGATCGCTTGGAACGCTGATTCACTTTCCGGTCCAGCAGTAAGCGCATCTTTTGGCATCCGATCTTGAGCGCTTTGCGCTCAAGGCAAACGATTGCTATGGGCAATCGTTTGGTTGATGACTTGAGATTGACATGGGAGTTGAGAAGGGGACGAAGCAAAAGAGTTGAAACGGCAGCATACAGTTCTTTTTCTACTCCTTTGTATGCCGGATCGGGGGTGACCATCTTTCGCTAACTGCGCGACTGTCGACGGAGCATGTTATTATATGCATTTGTGTTGATCATGTCTAAAATTTAAACCGCTGTAACCCTAAGACGTCCACACTTGAACAAGAGAAAGATTTGGGTCCTCAACGAATACCTTCAACGTCGGGCGCTCTCGAAATACGGATGTGTCCTGGCTCTTACATAGAGGAGTGTAACCCAACTTCCACCCAGCGATTGCTACTAGCAGGCTTGCATGTAAAGAGTCGAGGAAAAGGCAATAACAGAGGGTAATTGCTTGGGCAAGATCCTGAACCACCAATTCCAGGAAGCTAGGTACTCTCTCCCACTACTGGTAATTTATAACTAAATCTATAGCTGTTATATATATATATATATATCGGTTTTAATGTTGAATTCGGGAGTTGGGATGAAGAACGGTTGATCGGCTTGCATGGCGCGAGCTGATTACGAAGGCATTTGCCGATTTGCAGGGGAAGGCCCACGTGCATGCGGCGAAGAAGTGGCAGATGAGGAAGCGACAGACGCCGTTGGAGTGTACTCCATCGACGTCGAGTGCGTTGTGCTATATCATATGCTATCACGATTGCTTTACTCAGGCATGTCTAGTGAGCACGAGTGAGGCCAATGGGGAGTAGTATCGAAACGACGACCGGTACAACTGTGACGGTAAGCATAACCGGCACAGCGTTGGTACGTACGCTGCATGCGCCTCCGTTAGATTCACTAACCGCTTGCTTGCGTGCTGAGTTTCTTCACTTTTCTTGTGATTAGTTCGGTTTGCTCTATTGTCTTAATGCTTAGTTTGTTACGTATTTTAATGCCTACCCGAATAACCTATTAACGCGTACATATCGCTTGAACGAAACATGGTAAATGCGTTAAGCATTTCTCGTTTATTGCATATTTTTTCTTGATCTCTCATTCCGTCATCTTGAATTTACTGCGGATGTGGTGATAAGTCATTTATTTTTATTTCAAATTAGTGCAGAGTTATGTCGGCATATCCGTATGGTGTTTCTGATCCATTTTAGTTGTGATTATCATTTCAATTGTTTGACCGTTGTTTGACATATCCGACGTGGCTGCGCTTGATGTGAATGCTGTCAAAGTGACTACCTGTATATTCCAATCCATCTCGTTTATACTGGCTCTAGGAGAGAGATGGTCGCAGCTGGAGGGTGGGGTGCACGTTCCCCGTAGCCATGATACAATCAAAGAGTGGTTCCATCTAATGTGGAGCGGACTACTGTCCAGTCAACCTATTGTGTGCGATTGTTGCCCCACATACAGCATGTTTGTGATCACCTTTAAAATAATGTGGGCTGGTTCGGTTGATGAAACGAGGCACCCCTCCCCATGCCTCCCGGTATTATTCCTTCGAGGTAACACTGCATACGGGTTGGTAGTTCGTTGTTGTTGCTCCCAACCCTGACACCCACAAAACCAGTTTCGTTCTCCTTTGTACTCATCAGATGGAGATGGCTTGAGCTGAAGTGGACCTCGTGGCTATCTCCACCTGATGAGTCCAAAGAAGGACGAAACCGGTTATGGGATGTCAGGGTTGGGAGGAGCAACAACGAACCACCAATTCGGATACGGTCGTTATGATAGTAATAACTGAGGACCACTTCAAAGGGAACCGAGGTTTGAGTAGAGATTGTGAGTCGCAATCCAACCACACAGTGGATACGAGTGTTTGGATTAGTGAAGCGCAAGCCACCCATGTTCTCTCTGTCGGCACAGGCGTTTTGTGGCAGTCCTCTGGAGATCGCAGTGACAGGCAAATCCGTAATCGGTTACGGCCGAACAAATTTACCGCCCAAAACCTAACTTTGACTTTGCAAAGAATTTAGCTGTTTTATCTCTTAAACGTGAATAATCGAGTAGCCTTTTGCACTGAAATATCGATTGTTCTTAAATAAGCTAACTGCGGACAGTAGGTTGAACTCGAACCAATACTCATATGACAACGAATTCAAGTGCGTTTAGCTTAAATATTATTAAGTGAAGCAATGAAGGAATGCTTTATAACGGGTATAAAACCGAATGCTTTACATGTTTCGTAGGCTAATTATATTAAGTACAAAATAAAAAATACTGCAGGTAAAAGAATGCGCGAAACACAAGATTCACCAAGGAGATTGGACTATCACATTTTCTAGTAGGGTTTTGACACCGAGCACTGTTTGATGTACATTACTGCCATCATCTGATGGTCACGGGCCATATAGTGTATAGTAGTATAGTAGTATAGTAGTGTAAATATGTCCTAGTATAGACAAGTCTTTTTAAAAATGATAAGTGCATTAATTACATGTGCCGGAGAGGACATTCCATGGCTAACACTGGGAGGGAGAAAAAGTTTCATCAACATTCCAGTCGGTTGTAACTGCGTGGTCAGCTTAGCGATGTATTTTGACTGAGTTTTGTAAGGATGACATGTGTGGTGGGGTTTCTCATGATCTGATACACCATTATGAGATATTCCCTTAGACTCCGATAACGTCCGCAGTATATTTTACAGAGGTTTCAACCTGACTGAGTACGGAAGGCCGAACAAACCTCTGACGTTTTTTGTCGCTCTGCGTTGTGCAGTATCAAGCGCGGTGAGATGGTTCTTCAGGCAGGTTGCCTCGCTCGGATAACCTGTTACGCGTACGACCGCAATTACAAACCGAGTATATTCGGAAACACTAAAGCGTCAAATTTCCTGAAAGCTTTAGGATGAGAGCCGAATTGCTAGTTTGCTTTCTTGGATGACTTTTCAGTCTGCTTCAAACAACCGAGGTTATGTTGAACAGGCACGCCTAGATCACACTCATTAAAAGCCCGCTGTAGTATTTGTGGTACTAGGCGGTATTTGTGAGTACTCTGGTACCGTATACTGAGAACTGTGCAGTTGGTGGCGTTGAAATGCAGCATGTTTTTGATAGACGATTTGTACGCTTTGTCCAGATATATATATATATATATATATATATGCTGTACACAATCTGCGTTACAGATGTCCAACCATCGGAAGCATGGCTTCATTGTAGCCACAGCACGCCATAGCCTTAGGTCATCGGTAAATAGCAAACAGTTTGGAAGATAGCACGCTCATGAGATCATTTAGGAAGACCAGGAACAGGTGGGGTTCGAGTAGCGACCCCTGAGGTAGGCTGCAATGAATTCCGATTGGTTCCCATAGAGTGCTGCGAACTCTCACATTCAGGTGACGTTTAACAAGAATGTCCGTATGCAGCCCAGAACGGGATAGTCAATACGATGTTTACAGAGATTGGGTAGTAGAATGGAATGGTCTTGCCGATCGAATGCTTTTGAGAGATCCGGGTAGGCCGCGTCGACTCCTACACCAGCGTCCGAAGTTTCCGTCTTGCTTGCAAGCGTTATCAACGGATTAGTGATACAAGACCGATTTTGATGAAACCCGTGCTGCTCCTAACCGAGAAGCTTGTTGCTCTTCAGATACGCTATTAAAGTCTCAGCTGCAATGGACTCCATGACCATGGAGATCACGAGAAGCAGTGTTATCAGACGATACTTTGCAGTTTCAGCAAGGCTACCACTTTTGTCGATTGATGTGAGGATTCCGTGCTTCCACATCGTGGTGACATGCATCCCGTTAAGACATTGCTGAAAGAGAATTGCTAGCGGTTCCGCTAAACTCATAGCTTCAACTTTAAATGCCTTCGGGGGAATGCGCTCCGCACCCGGGGAGCTGAACTCGCACAAGTACATCAGCTTCTTCAATACAGCTGTGGAGGTAAACAATGTGTGATTAGGCCCTGATAACGGCATCATCTGCGTATGCAGGATATAAGATGATTGCACGCGTTGGAAGGGACGGCCAAATATTTGTCGAAGGACGCTGGCCGCCACTTGTGCCGTTTTTGTTAACCCGCAGGTTGTGTACAGAACAGGAATTCCGCGCTTGACCAAGCGCAGGTTGTTTACGTGTCTGTGTAGCAGCCTTACGGCAAACATTTTCCACTATGTCTTGTTGCTTCTTTACTTCATCCTCCAGGACGAGTTTCACACAATGATTCCTTTGTATGGTACAGACATTCAAGGTGTCTTCGCTCGGAGAGGCTATGTAGGTGAGCTACACCACGCCCCTCAATGCTATGCATTTACGTGTTCTGCTCCTTACGACAGACTTCACTTTTTCCGGCCAGTGAATTTTGGTTTCAAATGCGCTTCGCACAAGTTCGATGAATGTGTTGATAAATTCTCCGCAAACCACCTCAAGGGACCAGTAAGCTAGGAATGGCTAGGTTGTTGCACCAACAAGGTCGGACAATTCATCATAGTGGATTACGACGTGAGATTCGCCGGCATGCTCTTTAGGATAGTCCGCGCAGCACATGTACTGAAACACTAGCGTCGCATTATCACTGCGGTCCAAAGGAGTAAGTGTCGTTATTACCTCGATCACGAGTTCCTCTTTGGTGAAAAAGAGATCCAAGATGGCCGGTTTGTTTTCTTTCCTGAAACGCGTTACAGAAATGACGTGGAGGTAAAACGGTGAACCAGTGATTAGCTCTTGTAGTTACGCGTTGCATTGCTCACTGAGTGTGGCCGGAGTTTCTAGGCAATGCAGATTAGAGTCCGCTATCAGGAGAACGTGGCTGTCAGATCGTGCAAGTAGGTTTCTCATGACAGAGGCTCTGGTCAGGTCCATTTCTAAAGCGGACATTGTTGGGCGGTATACAACGGCCACTAAGGATCTATCGCCATGACTTAGGTCTAGACAGCACCAAAAGGAGTCCACAGTTTGAATCTCAGGGTCATGTAGGCGGTTGATGAGTAGGTCGGAAAGGTAGTGTTTCGTACCTGGTTCTCCCCGCCGTGTCAAGATCTTGCAAAGGTTCTGCAGACAAACGTTCTTGTACCATGTCTGAGGTGACGTACAACGAATTGTGAACTTTTTAAATGTACATGCCCACTCGATCGGTCGCCCAATCGATCACATCGAGGCAGGCGATTTCATTTGCCAAAGCTGTCAGCCACATCACTGGAAGTAAATAATTGCACGGCCCCTCTTTTGTGTCGACCGTTGTGCAAGGGTGACATAACAGGTAGTGCGACCTCGTCATCGGTAATCACGACAGCAAGCCATGCCTCGGTTAATGACGAGGACTCCGAACGTTGTGTATATAAGTGAGGTTCATCGTTACCAGTTTTCAAATCAGATAGTCGTCCACATGCCCGGAAAAGCACTAGACTGCAGTTACAGCCTGTTGGGCATCGGCAGTAGTGCCCATCCATCGAATACATCAGGATTCGAACCCACGACCACTAGCGGCTTGAACCAACAGCCAGCAGCTTATGGAACTGGGCAACGGGGGACAGCTTAATAGCCAGACAAGTGATTTAGTAACCACTTCCAACATCAACCTCGAACGATTTAAATCGGACTTGGTCAACATTTTCTTTCAGTATCAACGATACCCCATGACACATTCCCGGTTAGTAACAAAGGCACACATAGAAGCCATAAGAGAACTTCAGAAAAACGAGAGAATCATTATCACCAAACCAGATAAAGTATCAGGAGCCGTAATCATGGACCGCACAGATTATGTACAAAAGATGAAGCTTATTCTCTCGGACTCCTCCAAATTTATACGATGTGAACGAGAGAAGGACAAAACAGATTACACAGAAACACAACTGACAAAGTGTTTGAAATCACTGGTCACTGATGGTCACATAACTAAAGAAAGATATGAAAGGATAAGACCCACCGGCTCCATAATTCCTGGATTTTACGGTCTCCCAAAAATACACAAGTCAGGTGCACCATTGCGACCGATATTGGATATGAGGAACTCATCATATCACACTATCGCAAAATGGTTAACGTCTATTTTGGATCCTATTAAGAAAAGGATAGCCCGTTATAAACTTACGGACACTTTTCAACTTGTGGAAATCGTTATTACTATGAACATCTTGGTCTATCGAATGTTTTCTTTGGACGCCGTATCCCTGTTCACGAATGTCCCACTTATAGAAAGAGTTCACTTTCTTTGTACTTACATTGAACAGCACAAGATAAGGATCGAAATACCAACCGTCCGTCTAAAGCAGCTAATACTCAGATGAACTTATAACATCCAATTCCAATTCAACAATGAATTGTACAGACAAGTAGATGGGGTAGCGATGAGATCACCTCTCGGATCACTATTGGCTGATATTTATATGGGAATGTTAGAGGATGGCCCATTAAAATCGGTTATCTCGGGCCTACGTTTCTACCGACGTTATGTTGACGACATATTCTGCATAACTGAACAGACGAACAACTTGCAAAATGTCGTCGAGTGTTTTAACAAGGCACATCCCAACGCCACATTCACAGTAGAATAAGAAATTGATAACCAAATGCACTTCTTGGAAGCAAATTTAAAGCGGAGAAGACGGATCGATGCAGATAGGAGTATATAGAAACCAATACACACACTTCCGAAGTTTTGTGCCAATAAGCCGTAAAAGAACACTGGTACACACATTGGCCAACCATGCACGGAAAATCTGTAGTGAGGACACAATTGAAGCACAAATGAGGAGAATCAGGAAAGCACTTCTCGAAAACGGTTATCCAGAACCATTCCTTGACGTTCATATAGAGCCGAGTAGCCCAAGACCAACAGTGCAAACAGTGGAAAAGAAATAGCTATTTCTCCAACTCCCATTTAAAGGTGACATACCGGCGGAAATATGCACACGACGACTGATACAGACTTGCCGCAAGACCTTTAATGCAGCTAAACTGAGTGTCGTTTTTACAAGCAGTTCGCTCTTTGTTCCTAGGTTCAAAGTAAAGATGCCTGATCAACGCCAATCAACGGTAGTCTACCGATTCACATGCTCCTGTGGGACTGGATACATTGGGCGCACGACCAGACACTTGGAAAAGCGAATCAAGGAACATTTACCAACGTCGCTCGCCACCCAACAGGAAAAGCTCAGTTGAGTGCCATAATCAACCACCTGATCTGCACCAATCATCTGATTGATAACCGCAAGTCTTTTGAGATCCTCCATCGAGTTCCATCACAGCTACACCATCGGTCAGGAACTCGGCTACTCGCTACCGCTGAAGCAGTATGCATCAGGTTGACAAAACCAAACCTATACATTCAGAAGCAACATGTACAAGCATTACAACTGCCCTGGCCAGCCAGTAATGAAGATGAATTGGACCTCACTCAGTGGTATCACATGCCTTCAGTCACTTGACCACATGATACGTCACGTTAAGCATTTAAAAATTTTTGTTTAATCTATTGTTGCTCTCTGTTTTCCCGTATGAACTCCTCTTCTCAACGTATATTTCTGTACCAAGCCTGATGATGAATAAATTGAAAACAATTGTTCGCTTTAAACGTACCGCTTGCGTTTCTTTATACTACATCTATTTAATTGTACTGCGCGTGTTTGCAGACAGTTTCCTTCATACATACTTTTCGGTGCTGCTCTTGTCTGCTGCTTTTTCGGGATAAAACACTAACCTTGGGCAATGGTAGGCCTACTGGTTTGCCTGGCCTCCGCCCGCAGCGCTGGGCATTGACGAGTGCTGGGAAACGCTGTAGTCTGCAACGACGAGAAGACCTGTCAGTTTAGTGGGCTTGGTGTCTGCTGTGGTCGTTTAGTTAGGCTATCATCTTTCGGAAACTGGTTCCGCAGCTGTCCTTTCACTTAAGGCAGGCGTACATCTGTGCGAGCAGTATTTGCAGTCGACTCGACGACTCGTGGTTCCCAGAACGACTGCGTATGCGACTGGTTGTTAGCGGTTTGGAGGACGGGTTAGCAGGGTACTAGATAAGCGAGCCCAGCATGGGACATGTCCTGCGGGAGTGGTTGCTAGAGTTATCTCGTCCGGAATTCGCAGTGGTGGGGAGGCAAGCCAAACGGATGTATGCAGTGCCGTTTGTCGGTGCGTGCGACAGAATTCGATGTCGGTAGCATGGAGCGAAGTGTCACAAATTGCGTGAACAAGGTGCAGACGTACTGAGCAAGTGTTGACTTTGAAACAAGGTCTTACACGCCGAGTGCAAATCGAACAAAAGTTGAATCTCCGCATGGACGTATTGGGCGAAACCGAACAGGATTGTATAGTACAAATCACTTCTTGATTGAAAATGGCTTCGTGAGAACGAAACGCAACGCGGCTTGTTATCCGCAGTGGTGGAAAAGACTGCGTAAAATGTTTACCGTAGAAAATACTCAGGGCTAAATCGGTGTTTCAGTCCAAAAATTTGTTAATAGCACATGTTGACTAAAAATCACAAGCGTAAACAACACGGTTATGATCAAAAACACAGTAACAAATCTGTTACGCCGTCTGAAACAGAAGACTATTATTGACTCACCCAAAGGTACAATGATCTCCCGACTTTATAGGTTGCCAAAAGTGCATGAATATGGGCTTCGATTGAGAGTAATGATGAAATGTGTGATGCTCCGTTTTACCCGGCAGCAAAACAGCTTGTTAAGATTATTGAGCCAGTCAAGCAAGTAATATTAAAACACAGCTTCAATGATATTTTCAGTTGCATAGACCTCATAAAACAACGTGGACCTTGCTGGAAGGTTGAGACTTTTGCTAGATGTTGTATCAGACTTCATCAGTGTCCCATTAGAAGAAACAATCATTAGTTCAATAGTTCAAGTGTATGTAGGGATAAATAGCATAACTTTACGAGACCCACAGGATGGGAAATGCACAAGAAAATCAAGGTCAAACATATACCAAAGTGGAACATGATTCACCAGTAGTAAAGACATTGAACTTTATCATGCTGCTGTGTGGCGTTTAGCACTGAGATGAAAGTCTAGCAGTCTCACGAATGTCAAGATTTCTGATACCTTCACCACAGGTGTTGATAGTGTATTCCAGTTAGGACAGATTCTGAGACAGCAACCTTACTTCCTACAATTCAAACGGGTGTTGCGTCACTAATTATAGGTGATGGCCTCGACATTGTTTGTAAGGAGCTAAGGTCAGTAATGACGCACATGGGTGCTCGCTTTCAGTCAATATCCGGTTTCTGAAGACGGGATCCCCTCAAAGCCGTTGGTACTCTGAGGTTAAGGCACAAGCAAAAGAAGGTGCAGTTCGTAACTGAGACCGCATAGTCCAAGTGTTAACTTAGTAGCCCTTCTTTGGGGTTGCTCGAAGGGACAAATATCTTGTTTTAACCTTGGGCACCAAGTCTGAAGAGCATACTCAACGTGGGGACGAAGATATGTGTTGATCAACTGTGGAACTACCCGTTGCTCAAAGGTGCCGAGAACTTGCCTCAAAAGCCTCAAATTCAAGTTCGCCACATTTGCTGTTTTCGCACATTGGAATGAATTGCCAAGACTTTCTTGAACGATGATACCTAAGTCTTATCCACTTGTCATGTTGTAAAACGTGCCGTCCCAACAGATTTGCGTTGCTGAGGATGCTACGCAGCGTCAGCAGGTGACACCTTTCAGGGTTCAGTGGGTGCCGGTTCTTTTCTCTCCTTTCGTTAATCCGGTCCAGATCATACTGGAGATAAGCACGGTCGGATACTGAGCGAATTGCTCCGCATATTATAGCATCATCTGCAAAGATCTTAATGGGGGGAAAATGTTTTCTGCGAGATAACTTATGTAAACTACCAACTGTAGCCGACCGAGAACGGAGCCTTGCGATACACCACTGGATAAGCACAGGCTTTCGGAGTAAGTGCTGGCTATTTTTACCTTGATTGTGCTGTCTTGTAGGTAATCTTGCAACCAGGTGAGCATGAAACCGTTGATACCGTGGGCAGCAAGCTTTTGGAGGAGAATGAAGTGATTGATTCTGTCGAATGACTTAACGAAATCAAAGCAAACTACATCTATGGGGAGTACTTCATCAGCTGCTCCGGTCCATGAATAAGCGGAAAATAACATGTTGATAAGACGAAATCATCTGCGTCAGAAACCGTGTCGGACAGTGAAAATTATTTGTAGACTTTCACAATATCGTGCCAGTCCTTCAGTTAGTACCGATTCCATTGCAGGTAGGAGTGAGCGTCCTCCCGGTATACTCAACCCAAGTGCGACTGACGGTGGTCGAACGACAGCGAAGCGCCGTTACGGCCTACAGCTGACACATTATTATTATTATTATTATTACTAATTACCGATTCCATCACTTTTGATAAAACAGGTAGGAGAGTAATAGGTCGGTAGTTGGCAGAATCCGATATCTTACCTCCTTCGTATATCGGGGTGATAAGTCCATTTTTCCACTAGGAGCGGAGCGGTGGGGTCGAACGGACTCTGGAAAAACGCTGCAAGATGTGCTGCTATGATGGGGGTAAGAGTTTTAAGTAACTTTGTGCAGATCTTGTCGATTCCGGTGGCACCGTTTTCCAGGAGAGATTGTAATTTGTTTGCGACAGAATCTGGAGTAACGGTGACACTGGATAAGCCGACAGTATTTCTTGGGGGTCGACAGAGCAAAGGTTCCATGGTATTTGTAGCCACCGAGCCAAACTGCAGGAGTAGAGCGTTTACGGTATCCACAACAGTAGTCTTTAAGCCACTGCCTTCTTAGATGGTGGTAATCCAGGTTTACCCTTACTTTTATCGTTCACATACTTGCTGCTTGTTGCTACTCGCAAAATTGAGCACACCTTTTCCTGCCATTCGTCCTTTTCTGTCCCAAGAAGTGACGTGCAGTAGTTTCTGATTGTTTTGTAATTCTGCCATGAGGTATCACATGGGTTAAGCTTGATACTCATAAGGGCAAAACTTTGGAGATTGCTTGTATGACCCAGTTAACTTTCCCTTTCAAATCATTCCATGACTCGTTCGCCGAACTGTGAGTCAGTAGGCCACAGTCAAACATTGTCGCTAGGTTGTGAAGCTTTTAATGGTCAGTAATAGTTCGGTGGGTTTCGCGTTCTTTGTCAACCATATTTGCATTACACACCTAACCAAATGTTGGGATGGAATGGTCAGTACTATATAGAGGGGGATCGTGTGCGACTGACTCACCCAACAACTATTCATTTGTTAGGATTAGGTCCAGTAATGATGGCTTATTAGAACCGCGATGCCAGGTATGTCTATGTACGTGGTTATACAAAACTGCCACATCTATAAATTCAAGGATCTTTGATTTAAATGATAGCTCATTAGGGGACACTGAGATTACTGACCATCATTTACCATCATTTACTGACCATCATTACCATCTCGACCTGCTAGCTGCAGTCGGCAAAATAATGCATCAGGAATAACAAGAATGTTCGGTAACGGCCTGTCATTTAAAGTAATCTCGATAGCAAATGATAACTTTGACACCACAACATGGATGGTTATTTCGAAAGACTGACATTCCATTTAATCAAATCTCCGGTCTAGGATGTCGTTCTACAGCCAAGTTTCGGGCCCTGCTACGATGTCCCAATTTGATGTTTCATGTCGATGGTGTACTTCTGTCAACTTAGAGTAGAGACCCTGAGCGTTGGTGTAGCAGCATGGAGTTTGTTGACAAAATAATAATTCGGTTCGCTGTGTGTGACCGACACAAATAGTGCCGGCGTTATGCAGTATTATTCGGTCGCATCAGCTGGATGTCGGACTCTCGAGTGACCAACTGAACCAGCTATTCCTGTTGTGGAAGAGTAATAGATAATTTCATTTCTACGCGTCATTCTATAAACAGAAGTACGAAGTTCTTATGAGCTCACAGCTAGGACCGCTACTAGCCTATGCGTTAATGAGTAACTTGAAAAAATTTGTCTGAGCGGTTATTAATTAACAAGCCTACTACAGGCGATATATATATTACTTCGCAGATGGTCACATGTGCACGGCAGAACTATTAACGCAATTTAACTCGGCTCACGACAAAATAAAATGCACGCTGGAATCTGAATGTTGCAACACCATGTCATTCATGGACATTTCGTTGAGCAGAAGAATGGACTGGTAGGTCAGACGCAATACTCATAGAAAGGCAATCTGGAACAGACAATGCACTCATTTTATCAGCTTTGTCCCAATCAGCCCGAAACGGTGCTTTGTGTTCGATGTCTAACCGAGAGGGCAATATAAAGATGAGGCGAGGATACAATCACAGACCAGCTAAACTTCGTACAGAGAATAATTGAGAGAAATAGCTATCCGGAGAAGTTCGTTCGGAGAAATACGGAGCCTCTGGAAACAAAGAGTAAATTTAGGTACTTCATCGTTCCCACTCCCAATCAGCAGGATTAGGTTAGTTTGTAAAAGCACCCTACGCCGGCATTTCGATCTTCTGGGTCTCGTCAGTGGTGCGCTTCCCAGCGGAACCTTGCCTGGTTCCACCCCCATGACTTCAGGATGCCAGCATCTAGTGCCACATCGCGATTGTTCTCAGCGAAAAGAAACCAGTATATAGTAATGGTTCACAACCTTTGGTAATCACCCCCAAGAATGTGAAATGAACTTTTACGGCGGGGGGCAAGTAAAAGTACGAGGACTGGGTCACCAATCTGTCATCTGACATCATCCTTAGCAAAACATGTACCTAACTACCTAGTAACTAATAATTCGCCATTAGTGGCTAATCATTGGTGAGTGATCAGCGAAATTTCCGTTACAAATTTTATTACCTACACACGAATACAAGCCTGCAAAAAAGCGTAGCTGGATGACGTCTACATCGGCTGGCAGGTAGATGGTTGATCATTTGGGCCGGGCATTCATTTCCTGGATTGAATTACAATGTTGTGTGAATACAAAAGTGGGAGAATTGCTCAGTCAACCAGGTACATAAGCGATCGAATGCTTACCAGCTAGATGGGACAAAGTAAACGATTAGTGGTCAGGATGTATAGGTACAGAGTGATGGTGCGTAGCTGTTACCGAGGAAGAAATTGGAAGGGATGGTTGAGACAAATGTTGTCCATGTTTTATATAGGATCACACATCAAAGCGAGGAACTGAATAAGCTTGGATCATGACTTGCGATTCGCATCATCCGAAACCGCACCAAATATACCAGAAATAGTCAGAATTAAGCAGCAGCAAACGTCTCAGTAACGTAGGTCACCATATGAGTTAATAAAATTGTTCAAAATAGATGTTTTGTATTTGATTGATAAATGTCATTTAAAATATTATTCATTTTCATTAATTTAAGGCAATAAATGCCATGGCTATAGATACGTAGCATTTAAAACTAAATTTTCTTGGGTAATTGTTTATAGTGAACATACTTTATGTGTAAGAATCTCAAAAAGAACCGTTGATCTATATCAACCGTTCTAAAAGGACGGCGTTGGGAAACTAATGTCCAGAAAAATTTCTAATGCAGTTTCTTAAACCTGATACTCAGCACGCAGAAAATTTAGCTTCAAATCGGTGTCGATAACGTCACAAAGAGACACGACCACCGTCGCAACGAGCCTAGACTTAAAAGTGATGCATCGTTTTGCGTACATCCTTGACCCATTGAGTTATACTAGGTGCTGCCGCCCGGCTACTTGAGAGCTACTCCTACCAGGTTGGTCAACGGGTAGAGGTCAGACGAACTCAGTCTCCTGGTCCTCCAGGTTGGGTGTTAAAATGGAATGGCGTCCATTTCTGTAAAACTAAATCATTGCCACCTCTCCACTGCCTAGTGGACAGGCTTTTGAGCCAAGGGAATTGGATGAGCACTTTAATCGTCCTCTTGTCTAGGTCTGGGCGCCCTGGCAGTATCTCAGCCCACATACAACCATGAGAATTTCCCCTAAATCTAATTAATAACCTGCAACGACCGTTGCGCAGATTATCAAGGGTCGCCTTGTCTGTTGCAAACAGCAAGGCTGATAAGCGAAAACGTACTACTGCTGGCCCCTCCCTTCTTTCTTTTCCACTTGGTTAATTGGATTCCGGTGAACAGCCGTTTGTGGGCAGCCCGTTTGAGGACGACGAAAAATGTGGTTTCCCGAAGTATTATCACAGGCTGTTTGTTTGTGCTTTCCACTTATGCTTCCCCCGACTGAAGTTCCGATGTTGCCAAGGACACCTTCAGTCACGAAAGGAATGCGCTACTACGCAATGCTACTTGTTCAGATATCATAGTAATTTCAGGGGATATGAACGCAAAAGTAAGGCGTCTGAGCTTTTCAGTAGCTCAGCTAGGTGGTAATTATGGGGTTAACTTCGAACGGACTGACAACGGCGAACGTCTGCTACAACTGTGTACGGCGCACCAGTATTTTTTAATAGCACTGCTCTTAGAAACAGAAGGCGTCAAAGTGCCACTTGACGTCCTCCTGTAGCTGGCCAGCGATGGACCCATGGTAACCACATTGCTATAAGTCAAAGGTGGCGCAGTTCCCTTCTGGATTGCCGCTCGCTCTGGAAGACCTGCGTCGATTCTGATCATGTCTAGTTACGCTGTCGTCTCTCCATGAACTTCATCGAGAGGTGGACCATGAGTCTCGAATGATTGGAAATTGTGAGATTGTCTCAAACTTCGGTCAGGCAAGCCTATCAAGACACATCGCGTAACATACATTTGGTGTCTTGTTCTAATGACACCGATCTTCAGTGGAATGGGATCCCGGCAGCTATGAACGACCCAGAAGCCACTGCTTGTGAGCATATCAAACGTCACTTCACCAGTCACTAGATTTCGGAGAGGTTGGTAAACCTGTTGGAATATAGAAGAAACCTCCCGGCCAGCTGTGAGCACAATGTGACCAGACCGGCTAGTAGACACGAAATAAAGCGGAGGCTACGTGCTGACAAGAAAGCCTGGTGGACCAGGTTGGCTCAAGAAATGGAGGAGGTAGGAGCAGTAGACAATTACCGCAAGCTCTTCCTGCTGATCCGTAACACTGGTCCTAGAAAACCAAGTGTCATTGTGACAATCAGAGAGAGTGCGGGTGCACTGATACACAACAAGGAGCGCCATATGGCTTACTGGACGGAGCACTTTCAAGATCAGTTCAACAGTACCTCTTCTCCCGTACCTCTTCCTACTTAGATGATGCAGGGCGAGCCATGGAATGTTAGCTCAGTGGCTTCACCGGTGATTGAGGTCCGAAACGCGATCACAGCCGTCTATCATTCTTGCGCTGCTGGCCCGTATTCCATCCAGCCTCACTATTTAAGGACGGAGCTGAGGTCCTCTGCACAATACTGACTTTTCTATTCCAACATATATGAAAGGACAAAAGTATCACGGCTAACTGAGGTGAATCGCCTATAGAGGCAATATACAAGCAGAGTAGTCGCCTACACTGTAAAAACCACAGGGTTATTAGCCCAACGCCTGTGTGAAAATAATTACTGATTTTGATTTGCGTTTGTCGCCTCACTATGGAATGGAAATCCCGGATTTGGGAAGAGCAGGCAGGTTTCCGGTCGGGATGTGGTTGTTTAGACCATATATTCACTCAACGACAGGCGCTGGAGCAGCGCCAGACACAGCGCAGACCGACAATAGATGCATAAGTCGACTTTCCACATGCGGTCGATTCTGCATATCAAGGCATCCCGTTCGAACTACTTGGGCGGGAAGTTGTTCCCACGAAATACCTATCTTACGTACTCTATACTCGAGCACTATAGGATGCGTCAGGGCTTACGGCGACATTTCGGATATTTTCCCAACAAGTAGCGTTTGTCTGGTTTGTCAGATTCGCCCATTTTTCACTCAATTTCGTCGCGGACTGCATTATAGAGTGTTCCCCTGCGGAATCTCACGATATAGGCATTGAAGTGCTGTTTGGCGAAAGCTTCGTTGATCTTGATTATATGGACGATACCGAGTTACGTGTTGATAACGTCGCGGAGGCAAAAGCAACCCTGAATATCCTCTCTAGAGTGGTCCCATTATTTGGTTTGCACTTTACAACTTCAAAATGTAAAGTGTTGCTGCAGGACCACCAGCCACTTGATGAGCCCTTGACTCCTTCTAAGGATGAACTCGAGATGGGCAATTAAATCTCTTAAGTTATATACTATGACTAATCAAACTTCATCCTTATGTCCATTGGGTCAATAGTACTTTTAGTGTAGAAATGTTATTTAACACCTCTTCAACAATTATTCGTCTTTTACTGACCTCAGTATTTCGCTTGCACAATTTTAAACAAGAGTGGTTTATCAAATAGCTAATGCTATTTCCTTTCTTTAATCCAAATAAAACGTCTTGGATGTGGTATGCAACGCGAACTGCTACTATGAAATTCGTAGAAAACTAAGAACTAAGAAAAATAAGACTATTAAGTCTTAGTGGTTGCAATTTTGAATTCTGTTGCCATAAAGATTCATGAAAGTTTTGTAAAAAGTAGAAATCACGATTAAAGTTTGCACAGTACTCTGCCTCGACGGGGAATCGAACCCCGGACATGCGGATTACCGGTCCGCTGTTCCACCAACTGAGCTACCGAAGACCGAGGAACAGGTGCACAAGTTAATACATGACTTTTGCATGTTTCGCTACGTATTGCCAGGGGTTCGATTCCCCGTCGAGGCAGATTATTATGCAAGTTTAATCATGGCTTCTACTTTCTACAAAAGTACAAACTCACAAAACCCCCAATACTCTAAATTTCCCATCGCCCTTTGAACACCTGAAGGATAGATACTTCGGTTCATTGGGAAGTAACGAGAGTGTGAGCCAATCTGCAACACAAGGACAGATACTGTGAGCTTATTGGCAATGCATCAGTCTTCGGTAGCTCAGTTGGTAGAGCAGCAGGCAGGTAATCAGTATGTCCGGGGTCCGATTGCCCATCGAGGCAGATTATTGGGCAAAGTTTAATCGCGGCTTCTACTTTCTACAAAATTACATGCTTACAAAACCACCAATATTTCTGAAATGACGGTAGTAAAATAATGAACACTTCAGCCGGATTTTCTACTACCTTTGTATGAGGTGAAGACCTCACATAACATCAACATCGTGGACTAAAACGCATCAGTACAAAGAAGTCTCGAAGTTGCCCATACGTGTTCATTCGAAAACCTGCTGCTGTTCAACTTGGCAAAATAAGACGTTATGCGCATATGTTATGGACTTAACGATAAAGTTCTAAATAAGACAGTGAGAAGACAGGTACTGTGAGATGGAACCATTTCGTATTATCTGCTCACTCGCGAACTAACAACATACCTATGAATCACGTGGTAGAAAAATCGAAGATTTGCAACTGGTCACAAAGGAAAATTATGCCAAGACAAGAATAACAGATCAACGAGCTTGATCTTAGGGTCATGAGCCCCAAGAAAGATTCAGGGAGACTGTTAAATGTTTTTGTACACAAAGGATAGGGCGATGGCGGTTAAGTGCCATCGCTTCGGCAAATGTCAATACTTTTGGAGTAGTCATTTCGATAGAAAACTGTACATGTTGACCTAGGGTCAACCTGATTGCCTGATTCGAGTCGATGTCTGGCGATCGATGATGCCGGCAACTTAGGTACCTTTTCTCGTTCGGCTGCTGGTTGTGTCGATATTTTAGCACTCCGTTTTGGGATATGCTCTCCAATGCGCTTAACGATGAAGATTGGTCTATGGTCCATCAATGGCAACGCGCTTTCCAATAAATTCTCCTTATGAGGTAATCGTGTAATATGATCCTGCCGGAAACAGACTAAAAGGGTTTCATAAAGAACCAGCCAGCATCTTGGACCCTAAGTGAGACCGCTCAGAAAAGTCAGGCTATCTACCACTCTGCAATTACTGAACGCTTGCTTGAGTCATCACGTGGAATACGCGATTCAAGCCAGCTGTTCCTTGCAAAACCCGATACTGATGGGATCTAACCACCATATCGTAGGGCAATAAAGTACCTTTGAGGTATGGTTAACAACCCCTACTATGGCAGACTGTAAGCCATCTTATTGTACATCTAGGAATATCGGTGTTTCTGAGATATTATCATAGTGCATCAAATAGTGAAGAGCTTTGATCACACCTGTCGCGGCCAGTTGTTAGTC
Organism: Dicrocoelium dendriticum; assembly: GCA_944474145.2. Taxonomy (NCBI): domain Eukaryota; kingdom Metazoa; phylum Platyhelminthes; class Trematoda; order Plagiorchiida; family Dicrocoeliidae; genus Dicrocoelium; species Dicrocoelium dendriticum. Next base: position 119,676,801 of record OX104067.1, on the reverse strand, counting down.
TGCCACAACATTAACCTGGGAAGCCACGTATATTTTCGGATCGATTGTCGAAAAAACCGCTTCTCCCTTCAGGTGTGACGAAGATGGAACGCTCTTCCAACTCACGGCATTTATGTCCCAACATTAACCCTCATTAAAAGGCGTATTGATGATAATCTATCCCGTTTGTAATAAGTGTCACAGCGTATTTCCGGCGAAGTCGAAATAATGCCAACCTAGCAAAGTGCTCACTAGAACTATCCTCAGCTTCGCGGTTGTGAAACCTGCATCAGCGTTAATATGCATAGTTTGTAAACAGAACCCGAATCTGAGCTTTATTTCTGTCATTTTTAACTTTGGTCCTATAATCCCCACTTCGGTCATCTTACATACTTGTCAATCACTCGCTTTTTACCGTTTATAAATCTTCATCACACTTGGTTGTTTGTACCCCATTTATACGTGGGTCGCACGAGGAGGCGCCTATCTCAGAGGATTCGTGAACACATCCCGGCATGGTTTCACAAAAGTAAAATAAGGCCCTCAGACAGCTCAGTCATGTCGCACCTCCTTGAATGTGGCCATACAGCTTCAGAGAATGACTTCAAAATCATCTACTCACTACCGGAACACTTCTTCCAAGGATTCCGCAAACAGCTCTTGTCCATGGCCGAGGCTATCTACATTAAACATCTGAAGGCAGAATTATGCGTACAAAACGACTCATACGGCCCATACTGCTACCTTGACCAACAGACACCGTTACTTTGTTAGTTGGTTGTTACGTTACCTACCTAATTACTTCGAACTACTGAGCTTTGTGTATGAATGTTTATTTAGTTCACTCGGCATACCATCTATAGCACTGTCTCAAGTTATCGATTTTGATCGTTCAAACGGTTCAGAAGTTAATCCCAGCCAGAGATGATGCTTTCCCCAAGATTGGTTCTATGTAAACGTGTGGGTCTGATGAGAGTTTACCAAAACGAATTTTACCCTGAACTGAGTTCAGATATAGATACAAGCAATTTTGCTAGTTTCACCTTTCCCTGTAAGTTACTATTTCCTGTGCCGCGTTTGAAAAATCGACCGCTCACAAACACATTGATTTAGACTAATACTGCACTCCAGGCAAATCACTTACGGTCGTATCATCCTTTGGGGAACCTTCAGCACTTTGCATCTCATCTGTACGCTTTGAGGTTAGAAACTGTGATCATACGAGTACGAGTCCTGCATTCAGACTACTGGGTGACCGGAGATAGTCGGCGGCCGGAGTTAGTGTAAATGATTTTACTATAGGATGTAGAAACACCATGCACCATCATGATTGTTCCATGAGATCAAAATTCACCCCGACACCGAGATACGATTTCCCGTAATGGCTCGTTATAAGGTGACAGCATTATAAGCTGGTTTGCACCACTACTAGTTTGTGCATGAAAGCTGCAAATTTTCCTTAACCCCTCACAATTTGTCAGCATTCTGATTAGTAGCTATTCCGTATATCTGTTAAGGTGATGATCGTCGTCAGACTCTGCGGTTTTTTGATGAAATTACTGTTTCTAGCAAGGCTTTCTTCCAAGTAGTTCACAAGCCACATAGTAGAGCCTAGTCCGGAAAAGCACCACTGATGAGCCTCAATAGGGCGAAACGTGTCTGGTGCTTTTCCGGACTAGGCTCTACTATTAGCTCTACTATGTAGCCTTGTTAGAATTACAGCTAAAATCCTGCTACTCGTGAGTAATAGAAATTACCGGTTGACAGATCGCAGCAAATTGAACAATTCGCACGCACAATCTCAACTACAGCTTGATCTGAACAACGTCACTGATCGCTTCTCGACTGGTCAGAAATATAGCAACTTGGTAAAATATTTATTTAGTTGACTCATATGCAACTACGATACATGGGAAAGTCAATCACTTAATGATTGACTGTTTACTGGCTCTCCGGATTTTCTATATCATATTAAGCTAAACGTACCCACCTTTCCTATAAATTATAGTATGCCTTGTGTTTGGATAATTGCTTTATCTCCGTGCTACCAGTAACAATTAAGTAAAATATCATAACTCGAAATGCATTCATCTAGGCCTCCGCAAATAGCTTTTACTGTGGAACGTTTAGCCAATCTCACTGTTTCATCTGGGATTCCGGATAATTATTTGGCGGAAGACATGAAATATCCACGAGCCACAGTGACGGAAGCAGTTCCGTCACAGTGTATTTGAATCGCAGAATCTCACGAATGACGCAAATCAAAATCCCCAAACGCTTGATTGGACATCCACGGAAGAACTCGATGATAGTTCACTGCTAAGGGAAGGCAAATCCGCCTATCAGCAGATCGCAAAAATCTTCAGTGCTAAGCACAAACTGCTGGTCAAGCACGTGAAAAGCCTACGAAAGTTGAGGCAAGGATTTCCTCCACTCAGGACGGCTGATGGCCCAACAAAGACGGTTGTGAAAGCAGCAAACGCGCTGCGGATGCAATACGCCCCCACGTTTCATAGTGTCTTGCTACCAAGTGATCTTCCAACCTATGTCGTCTCCTCGCCAGGACTAACCACATCACTTTTACCGCGGAGGCTGTATTGCCAAAGCTGACCTCTCTACGCAAAGACAGCTCGCCGAGTGTTGACACCATTCGTCCAGTGGCACTGGAAGCAGCAGCAACTCAATCAGCAGGTACTTTAGCTCAGTTTTTCCAGCGCTGCTAAGACTAGAATCAAGTTCCCGCCAGGTGAAAGCTTGGAATAATAACCCCGATTCACAAAGGTGGAAGCAGAAATAATCCCTCCAATACCGCCCGGTGTCTTTTCTTCCTATCCTCTCCAAGGTCATGGAATCCATAGTTGCCGATGCACTGGCGTGCTATCTGGAAAACTGTAACAGCATCACGCCTGAGCAGCACGGTTTCCGTCGAGAGCCGTCATGTACAACGAATCTACTCTTCGTTCGTAGTAGTTGGTCTGAGGCAGCTGACGCTGGAAAAGGCGTTGATGTGATCAACCTGAATTTTTTGAAGGCTTTCGATCGTCTAGTCTATCGGATTCGATTCTCAACTCTCCAGCATTACGTGATCAGCGACCCTCTTTTAAGCTGTATTTTTTCAACTTTCTACTTCAACGGCAATTAATGGCCAGAGTTCGGAGATATTTATCAGACCCCATCCAAGTCAAGTGTGGTGTACCGCAAGACTAATTTCTAGGTCCGCGTTTGTTTTAAGTTTCCTAATATTTGCCGACGATATCAAGATCTGGCGCAACACCCAGGCGAACGCCGACCAGCATCTGCTTCAGAGTGACCTAGATACGGAGTATCAATGGTCAAGCCAAAACTTACTGCATTTCAATGTAATTAAATATAAACTGCTTTCTATGCGACATCAGAGCAAATACTCATACCGGCTCGGAACGAATATACTATAACAATCAACTGTCGAACGTGACATGGGTGTGCTGTTTCAAGATGACGGGTTGTTCCAGGCAATCCGAAAAGGCTTCGAAGACCGGAAACCAACAGGTCGGGCTGTTGAGGCGGGCGTTTGGACAAATAAATAGCTCTATATTTCGACCAATGCTCACTGCGTATGTTGAATACGCAATACAAGTCTGGCATCCATGGCTGAAATACGACCTTAATGCACTGGAGCAGCCACGACGTCAGATATCTAAGAGCGTAATTGGCATGCGGAATCTTTCATACCAGGTGGGGCTGCAACAATTAGGGGTATTCCGCGGAAGCTATCGCAGATTAAGAGGCAACCTGATTATGGCATACTTGATTCTGCGAGACCCACATCAAGTGTGCCACCCTTTACTGCAACTCCGCAGAAATACAACCTTGAAAGGGCCACTCATTATTACTAGCTGTATAGTATAGCTGTCTGGAGTGCCGCAGAAATTTCTCTTCTCTTTGTGTATGTCACCCGTGGAATGCTCTCTCAGAATCGGTTGTCTCTGCACCGAAAATAATAGTATTTAAAAGACGGTTGGATGATGCACTTATCCACTTACCCTTCTTCATTTAGCACTACGTCTCCATCCTACACCTGGAGTTTACCATGGAATTAGCTAATCCTAACTGCGGATGCTGTGTATCTAAGCGGACGGCAGGACTGCGGCGGGGCAAACGATAAGTTCTTATTTTCAAATTTTGAATACTAACTGTTTTACTTTCGTTATTATCTTTATTGTTATTTCGATATCCCCACCAACTATCTAACGGGACTTGTAAAGCAACTCTACTTAATGCGTATAAATTCATTTTTCATTGTTATGATGGATAGATCTTATTTTAATCACTACAACATGGCTGGGCCGAAAATAATGACTCTTGATTAGTCTGGCTGTTGCTGATTGCTTACGGTAAAAACTATCTCATAAACCTGCCGTACGGCGACGTTTGCCTGATTGTTGTTGAAAACAACTTGTTGAATGCGTCAAAATATCTAAATCTATGGAAAGTGACATCAGGAAAGCTATTGATCGAAAGAAATCCACGGAAACGTTTGGTCAACATACCTTACTCGAGTGCCGTTTATAAATAAATAAATAAAATAAAGCCTTGGAATTAGCATATACTTCTGTTTAAAGAACGAAAGATATCTGTGGCCTGTGTGATATTACACCTGAGCAGAAACGGTGGAATAAACTAACGTACAAAAAGTGAGATTGTTCACGGATGGTTCTCCTCGCAGATTAACACATGAAACATTGTCACTTTTTATAAAAGGAGTGGCGGAATTTATTTCTGGTGGATTAATAAAGGGTACTAAAGTGTACATGGTTACGCGTGCTTCGCGTTGTCTCAAGAAATAAACTTTTACGTGTATCAGTTAGAAAATAGTGGAACAGTGGCAAGCATGAAGTATAAACAGCAGAAATCCTGCCATCCCCAATTTAGCCAACAGTAACTGTTGCCGTGGCAACCGGCGCTGGGAAGAATAGTAGCAAACGTCTTTGTTCTACGCTTCTATTGTACTGACACTTTACCGAATCCGCAGCTGCGATACTGTGATGTTAAACGTTTCCTAGTTCGGTCTCGACTAAGCGAAACGCTTCCAAAAATTCGTTGAAGTCGATCTGTCCATCTTTGTTAAAGTCGATAGAGCGCGCCAAATCCGTTATGCTAACTTCGTCGAGGTGAGTAGGCGCTGGTAGACGAAGACACGTCGCCTTGAATTCATCCAATGAAACGAGACCTGGAAAGTTAATGTCAATTTAGGTAAGTAAGTACCTGGGTACAGTTAAACATAAACTGCGAGCAGGGGGTTGGATGACAATGCCTAAACAGCCAACGCACACCCTTGCGTCGAAGCAGCACACTGATCCAAAGGAATCGGCTCGAAAATAACGGTGGTTACGCTTAATATCCAAAAAAGAAACAAAGTTTACTACACTGGGTGTTAGGCTTAGGAAAGGTTTCAACAGATAACTTTGTATAAGTGCTCTGCTCTTCTCCGTTTGAACCGGGTGAGTTTAGACAATTAACGCTGAGACATTGTAACTATGGGATTATACTAGCCGTGGAAGCAAGCATGAGGACAGAGGCTTCTGATGAGAAATAAGTAAATAAGTACCTAGACGTGTATTCTTGTTAGAAACAAAATATGTTATTTATTACATGAAATAATCAACGATTGACTGGGGGACACAGACCTTTAATCAGAGTTCGGATGTAACAATAGCAAGAAATACCTTAAACGACCAGTATTGTGTGCCATAAAATACTGCAAATGAGTACACGTGCATTATAATCGAATTTACTATGTCAAGCCACAGTTCAAAATGAAAACATCAACTGCAGAACACGCACAAGACCATGGCGTCTGACACAGGGCTGTTGAAGAAATGCCCATACAAGCATCATTTAATATATCTTCCCGTATCCCAAAGCAAGTTGCATTGTGCATGCTGACATCTTCTGGAAGCATTCCGATGTTTGCCCCGATTTTGATGTGTGCAGATAGCCAACCACTTGGAGGAAGTTCTCCCTCGTTCATTTCAAAAGGAGTCCGAAAAGCTGCAATCTTTATCACACTGTGATTGCGCAGCTGCACTGTTTTGTAATCCAGCCACATTCATTTAGTTGCCAGTTGACAGCCAAGTTGATTAAAACTGCAGTGTGTGAAACACTGCGTATCATTAGCAATCTAAAAGATTTCCATTCATAAGGTATCCCCATTTGAGTCAGAAGTAAGCAAATGCGCTCAGCAAACCGGGCGTCAGCCCAATGACATGAGTTTAAGTATAGTAGCTACTGCAGTAACAAGTGCAATGTCAAAAATAACCATCCGTGTAGGTATATTTTCTTTATTGCAAACTCAAACTCGTCACTTCCCTTCTGGTTCCTTCGTAGTTTGAACTGCCTATGTCGGCATTTATGGTGTAGGCAGTCGAGATCGAAAGTATGCCTTAATAATTGACAGGCTGATCATCAGGCCACTAATGACCGCAGAAAGCTTTCGTACAGGTATTAATCATCATTGATACGTTTTAGAGCAACTACTGTGGTTGGATTAAAACACACATTTGGAAGTGGAGTTTGGATCCTGTACGAATTTAGCCTCAGTCATTCCGATCGCTAAAAAGCACGCATCTTGCTCACCTCATAAACAGTAATCCAAGATAGATTTCATCATTGTTGGAAACTGTAAAGCCCCTGTCACGCAATGCTCGGCAATTTCAGTGACCTACTAGTTAAGACATCAGTTGCTAGTTAGTAAACGCAGGGTTTCATTCTCAGCTCAAGTTATCTCTAGCTGAAGTCTCCAAATAAGGAGGAAACCGATCATGAAATAAAGTGTTTTGAGAAAGAAACACAGTAACTCTCTCCAACTCGGATGTAATCCTTATGGTTAAAATCATTGCGGGTTGTTAAACTGACTTGAGATTCAAACTTTGATCGCCTATTTCGAATCTAAGCACAAGGTGAAGACAACAAATCCAAACGATAAACCATAGAAGGCATACTTAGTAAGTGTACTTCCTTGAGCAATCAAAATGCGCACGTTTCTATTTCGTCCAAATGGCTAGAAGAACCGTATGATGCAACGTCAATCGGAAAATCAGGTGTCTCAGTACCAATGCTAGGTTGTACAACCTAGGAGGGCTTTAAATTCAGTGCGTAGTTATAAAGAGGTTACAGGATAATTGCTGCGTCATGGATTCGAATCTTCTCACTGACACTGCTGTCTGACACGAATTCGAACAAAGCTTTATTATTTCGTTCGTGAGACACAGGATTGGAAGTGATTAACCCTGAATATTTGTCTAGGTCGTCAGTTACTTTGCCAAATGGAAACTAGAACACACTCGCATTGTGCACGTGGTTGCACGTCGCCATTCGAACATGCGAACTAGTCAGCCAACCTCTGCTATTTCCTTGCAATAATTTTTTACTACATGTCTTCCGCTTGGTGCGCGACGTATTGCCAATGAGCTCACAGTACCTGTCTTGGTGTTGCAGCTTGGCTCACTCACCCGTCACTTCCCAATGGACCGAAATATCTATCTTTCAGATGTCCAAAGGGCGATGGTAGATTAGATTAATTGTGGATGTTTGTGAGTAGTGTATAGTTTGTAGAAAGTAGAAGTCACGATTAAAATTCACGGATTTAGTGTAACATTACACATGCGAACAGCTGCAGGGGCCCCCGCCTATAGTGGAACTGTGAATGTTGAAGAAGGGGACAACAAAGGCGTTGAAATCGATCGAAATAGTTTAAAAATTACCTTGTTGTTACAAAACCGATGTATAGCTGATTGCTAATGAAACTATCCAAGAAGATGTGATATCGTTCAACATGGCAAACTCAGACAGAAACGATATTGCAAGCACTCACATCAGGTTAGGCTGAATCAGAAAAAACGCTTGGGGATTGACCCCCCTTCCAGTAAAACTCGGCTAATTAAGTACGGCCAAGATGAAGCAAAATGATCCAGTCCATACATGATCGTTCTCAGCGTCGTCACTCGATATGGGCGTACACTCGAATAGGTAAGCAATTCTACGCAGTTGAAATGATTTGACCTTATGCATGGACATGTTATTAACATTTGTAACCTAGAGTACAAAAGTAAATTACACACCAATTCTATTGACCTAAGAAAACTACATACAATCTACGTATTTAGTGTCTGTCTGTTTTTTAGCCTGATAGGAGCATTTGTTAGTTTTCGAAAATGTTTCTCGCAGCTAATCGACACCATAGAGCCATCACACGTCTAATGTTGCGTAAAGCGGTCGTTTTGACTTGTTGTGAGTCCTCTTTAGTGAGCTTCCATTGGATTCTCTTGAATCTAAATCAATTGACTTACTCAAAATGGCCAACGGCTGCAGCCACCGAGCCATTTGTAATGGCAGGGGTTCGCAATGACTGCTTACTAGTTGGAACATAGTAAGGATCATCTCCTTTGCTATACATGTTGCGAACGTATAGAGGAAATGGATGGCCCTTAGAGTTACGGCTTCCTTTGCAACCAGCTAGAATTCGAGCACTTATCCGGGGCCGAGGTGAGTGTCCATGAGTCCGACCGTAAGGCATCGTCACGAAAACCAGCAGTAATATTAACAGCTAAACGATTGCCGTATCGTTCCATTTTCATATTCAACAATCCACCATGATATCACAAAGAATGTACTTGTCCGATCTCATTTTGTTTAGCAATCGCAAATGTCGGCACGAATACGTATTCGATTGAGGAGCATACTTATAACAACTGGATATAGCCCATAGTTTTGCTTGAAGCGCACATGACGAATTTAATTTTTGGAAGACTGGTATACATCGCATTTCATAAATCAATTAAACACGCTCATGCTACCTGAGTTATCCTTGTCCATTGCACGGAAGATGCTCTCCAAATTATCGCGTTGTTTGTACAGTTCCTCGGTCACAGATGCGGGAGCCTAGCAGTATAGACAAGAGAGGACAAAGAGTTTTGCACATTGGAGGGTTGATGCAACATATATTCATGAAAAGTATTTACAAACCACATATTATGTTAACTGGTCAAGTGGCAAATTGCCAAAATCGAGGGAGCTCAAAGAGATGCATAGTTAGAAAATGGCCGGTAACTTGCTGCAGAAAAGGTCTTTCTATGATAAAACGGGGAATTGCAACTAATGGAGAACCCCGCACTAAACTATGGTTCTTTGTCTGAACACAACAATAGGTGTATTCTAAGTAAACCTGATGCCATTTGTTCGTCTGAATTTTACATACCGTTTTAGTGCTTCATGTACAAATGCTTCGGTTTGCTAAGTAAAATCTACGGATGTCTGTCGTTGCACATGGTTGGAAGCTGACATTAAAGCAAAGACTTTATATATATATATATATATATATATATATATATATACGTACGCACCTGAAATTTCAGGTGTGAGCCATGAGCGAGGCCACACGGGACCAGTACCGAAGCGAAGACGGGTCCTGCAGAGAAGTATTCAGAACCGGCGCAGCGTTTGTAGGTACGCTGCATTCGATTTATTAACCGCGTGCTTGCATGCTAAGTCACTTTATTTCAGGTGGTGGGTTTACAGTTTTGCCTAAATGCTTTCCTTTCTCATATAATTCTCTACCTTTACACCATTCCATTAACTTGCACACCTCGCTTAAGCCAATTGTATTCGATTTCCATAACATTTTTGTCTTCGTGGCATTCCGTAAAGTATACTTTCTAAACTCGTGAACTTATCTAGGATTCGTTTGTAAACAACTTATTTCATATGCTCACTAACTTAAGGTTAATGTCACCGTTTCCTTATGCATTAATCGAGTTATTTTCTTTGCCTCTCTCTCTCTCAAGTGATTGGCTGTTGTTTGATATCCCCGGTGTGACTGCGCTTGATGTGCATGTTGACAAGGTGCCTACCTGTCTATTACCCACTACCTCGTCCATACTGGCTCCAGGAGACAGTTGGTCGTTGCTGGAGGGGATGGGGTGCACGGTCCTTGTGGCCGTGTTAGGATCAAAGAGTGGTTCCATGCCCTCAGTCTGGAGTGGACTACGGTCCAGCCACCGCCTTGTGTGCGCTTGATTCCCAAATACAGTGTGCTTGTGTTTGCCTCTGAAGGAGTGTGGGCCGGCTCCGTTGATGAAACGTGGTTCCCATCCGCATGCCTCCCGGTCTTATTCCTTCGGGTTTACACTGGATGTGGGGTGTGTGGTTGGAGCTGTGGGTGGTGCAGCGCAAGCCACCCGTGGTCCCTCTGTAGGCGCAGGCGTCCTGTGGCTTGCCACAGTGACAGGCAAATCCGAAACCGGATGCCGCCAACCATATGTACGCAAAAGCCATCCGTTAAAACCATGGCCTTTAGACTCAGAATAAGATGGTGCATTTATGCGGAAATGTCTCACTTGTGGCTACAAACTCATTTTAGGCTGTCGAATATTCGGTGAACCACAAATGCACTTTATATGAATCCTGGGTAAAGTGGTTACTAAGCTCCAGTTTTCCAATCACCGCTCAAACCCATTGGGCTACATTGTGTGGATGGTGGTCGCTGCGTACCATACTCCAAATGGGGGAAAACATTAAAATCTCACTAAATTTCCATACCAACTAATTACTAGAATTGCTTTTCCGAACCTCATGGAATGTCAACAAGACTATTGCTTGCTACACCATGATACTAATGTCTCTATTCACCAGCCGTATCCTTTGCAAGAATGGTTGGTGTTATGCAGTATACTGGCTAGTAATCTGTTCACACAGCGGATGGCCATCGTCACCCATTGTGTAGTGAAGGTATTCCCTGACTGCAGGCTAAATTCGGCAAAGGTCACATTTTGACTGATTAAATGAGGATATTGATAAATCACAGTATGGGATACCATTCAATGCCCCTACTACTCTTTTGGAATTACAACATACTGAAACGGCTGTCTTCCACTTTCTTGCAATTAGTGGAAGCGCGATACATTATATCAATGACTGATAACTATGAAAATCATTCCGTGCAATTAGCCCGCGTGCGTCGATTTTCGGAAGACTGCCACAAGTAAGACAAGCGTCAAGATGGGGTCTGTTTGATTATTCCACGTAAGATGGCATACCAAAAAGTGAAATAACGAGATCAAATACATAGAGTATTTCTTACCGACGTCAGTGCATTACGCACGTTGATTTTTTGAAACGTTGTCGCGTACTCCACCATATGCGTCTCTTTACACATGGTAACAAGCTGAGGTTGGAGAGTTCGCCAAGGAAGCTTCAGGTCTAATACATGCTCCATGATTTTAACCCAGTCAGCCAAGGGGATTCGACCTAGATGGCGGAGAGAGTGTGTGGAAGTGGTCATTAAGACTGTCATAGGTTTGTATCTGATATCTGGCTGCTATCATTTCCTGTGGTATTTCTATTTTTATCTATAGTGTCGGACTGATAGTTGACTCAGCCCTTTACCGATGATGTATAGCAAAGCAAAACATTCTCAGTGACTAAAGTAAACAGGTCTTGTGAGTTGCATCCTTTAACGTCGAATGCGGATGTGTAGCCAATTTTATTGGTTTCGCATAACCCCGTTGTGGAATCAAGTTCATGTGTCAAACTGAGTGCCACCTTAATCGAGCGAATCATTTGTTTAGAACCTGGTTATTAAAGCCGCAGAATTAGGACATTCCACCGAACGCAATAGATAGTCTGGTATATGGAAGCAATTGTCTACGCAAAAACAAAACAGAAGTTTGGGTTGACTGACTTTGTATATCAGTATAATTGTGGACCTAGGACTAGACAATCGCTTTCATGTGGTATCAATGTTGAAGATGACTCACATCACATATAACTGGCGTGCCTTTGTATCCTCACTCAATGATTAACTTTTATTTTTTGGTTTCTAGTTATTAAACGCCTTTTTAAACACCTCGAGCTCTCCTAGACATCATGGGTGGCAAACGTCGAGTACATTTGGGTTGGCTGAAAAGCGCTCAACGCACAAATCTCAACTCTTGCAGTCCAACTGCTTTAACAAACATCTAGCAAGTATGTGAATATACCTTCAGAAATAAACGAAGCGCATTCCGTATCTACCACTGGCATGAAAACCGTTTCCCCAACGTTTATAGATTACTCCAATCCATTGATATTCTACTTGTTTCATGTGCCCTTTAATCCTCGATTATTATGAACGAGTTGCTTTCACCAATACTTCTTGGTTTCTTGCAACAGCAGAAAGATTATTCTCATTGTTATCTATTCTCCGCTGATTTCCAGCTTCTTATCGTTCGAATGATGGCACCTATCTTCCGTATTCGTTAGATTCTCGGGTCCGTATAACGAAACATACCCCAACAATGATTCCTCTTTTATTAAAAACTTAATGCACACCCGAATGGAACGGATACACTAATCGTTCTAGATCCGTTTTATATTTTTAACCTTCCGATCTCAGTGCATAATTCTAAATGCTTTCATTTGTAGTACCTCATGCTCTAATTCAAATGGCTACCCCATACTGACGACAGATCGCTGAAGTGAAGAGATCAGTATCTTTAATGTGACATGTGATTAATAACCAGGCACTAAAATGCAACGTGGTTTCATATGTCAACTTTCGCATCTCACGTTCTGGCATTCGTGAAAATGTATATGTAAAACCGAAGAAAAATTACCGCGTTTTTAATAAAGAAGCCAATTGCTTGATTATCATATGATTTGGAAGTGCACTTTTTGTTAAGAGTTCAGTCCGCTTTCGACCCTTTGTTGCTTATAATGATTTGGATCTACAAACATACCAGCGGCCAAGTCAAATTACGAAAATAAGTAGTTCTTTATTGATTTTGAAATACAAATTAACATTCAGCGTCTTTTATCGTTGCTTCACAGATATACCTTGTTTCCCTATTTAGCCATTTGTGCCCGGTACCAACCAACTAGGGATCTATGTACTGGGAAATCTTGGGCAGTTTAACAGTGCTATCGAAATCTTTCTTATATTTAAATCAGTAGGAAGCATAAAATCGGAGTACCAAAATTCATTTGAATAGGTTTCTTCGTTCATACACTTACGTACTCTATGTCCCAATACCACACACTTAGTTATCATGAGGATAAGGAATAAACGTCACCTTCCGTGTCAGTTGATGATGAATACAATGGTAACGGAAGTTAAGCGTTTTGACGTTTCCGTAAGATGAATATTGGGTGTTGACACTTTCCGTGAAAGACTGGTCACGCCATTTGAGGCGCCTCCCACATAAAAGATGGTAAATTTTGTTTACTTATAATTGTTATAAGCACGACCTACGATGTATAGCTTTCTAGGTCTACGCTTTAATGGAAATACTGATTTAACCACCAGGTAAAGAAAATCTGATCAGCCATGGACGGCAGAACATTCGTGGTATGCAGATTATTGTCATGTTTATACATTGCAGCCGCAGTGCATGAAGGATTTGTTTGATTCAATGTATACGAGCCTACGAATGGCACCCAGAAAAAGAACATTACGATGTGCGAATAAACTTTGCTGATAGTATTATATATAGCCGAACAGAAGGCAATACTTGGAAGCATAAATGCAGTAAAAGTTTGTGAATCTGCATTAGAATGTGTTATACAGCAGTGTGTCGTATAGTGTACTTTATAAATGGATAAACTTCTAAAAGATCACGTTTGTTTTTCGTGTAAAATTTTGATTCCCATACCCAGTCTTGAAATATAATCTCTGTGTTACTCTATCAGGCAGTGAAATTAAAGCCTTAGGGATAAACTCTCTTGAACTGTAACTGTGGTTCTGTGCGTAGTTGACAAAAAAACTTCCCGCATTTTAAGTTACAATGTGATCGATAGGCCCATTATCACTAGTGAAACGGTGTCTTTTACAAGTTGGTGAAATTCTCTTTAAAGCTACGCTGTGCTTGGGCGTTTTGTGTAGGATAGTAGGATGGATTACCCGTAGCGTTAACGAGATGCGATTGCATGTGTTTTGACTGAGCGTTTCTACGCAACTATCTCTAGGGTGTAACCTTTGAAGATAGATGGCAGACAAGATATGCTGCAGGAACAGTGCACAATAGCTTCCAGTTTGACGAGTCATCATATACACACTATAACATCCTAGATTTAATGAGGAGATTTATGCAAAATGGAACTTCCATTGTCCACGCTCTAAGGAGAGCACTTAAAAGGACCCGATAAGCTTTATCAATTTTGCCCATCGTCTAGCTATTTCTGCGTGTAACATATTAACACTCACTCGGTAACAACTAACACTGAATGGGCGTGAATCCATATTTTTCATTTAATATAAAACATTGTCGAAATTTTCAGGCCCCTGGAAAACCTTGGAGGGTCTAACAGTGTCTCCAGAGAGCATACGTATACCCATTTCATTGGGAGACTTACATCAAAGAGTGATGTACCCTCTATGAATAACTTGGATATAAGGAATACGTTCGAGTGTAGACTTTCGTTAAAACACACTTAAAATATACTCCGTTCTAATTACACACTCAGGTATCATGCGGGAAATGAAAACAATCTCATCTCCTGAGTCAGATGAAAATGACATGGTAAAACGTTTACGATTTCCAGATGATAGCGACGTTTTCTTTCTCCTGAGTGCAACATCCGCCAGATATGCAATTTGCCACAATTGGATGGATATATTAACACCGCATATTGCATACGAAATACAGCCAATGAAATTAAAGGAAGCCGAAACTATTGAACACGTGATGTTAGATGCGTACCAAAATCCTGTACAGTGGAACAGACAGTTAATATTCTAATGTTCGTTTAATTATAGCACATGACCATCCATAGGATATTACGCTGTAATAAAATAAACTAGCAAAGTAACTGGGGATAGTTTCTTTTGTGGATATCTGTTAAAACTTGACTTTAAACACTACAAGCGCCTGAAGTTAAACTGTGCCAGATACAGCAAATTAAAAAGCCAAACCAAGTTACTAAATACACATCTCTCTTGCTTTCATAAACGATCTCAAAAGAGTGTTCATGATAAACTCTCTAATCTTTACCCACCGTCGTTGGTTAACAAGCACAGTAAGACGATGAGATAAAGTTTGTGACCGATCTACGGCGAACTAACTTCGAACTCATGCGAACAGATGGAAAGTATCGTACATACGTTTATGACGTACAATGAACAATGATTTGTCACGGCATAAAAACAAGTGCTTGACACATCCCGTATGATTGTTGGGGTGAATACGATAAAAAGTAAAATATGTGTATGTCATCTACCGAACGTCTGCCGAGCTGAATACTTTGCAAAATAACATGTGTGAAATCAAAAAACCAAGCGTAAACGTTCGGAAATACACTGGGGTGTAGTGATCATTGATATAAGGCGTGAGAACAGCAAGCTATGTTCGCGCACTGGGGTCCATTTGATACATAAATCCTGTAGAAAAGCATGCTTGGTGTAATCCACAATAGAGGAGTTTAGGTAACAAAATGCTGGGAGCTAAAAGCAACATCTAATCGTTTTTTGAACACGTCCAAGGTAGGGGGGATGAAACTGATTCTGGGAGTGCGTTCCAGGCATAGCAAACCCGAAGGGAAAACCAATTCCGTAGACACTCTAGATGGCTATATTGTTCCTTCAATTTTAAGCCGTTACTCATGAGCTGCTTGTGGTTGCTAAGTTTTAGCAAATGGCGACATACGTGGTTGGGTTCACTCAGTATCTGATACGCTAATATGAGATCGCCGCGCAGTCTTCGATAGCGTTCGCTGAAGCTTCCCAGAAACTTCAGCCTTCGGTGGTAAGCGTGACAGCGCAGGCCCTTGAAATTCCTTGTTGCTCTTCCTTGAGGTGCCACTCTCCCCTCTAGGCCGTACTTCAACTATGGTTGCCAAGCTTGGATAGCGTATTCAACATTCGGGCGCAGGTCGGAATTGTGCTTCATTGGAAAGATTGATGCGTACAATCTCCCGAATGCCCTTCGCAGCATGCCGACGTGCTGGTTGTCTCTTTTCGCAGCTACCTCAACCTGTTTTGAACAGTTGACTTCGCTTTGCACGAGCACACCAAGGTCACGTTCCAGGGAACTGGTATGCAATCAGTTTGTCCCAAGCAAATACCTATATTTATGCCTGTGGCATAATTGCACAACGAGACAATTGTCTACGTTAAATTGCATTGCGTTTTGAACTGACCAGTTCGACACTGTGTTAAGATCGCACTGGAGCCTTTCGGGGTGGTCCGGTCCTCTGATCCATCGCCATATCTTGATATCATTAGTGAAAAATAGGAAAACGGAAGCAATTGACTTCGCCAAATCGTTAATAAACATCAAGAATAGACGTGGTCCAAAAACCGAGTCTTGTGGTACTCCACACACAATATCGATTGCATCAGACAATGATTCTCGGACTCTCGCCACTAGTCGTCGATCTTGTAGAAAATTGCTAATCCAACTCAGGATTGGATCACCAGTGCCTTAGTTCCGAAGATTCTGGAGGAGAATTCATTGGTCTAAATGACCCAACGATTTTGAGAACTCCAGGTAGAGGACATCGACTCATGCTCCATCATCAACGGCTGCAGTCCAGCTATTATGTGCAATTAATAGGTTAGTATTACACGAATGCTTTTGACGAAAGCCATGCTCCTCTGGGGCTATTAAGTCGTGGCATTCCAGGTATTGCATCAGCGCATCTGCGATGACTGATTCCATCACTTTGGATAGTACAGGAAGTAGTGTTATTGGACGGCAGTTGGTAGCATCAGTGCGGTTACCGTTTTTATGGATAGGAGTGAAGACCCCTTGTTTCGATACTGATGGTATATGGTATTCTTCTAGGCATCGCTGTTAGAAAACAGCCAGTGGTTCTGCTAGATCAATAGCTACTGTCTGCAGAGCCTTTGTCGGACGATGTCGACTCCAGGGGAACTGTGGATACACATGGATCACAAGTTCTACAACACAGCTTCCGCAGTGAAGGTGACGTTTTCTAAACCAGATGGTGGAGTAATAGATATGAGGAGAATATTTGTGCTCGTTACCTGCCGTAAAGTTTGGGGGTAATGAAGCCGTAGGAGATCGGCTGTCTCCATTGCTGATCGCGTGCGTCCGTCAGCCGTGACTAGTGCTGGAATCCCCCGCTTCATGTTTCGAAGGCTGTTAACTTACCTACATAGAAGTTTGCGGTTCGTACAAAATCGCTTCACTAACTCCTGCTGATGCGTGACCTTGTCTTCGCGGATCAGTTTCACACAGAAGTTACGATGCGTCACGTATGCAGTCCAGGTTTTGGTATACGAGCAGTCCTGGTGATCTCGCCATGCCAAATCCATCCGAGACATACATTTACGTATTCTACTCCTCAGAAATGACTTATGCTTGTCTTTTTGGGTTGGAAGGACTTCTGTTCCGACGCGTGCGCTACCAGTGTGCTAAGTGTTCTTGTAAAGGTTTCCTAGGCAACATCTTAAGTGAAATCGGTTAAGAAAGTCCAAGATGTATCCTTAACAAGCGTAGATAACACATTATAGTGCGCGACAGTATACACTTTAGTAGTCTCCTTTTCAGGATACCCCGCATGGCATTTATGATCAAAGAGTAGAGTAACATAGTCACTACTACCCAGTGGTGTGCTTGTAAGTTTCCTGCCAACTATGAGTTCTTCGTTAATAATCACAAGATCCAGTATCGATGGTTTGATAGCCGTTCGAAATCTGGTGGGAGAGTATAAGTGGTTGTACAGAGGATCGCTAGCAATTGGCTCTTGCAATCAGGCTTTAAACTGCGTACCGTTGGTTGCTGGCGTTTTTATGTAGTGAAAGTTAACGTCTCCAGTAATATGAATGTGGGTGTAGGACTTGTTCAAAACAAACTGAAAGACTTGGTTAAGTTTGGAGTCCATTTCCGACGTTGAGTTTGATGGGTCGTAAATCACAGCTACTAGACATACGTCCCTGTTTCGCAAACATAGACGGCATCAAAACGAATCAGGAGCGCGGATTTCCGGGTGATCGTTAACTGCACACCGGAGGTGTGTATTCTACTAAAGAAGCACAACATCACCTCTTCCGGTTCTATCGTACCGAAGCCGCAACATACCGGTTAAATTGATCTCAGAATCGGTTATCTCAAGATCTAACCAAGTCTCTGTAATCATAACGAGGTCCCGCGGTTGGCAGACATGGAATTCTCTAAGTTCTGCCAACTTAATTAGAAGGCCTTGGGCGCATTTTACATGCAAGGTGGGGTATTTGATGTTAAGAGTGCCTTGATGTATATCACCTTTGTGTTGGTTTTTAAGCCGGTCTTTAGGTGACTGACCAATAATTCTTTTTTGGTTTTCGAATTTCAGTCAAGTTGCATGTCATTATTGAGAGTTTCTGAACAGAAGCTTTACTCGTGCTGTGCTCTGTCCTGTTGCGCGCCGTGGTTACTGTTTGTCGGTCTCTCCGCAGCCTTGTGTAGATAAAGAATATGCAGCGTTTGAGTTCCATCGAATTGCTTACGACTCTTGGCCGTTCGCCTGCTGACTTTAGCCGGATCTCGGTTGGCAACCCTGCTGGAAACGTTAACCAGTTATTTAACAGAACTGGTATTATTCCATCGGAGTGTAATATTACTTTCATTAGTCTTGGACAGCAGCCCTTGTAGCTAGGTGATGACAAAACTCTTGTCAAGCATTTGTCAAAAACATCGTCAACAGAGAACGCTTCGCGGATGTAGCACCACTGCTCTCGGTCATGTGTTTGCGCATCATGATCAAAGGAATTCAGAAACTCGGGAACAGCATAAACAAATATTGTTTTTTGCTATCACTATTAGGAAAGCCGTGTTGGTCACCTGATTATTTTGGGCGATCTTTCCAATGTACATCGGGTACTATGCGTACTCCGCTCGGTGAGTTGCGAAGACGAGCTGCTGAGCGCAGGACAGCCTCTGTCTCATCCGCTAACTCTAGTGTTACTCGAAGAATTCGAGGTCCACCAGGTTGCACTGAGGTCGGGTGACGCGCTACGCGTCGCAGCATTGCACGCTCAACCTGAATACGAATTGCATCGCACATGGAACTCCACTGGTTGTTATCGTCTTGCAACTTGCCTTTTATTGTGCCAGCTTAGGACTCGAGAACTTTGGTGCACACGAGAGTTAACGCAGCGTGGTTTTGCCTATCAAGTCTCGGCATTATACTTCATGCCGGCAATTTGGGCTGTTTAGGAGGCACCACTGGAGTTGGCGGTGAAAGCTGTCTCGCTCCACGCGTGCTCAGTACAGAAGATGGACTTGCGTGTGTCGCTCCCGTTGTGTTTGTTAAGGCAATTGATGCGTACGTTACCTGCTTGTGATCTGTACCGGATTTCCTTCGGCTCTGAGCTGTCGACGCCATGGAAATCCCCAGGTGAAGTTTCTATGGTTGGATAACTGGAAGCAGTCATGTTTGAGGTTTTTGCAATTATGGGAGTGAGGTTACCCAGTGGATTTACAGACCCAGATGCTGCAGTGCGGTCGGAACGTCTAGCTCTCTTCTTTGGCTTAGATTCGGAGCTTACTTTGGCTGGTTGACGTATTAGCGTGGCCATATTTACGTCCGTGGGATCGATCTTAGTATTGACAAACTGAGCTATTATCTCAGTCATCCTACCGCACTTTTTCCCTAAGGAATGATAAACAGTTGACAACTGGAATGACTTGACATGTTGGACAAAAGCAAATAGTGTCGTCAACTTTGTCTGTCTCACTTCTTAGACTGATTTCCCTATACACTGAGGACAGTATGATCTAATGCAGTTAGAACAGTTTACGCCGTTCTTAAGTACGTTACTGCAATTGTTTGTCCAATATTGGCGTCTTTGAACCATTGAAATGCTACTCGACCTCTTATCGTTTGCAGCAAGGCCTACTTGAGCGCTCAAGTTGATGAGTGTTCTTTGCGCCAGGCGTGCAGCACAAACACGTTAAAACTCACACACGAATTGAGAGTTGTTCAACCGCATCAAGTTCAGGCGGTCGAGACAGATGGAGATCGTAACGCGCAAACTGTCAGGTTCAGCGATCAATCGACTCGCGGTTGAACGCACACACACGCAAAGCGGCAGGGTGTTGATCGGCCTGCCTTAAGCGATGATGCAGTTGGAGCGCTGATAAGAGTCCCTAGATCTGTTCAGTTGAAGAGCGGAGGAAAGTGAGTGTAACTTTGTTATGCTGCAACTTGCAAGGAGGTTTGCCGCAATGATTTGGAGCCCTCAGCTTCTTTTTCCGAATGAGACCAAAATCTTTCCAAATCCCCGTTTGATGTAGTTCCACACGTAGAGCTCGGCAAAGAATATACCGAAAACTGGGAATTGGAGAAATGGTATAATCTACACAAGTTAGATCCACGAGTTGGGAAGCACTGAGTAGAGCGTGTCGAACTCTTTCGAAGGAGCGCACAAACAATATTGTGTTGGGAAACTTAGATCAGCCACAGGGTGCAAAGCGAGAGCCGGGTTAAAAAGCGGCCGCACAGCACAGCACAGAACCTCGTTTCCATACCTATCCTTAGCAGTGTGATACTACGGAACGTGACTTTGAATTGGTCACATGGGTATTACAATTACTCAAGACGGGTTGATGAAACTACCAGGTGAACTAGATACCTCTCAGGAAAACGCCGTGACGCTTCAGTCCTGCGATCGGTGCACAGATACCCAGAATCTACGTGAGGTTACTTGTAGTGCACCTGGATCAAGCCTGGTGTCTCTGGTAAAAGCATAGTCCGCAGTTTTTGAGACCTCATAACGAAAAGCTTAGACTTGAAACCATATAGCTTTATGCTTGCAACTGCCAGCTTCTGCGAGTCGATATTGTTTTCAGGCATTAGATCACCAATCACATTGACTACGATAACATCACGCCGGAAAACTCACCAGTTAAGTTTGACAACATATTATAGTCGGAACGTTTTCCATCTTTGAGTGTATCAGTTTCAAAGCACTTTTTCCATCCCCGAGCCTACACTAACCGATTTTGACTGCATTAGGTTGATCAAGCTTATCTACTTTGGGACACAAGTTAACCGACTTCAGCTGGCTAGCTGAATAACCTCCACGTGATGCCTCGGAGTGCTTTGGGCTTATGCCCTTCCAGCAAATATTTCAGCGGCAGTGTTCCAGGACATGGTTGGTTTTCGGCTGGCAAGCGCACTTAATATGAGTAGCTAAAAATGATCGTTTAACAACACTGTGCCTTGGTGGATGTAACTCTAGAGTAAAGTCAGTCACTGTCCTTTGCTTCATTCTGGTGGTGCAATGTATTCTACCAGTGCTGTGCTGAAATAACATGGAGGAATAATCCCATGCTTAGGGCCTAGTAAACAAAAGACGTATGCGATGAGAAATCGGTAACCGGCTCACAATGGGCGAGACTCCCTGAATTCAGCCGACTGACTTGTGTGTAGGCTGTCAAGATAAGGGCTCGGAGTGAACCCCCTACTTCGACTTCGGCAAACAGATAGTATTGTGCTCGCCACTTAGACCACTGATCACAATATTACTTCGTCGCTCCTCCTTCGTCTCACACTAATCTCCAGCAAGCACCAAGCATTTAGCTATTATTTTTTGTAAGGTAGTTCACAAGCTACATAGCACAGTCTAGTCTGGGATAGCACCAGACGCGTTTCCCGCTATTGGGGCTCGTCAGTTGTGCGCTTTCCCTCGGTCCTGTAAGGAGGATCGGAAGCATGACCGCTAGAAGCAGATGCAACCTACCCAAAAGCTTAAGCCACTGAGCCATGGGGGACGTTGGTTGGGCTACATAATTTGCAACCTAACTGGGATATAGCACCACCTATCTTTCACTGGCACTGACAGTGGTAATCCTGAGAGATGATGACGTCCTCTCAATAGACGCCAAATTCATAGCATTTTTTAACTAGGAGAGGTCTTTTATTTCATATTACTCGTAAGTAGCAGGATTTTAGTTGTGATTTTGTTGAGAATTCATCCCAGTTGTTCAGAAGCTACATAGCACAGTCTAGTCCAGGAAAGCGCCTGGCGCGTTTCCCGCTGTTGCGGCTCGTCAGTGATGCTCATTCTCTCCGTCCTCTAAGGAGGATCGAAGCTACGACAACTACAGGCATTTACCAACTAGCCAGCAGCTTAAGCCACTGAGCCATGGGGAACTTTAGTTGGACTACGTATGTTGCAAACTAACTGGGATATAGCACCACCTAGCTTCCACTGTCAGCGACAATGGTTAGCCTGCGAGGTGATGTCCTCTCAATAAACGCTATATCCACAGAATTTGAAAATAAGAGATGCCATTTAGATGTTATTTAATCTGTTACCCTCAATTTAACCCCTATACTGGTTTTGATGAAAAGCAAAATGTCCGGTCCGACGCTATACTTCAACCCTGATTCTCGTTCCGGCTGGCAACATTCAATGTTCGAACTTTAATTCAGACTGCGTAACAGGCCAGGTTAGCACGCAAGGTGGACTCACTTGTTATTGATGTAGGCTGCCTTTCGGAAACTAGGTTGCAAGACCCGAGCACTGTGTTCAAGCTGATTTCCCTGAGGAATCTGGAAGCCACAAAATCACCTACATCTTTCTGACGACGCAGAAGCTGTTGTATCTGGGTTGGTATTGAGCAGCAAAGTCGTGACCGCACTGCTGGACTGAGTTCTAATCGACAGTCCTTTATGTGCAGTTTGATTCAAAGATTCATGTAGCGACAACAGGCACCGCGCTGAATAGTGCAACCTGTTCGCGGTCTCCGCCTATGTGCCAACTGATTAGCTGTGAGTTGATGAAGGAAAATTTTTATTGCCAAGTACATCACCCTCGGCGTTAAGCCGCCAAATCGGATGGCGTTATCTTCGTCGGGGACTTCGTTGCACGTGTTGGTCGTCTGCTGCCAACAGAATATTACCTGGGATAATATCCCGCAATACACGAGAATTCCTCCAATATCCGAACCAGACTTCACACAAATTGTGTGAAGACAATGCTTTAATTCGAGCAAACACCATTTTATGACCCTCGAGGTGCCGTTCTGTCATTTGGAATCCTCCTTCCTCACTACACGCCTGGTCTCAAATCAATCACATTGCGATCAGTTTCAAGTGGCGAGGTACCATACAGGACTGTAAATCTTTTGGTCTGCTTACGTTGATTCTGATCACGCACAAATTTATGTGAACATTTGTATGCGCTTTGGGGTCCTCCCAAACGGAAGCTTGATACCAACAGGTTAGAATCCAATCCATCGACTCAACTGAATTACCAGGTGTCATTGGTAAACACTTTAGCTTGTGCTGCTCCCACTGTCGTCGAACCGCATGGAAACTTCTTGCAGAACAGCATGCTACTTTCTGGCAAATCAGTTTGTGCAATCTATTCTCGTCCCTCAAAGCGTTGGACCTCCGTGCGCCACCTGACAGCGTTCGACTGCTGCCGAGCTGTCCCATATAACACCGATCAGTGTGATCAACCGCAAGCTCTCACAAAGCTTTTGCGATGATAGTGAAGATTGGTTGTCGCAACAGGGTTTGGAGAAGCGAGCCACCGCCCTCCCTAGAAATGCTCGCAGGTTGTTTCAGTTCATTCGGACTACTGGTCACAGAAGGTATAGTGTCGGTGACGCTATCTGCGAGGTAGATGGTCACAAATCATCAAGTTGCATTGGCCCATGGACAGATGGGTTAAGCGTTTGCACTCTTAGTTTTTTCCTTCCCAGTCCTCGACTTTCACACTCAGCTCACTACTTGTTTTGCCACGGGCAGTGTCACTTGAACTAACTATGGAGGCTGAAGTTTGCTTCGAGATTAAACACTTGCAACGCTTTAAAGCTGCTGGTTAAAACGAGCTCCCTTCCGAGATGTTCACTTATGGTGGTACAGAAATTGGCAATCAAATAATATCCCTATGCCTGAAGACCCGGAGAGAAGAAATGGTCACCAGTTCATGTAGCAAGGCTGGTATTATGACAGTCCTTAAAAAATGCTCCCGGTCTTCATGTGCAAATCACAGAGGAATCAGTCTGATATCAGTTGCCTCCAAGTTACCGTTGTCCATCATGTTGCACAGGCTAACGCGAACCCGCTAGGCACAATATCGGGAGGAGCAGGCTGGTTCCCCTTCGGCCAAGGTTGTGTGGACTATATAGTCAAACGTCGTCAGCTTCTCGAACATCGTCAGGTATTTCACACACGCACCACCGTTGTCTTCCTGGAAATTGGGGCTACATTGTACTCGATAGACAAACCGACTTACATAATGGTCTAATAAAGAACGGAATCCTGGCAAACTACGTCGCTATTCTTTGGGCGTTCTACCTTCACATTTCAAGCAGAGGAAGAGCCTACGGCATACGATCCGTAGTCTTTCCTGTCACTGGTGGTGCATCAGAAGGGGGCTCTATATCTCCAATTCTGTTCAAGTTCTCTGTGTTGGTGACTCTTGAGCACCCACCAAAGCGAATATG
This sequence comes from Dicrocoelium dendriticum, assembly GCA_944474145.2. NCBI lineage: Eukaryota > Metazoa > Platyhelminthes > Trematoda > Plagiorchiida > Dicrocoeliidae > Dicrocoelium > Dicrocoelium dendriticum. Next base: position 119,652,406 of record OX104067.1, on the reverse strand, counting down.
ACCAAAGTGAGAAGTTTTGATGCGTCATTCCACTTATGTGAGATGACCTGCTCGTGGGTACATTCTATCGCAGTCCCCTGAGTCGTTGTTCGGCTTTGCTTCCACATCTCCGAGACCAAAGGAGTCACCGTCATTACCTAACCATAGGCGTTTTCACTTGTCCTAGAATACACAAGACTGAAGTTGAACTAAACACTTGCTATTGTGAGGCGGAAGCAAAGTTCGCTGAAATGGTACCTGAAACTGGGGCAATACAACACATCTGCTAACCGACGCGCATAACAACGCACTCAACTCCATCGTGCTTAGACTGCTTTTAAGCAGCTGTAAACAACTTATATATATGATTTTCGGATCCTGCATTCTCTGGTAGCAAGCTAACTTTCAATTCTTAGTGCCAACATGGAGCTGCCGCTGCAATTCTACGCACTGCAGTCACATTACAACTACTGGAAATCGGATTTCGACGGTTTGACTCGAGCCGCGCGACAAATGGATTGGTTTCTGTCGCAGTCTGAATCTGCTGGAGCTTACTGGTCAGATACAAAAAATGGAGTAAACTCACTATCTAACTAATTTGTACCTCTCAACTGTAGGCAAGTCGAACCGGTCTAGTAACACTGGTTCGAAAAGGAATGTGGTCAGATGGCTCAACAGCGGTGAAGGCTGTGGGACAAATTCTTTATTTATAGCTCTGTCGATGAGTATAAGGTATATAAAAAGAAACGAAACATGTACACTAGTGTAAAAACGGGCAAGCGCAGGCATTCCGAAGAACAGTTTGCAACCGGTGCAAGAACCCCGCTGAAGACAACTTAGGTTACGTGAAGCGGCGACTAAGACTGGGAGACAACCTACGAATGATAGAGGCCGCGAAAGGACAGTCCCTGACATTCAATGCTGAGTGCACGTCTGCCTTGACGACACACTTTGTTTCCGTATTTACAAACGACCAGGTATCTGTACCGAGTTCAACGTGCACCGCTCTTACCAAAATGGACAGTCTGATTGTGGTGTGGAAGAGGTGCGTCAACTACGCGACAACCTTGACGGCTCCAAACCTGCTGGGCCTGACGGGTTCCACCCATTGATTCTCAAGTCCTTATCGTCCGTTATCACACCTGCCTTAACTGACTTGTTCAACAAGTCTATGTCTTAAGGTTCATTGCCAAATGATTGCAAATACTCGATGGGTAAGTCTGGTTCCGTAAGGCGGTGACCACAGCAAGGTAAACAACTACAAGCCGATTTGTTTGACAACTATTTTGGCCAAGGTTGCAGAGAAGATTGTGAAATAGCGCTTACTACAACTGTTCTGGCCAAAAGATCTACCGACGCCCGCACATCACGCTCTTATGCCAGGTAGTTCATGCATTAACGATCTGCCAAAAGCGTAGTATGTGGGGCGGGGAGGGGGTGGTCCACTCGGAGCGACATGTGACATGAGCGGCGGTTTTGTATTCTTGATTGTCTAGATAAGATGAATGGTGAATATTCTAATATTCATCTGTATGACCAGCGATACGTTTGAGCCATATGTCCCACCTGTGCAAACGTTCTTCCCAACAATCCTCTTACTTGTCTCAGTATGGATATTTTCACCACATTTAAACAAGTGTCCTAAATAACCATCCATTTCACCGTAAACTAATGTGCACTTTAAACTGAGTCAAATGTGTGGTCTTCACGCGCCTATTCTGTCCTCAGTCAAGGCGAAAATTTTACCACCGCCCCAGGCGGCGAACGTAGTTTCTGCGCCACTGCTACCTACTCTTGACGAGGTATGAATGGTCGCAAGCAGTGAACCAGGGGAAGTCTGTTGTCGTGAACTGCATCCGTTTCCGCAAAGCTTTCCATGAGATGATGCATGAGGCATCCATCTCAGGCTGAGATTGATAACGACATCCGATGACTGCAGTTTACTTCAATAGGACCTAAACCACATTTCCTTGTGGTCTGCAGAAGTCCGCATCCCGGTCACGGCACCCAAGTTGGCATTCATGAGCCTAGGGAAAAGTGCTTACAACCAAAAATACACTCTCAACAACAATTGCTATCTATATCTCACACCATCCGTGAAAGACCTAGGAGTACACTTGCGTTGGGATTTAAAGTCCGTTGATAACACGAATAGGCTATATCGAAATGGACTGCGCATGCTATGGACGTTCAACCGCTGTTTCTGCGTCTGTTTTGAAGAGGTTACCAGGCACCTCTTCTCCTCCATCTTTAGACCTACGCTAGAATATGACCCGCTCGCAAAATGCGGTGAGACATAGAAGAATGAACGGATTAACTGGTTGTTACTATGCCCATCCCCAGTTTCTAAGGCTTACCGTACGATGATAGGCGTGAGAGGCTTAGAGTGCGCAGCCTGGTATATCGCCGGTTGCGAGTCGACTACATTCTTACCTACCGAACTCAATACGTGGGCTAGTTCCTCTTGCTGAAGCCACCGCCCTCCTTACAAATGCCTTCCAACACACGCTAACACCCGTACTAGCTTAGGATTCCAGATATGAAGCGGGTTGCCTATTCCTTGTGTTCCGAATGACAAGTGGTAAATATGTGAAACGGTTTGCCGAAACATCCAAGGGAAGCGAACTCATTGAGGCAAGTCAAACCATCTTTGGATGTATATTTGTCAAATGTGGCTGACTTGCCGATCAGCCTCCTCGTGGTACCAGCTGGGTGGTTCGGGATTATCCCGTTCCAGTAAAGCCTTGGGCAGCAGTGTTCCAGGACGTGGTGCGTTTACGCGTTGCAAGCAATTTCTCCATACAAATCCACATATGTCCGTTTAACAACACTGTGACGTGGCGGAGATGACTCGCCGCTAAATAAATTCACTGCCCCTTGCTCCATACTGACGAAGCATTATATCCCAGCAACTTATTGCTGAAATTGTGGAGAGCATTAGCCTATGTTTGGCAAGCAAACAAACGAAAGGCGTATGAACTGGACAATCAGTTACCGTCTCCCAATAGGCGCGATTCCCTGAATTCGTTCCGTTGTCTTGCGCGCAAACCATTGGGTCCAAAGCTCAGGGTGGTGTTCCCCAAGTCAACACCCTACTTTGGCTTAGGCAACTGGGTAGAACCTAGCCCTCCGAAGAAAACATGGAGTATTGCGTGTTGTAAATTTAACAATATCTGTAAATCACTTTGTCCCATGGTTGCTGATGGGTCCATGCCTATTCGTAGACGGCTGTATATATATATATATATATTCCCCAAATGCTAGATTCTAAAAACAATTACCCACGGAAATCAGACATTTTTGAGTCCTAATTGACTGTGAATTGAGCGATTTTTAACTGTTTCAGGTGCGAATTTAAAGGACGAGCAGAGTATGTACGTCGTTGTTTGCGTTTTGACATTTATGATCATATTTCGGTGGTTTTACGGTTTCGACTATCTACTTGCTATCACAATACGATATCCAATATTCAATATTCAAACGTCTTGTTCGAAGCTTTAGATGGTTCCAACATTCAGGAATTTAACTAATTCCAGACAATCGTGCAATCAACTAAGATTACGCTGATGATATCGCTTTTCTCGATGATGACTCTCATGTTATGCGATTGATCGTTGACCGACTGCTGATTGAACCGTGCAATTAGGGTATGTGGTTTACGTCCTCAAATTGTGAGGTGCTGGCACTGAGCAGACTCGACATGGTAAAAGCTCAGCTTGAGCAAGTAAATAGTTTAGCTTAGACTGAATGCAGTGTCTCTAAAGACGGAACCGCTGGAAAGGTGTCCCTCCGTATAGCTAAAGCCTGATCTACCTTTGTCCATTCGAGACACTGGTGGTGCCGTCGCTACAGCTCGCTTATATTAAAGGACAAGCTTTATAATGCCTGTGTTCACGACATATTGTTGTATGGGTGCGAATCCTGGATGATCTGATTGGACGATATGAGTAGACTTTCGGCCTTCGAAAACGACTGCCTGCAGAGGATCGCCCGTGCATGATAACAACACCGGATGAGCAGTGTTGTTACCAGGCAACGCGGTTATTGCAAGGCAGATCCACGCTCTATGAGCTAGTTCTGTTGCATCCGTTAAGATGACATGACCACCTCCTGCACATGCCATGAGAGCGATTGACACGCCGCGCCCTCTTTGTGCATACAGGGCTGCACTGGAACAGGTCGCGTGGTGCCTAGCCACTCAACTGGCAACCACGCGTCAAATCGCTGACATCCTAACAATTACTACTCCAGTAAGCATTCCCGGTTGGAGGCCGAAATATGAAGAGCGTCGATGGCTTACAGCACTCGAAAAATGGCATAAGACCGGTTGCACTTGGAGCAATCCGCGCAAATCAGCGTGAACTTCCAGTTTCAAAAGTAGTAATATAGTAAAATGATGACATAATTGATAAAACGGTGTACGGAAATAGACGTAGAAGCTTCATTTTCCTTCTTCATTACTTGTCGGCAGCGTTAAACATGTTCCTGTTCCTAGTTAAATTGCTATGGCTTTGTATGAACCCATGTCTGTTTTATAGACACTTGAGTACATATATATATATATATGTTTGAGGTAATTCATTACAGTCCACTCCCCAACAGCACGTGTTGGCACGTCTTGTAAAGGACCAGGCAGTGCTGTTTCGACATTCTGGGTCTCCTCAGTGGTTTGCCTTCCTCGGACCCCTGCCGGATTCCAACCCCATGACTTCTGGATACCAGCAACTAATGCCACTTAGCCATGAGCCGCGGCAGCGTGCCTGCAGAATTGAAAGTTGAGAATGATATTGTCCGACTCATTAGTAATCTAACTTCGGTCCTTTTGGCTATGTTGCTTCGCATACAGTCGCTATGCGGAAAGTCCTACCTCGCTGGACTAACTGCTGTCTTATGCACAGTTCCTAAATGGCATGGCAGTGGAAGACGAGCCTGGCTACATCATGTTCAACTGTCAAGCATGTACGGCCGCGGCCGTCAGTTAGTGTTAAGTGGCACTAGATGCTAGCATCCGGAAGTCATGGGGTTTGAAGCCGGCAGGGGTCGACAGGAGACGCATCACTGACGAGACCCAGAAGGTAGCAACAGCGCAGTTTAGTGTATTTTCTGGCGTGAGAACGGGTGCTGACAACGTGAATGTGATGAATGACCACCGAATTACACAAACATCCTCATTCCTCATGAGATATATATATATATATGTATGTATGTATGTATGTAGGTATTTCACATGCGAGCGCCCGGAGCGACGCGCTGCACTGGTCGCGATGGAGCTGGCGCGCTACAATATCGATATTGCGGCGCTCAGTGAAACTCGGCTCGCTGAGCAAGGTAAGTTACATGAAGCAGGTGCTGGCTACACATTCTATTGGGTGGGGAACGCCGCCTCAGCACCACGTGAACATGGGGTCGGATTTACAATATCCGATCGCCTGAATGGCCAGCTGGTAAGTGAACCAACGGGCATCAGCGCGCGACTGATGACTGTTCGCCTACGACTCGGAAGAGGTAAGTTTGCTACTTTTATAAGCACGTACGGTCCGACCATGTGTTATCCTGATGACACGCGTGATCAGTTCTACACTGAGCTATCCTCCGTGATACGGTCTGTGCCGTGGAGCGACTGACTATTTCTGCTGGGTGATTTCAACGCGCGCGTTGGGCGTGATGCATCAGCGTGGACAGATGTTATCGGTGCGCATGGCATGGGTTCAGCGAATGCGAACGGTGACAGGCTGCTCTCACTGTGTGCCACTCACGGCCTGACGATCACGAACACTCGGTTTGCACTGAGTGCGAGTGATATAGCAACTTGGACACGCCCACGGAGTAGTCACGCTCACCTGCTTGACTATGTCATCGTACGTCAGCGTGATATGCGTGAAGTGCGCATGACACGTGTACTGCGTGGAGCTGAGTGTGGCACTGATCACAAATTGGTTCGGACCAAACTGTACATATATTTGAGTAAATCTATGTATTGCACTCCCGCCGTGAATCGGCGTAAATTTAACATTCTCTCCCTCGGCACTGTGGCGAAACGTACTGAGCTGGAGAAGGCGATGGCTGCACGCCTGTGTGGTCATGTGGACTGCATAGCCACAGTGGGCGATCTGTGGCACCACATTCGCGACCAGGTGACAGCTGCTGCCGAGGAGACCATCGGGCGCGCAAACTGTAAGCGGCCTGATTGGTTTGGTGACAACAATGTGACGATTGACTCATTGGTGTCAGAGAAGAATGCAGCATTTGCTGCACATGTGGCAGACCCCAGTGACTTGGGGAAGAGTAGTCAGTTTCGCAAACTTCGACGGCGACTGACCCGAGAGCTCCGTCGCATTAAAAATGCATGGTGGACGGAGAAGGCGAAGCAGATGGAATGCTACGCCGAGCGCCGCCAACACAAGGAATTCTTTGACTCCTTGAAGGCGGTGTATGGACCGAGATTGGAGCCGCTGAGGACACTGATCGACGGTAGTTCAAGCGCTACCTGCACCCAGACTGCAGACATAATGCAGGTCTGGCGGAAACACTTTGACTGTCTCTTGAACAATCGTTCAGAGATCGACTGGCCTACATTGAACGGCCTGAAGCAGCACGATGTGAAGGCGGATCTGGCGGATACGCCGAGACTGGATGAGACGCAGAGAGCACTTGCTCAGCTGCGAAACGGCAAATGTGCCGGAGGTGACGGGATCCCGCCTGAAGTATTGAAAAACGGTGGACCCGCGTTGTTGACTGCGCTGCACCACTTGGTGCAACGCGTGTGGATTGAGGAGGAAGTGCCTCCTGAGCTGAAGGATGCCCTTGTGCTACCACTGTACAAGGGCAAAGGGAGCAAGCAATGTTGCACGAATTATCGTGGCATCAACTTGCTGAGTTGTGTAGGCAAGGTGATTGCCCGAATCCTGCTCAATCGCCTTGTCAGTCAGGTTGTGGAACCTAACGTGGCGGAAGAGCAGTGTGGATTCCGTTCGGGTCGCAGCACTGTAAATATGGTGTTTGCGGCTCGTCAGTTGCAAGAGAAGTGCAGAGAACGACACCAGCCGTTGTGCTCGCTTTTTGTTGATTTCATCAATGCATTTGATACGGTGAACCGCGAGGCATTGTGGCTGGTGTTGGGTAAGTTTGTTTGCCCGCGTAAGTTTGTAAGTTTAATTGAATGTCTGCACAGTGGTATGCGAGCGAGGGTGCAGCTGAGTGGAGAGACCTCGGATGACTTTGCAGTTGTCTCTAGTGTGAAGCAAGGCTGTGTCTTAGCTCCTGCCCTGTTTAATATCTATCTTCATGCAATGTTGTCTTGTGCTTTTGATGCGGCTTGTGCTTACGGTGTTCGTGTGGAGCACCGTATTGATGGTGGGTTGCTGAACATCCGTCGTTTCGGTGCGAGAACTCTAGTCTGTGAGACAACTATCCGTATGTTGCTGTTTGCTGACGACTGTGCGTTGCTTTCACACAGCGCGGATGAGTTGCAGCACATGACTAGTGCTCTGGCTTCGACAGCGGCCGCATTCGGGCTCACCATCAACACAAGCAAAACTGTCCGTCTCTTTCAGCCTTCACCGGAGGTGCAATCTTCAATATGGTCGCGAATCAGCATTGGTGCTGAAGTATTGGAAACCACCTCCCGTTTTTGCTACCGTGGGAGTGTGATGTCGACTGATCAGCAGCTACACGTTGAGTTGCGTATTCGCGTGTCGAAGGCGGCAGCGGCATTCGGGAAGCTTGAGTACCGAGTGTGGAACAACCATCAGCTTAGCATTGGCACGAAGCTGATGGTGTACAAATCCATGGTACTGTCCGTTCTTCTATACGGCAGTGAAACGTGGACGATGTACCGTCGAGATGTGCGATATCTCGAGCGGTTCCATCAGCAGTGTCTGCGACGAATTTTGCGGATCGGTTGGGGCGCCAGAGTCGCGGACACGGAAGTGTTGCGCCGAAGTGGGATGTATGCAGTGGACGGCATACTTTTACTGCGACACCTGAGATGGCTCGGTCATGTGTGGCGAATGGATTCGGCGCGGATACCGAAACAACTTTTATACGGTCAGCTGAGTATTGGGAAGCGGTACGTGGGGAAACCAAAGTTACCTTACCAGGACATGATTAAAGTGAGCCTCACACGTTCTAATCTTGATTGCAGATCATGGGAATTGAAGGCGGTTGATCGTGGTGCATGGCGCGATGTAATCACGAAGGCAGTTTCTGAGGTGCGGGAGAAAGCCCTCATGCATGCAGAGAAGAAGCGGCAAGTGCGGAAGCGGCAAGCACCAATGAATTGTACTCCATCGACATCGAGCGCATTGTGCTGTAGAACATGCGGTCGCCAGTGCCTTAGTCAGGCAGGCCTAGTGAGCCATGAGAGAGGTCACTCGGGACCACTGCCGAAGCGACGACGGGTCCCGCAGTGAACGTAGGCAGCACCGGCGCAGCGTTTGTATGCACGCTGAATTCGATTTACTAACCGCATGCCTGCATGCGAAGTCTCTTTATTTCAGGTGGTGGGTTTTCGGTTCTCTCCTAATGCCTTTCTTTCTCATATAAATGTCTAGTGGGCCTTGAGCTAGGTCCTTTGGGGCCACTACAGAAGCGACGACGGGTCCTGCAGAGAATTACGACGAGGCAGCGCAGCGTTTGTAGGCACGCTGAATTCGATTTACTAACCGCGTGCTTGCATGCAAAGTCTCTTTATTTCAGGTGGTGGGTTTACAGTTTTACCTTAATGCTTCGCTTTCTCATATAAATATCTCCCTGTACTCTATTCTATTAACTTGCACACATCGCTTCAGCCAATTGTATTCGATTTCCATAACATTAATGCGTTCGTGGCATTCCGTGAACTATACTTCCGGACCTCGTGCACTTAGCTAGGATTTATTTGTAAACAACTTATTACAAACGCTATTTAATTAAGGTTTATGTCACCGTTTCCTTATGCATTAATCGAGTTTTTCTCTTTTTCTTTCTCTCTCAAGTGTTTGCCTGTTGTTTGATATCCTCGGTGTGGCTGCGCTTAATGTGCATGTTGACAAGGTGCCCACCTGTCTGTTACCCACTACCTCGTCCATAGGGGCTACAGGAGACAGTTGGTCGTTGCTGGAGGGGATGGGGTGCACGGTCCTTGTGGCCGTGTTAGGAGCAAAGAGTAGTTCCATGCAGTGAGTGTGGAGCGGACTACGGTCCACCCACCGCCTTGTGTGCGCTTGATTCCCAAATACAGCGTGCTTGTGTTTGCCTGTGAAGGAGTGTGGGCCGGCTCCGTTGATGAAACGTGGTTCCCATCCGCATGCCTCCCGGTCTTATTCCTTCGGGTTTACACTGGATATGGGGTATGTGGTTGGAGCTGTGGGTGATGCAGCGCAAGCCATCCATGGTCCCTCTGTAGGCGCAGGCGTCCTGTGGCTTGCCACAATGCCAGGCAAATCCGAAACCGGATGCCGGCCAAACCATATATATATATATATATCATACTATATATACGTGAATATATATATAAATAAATGAGTATCTATATATATATAGTATAGATATATGGTCATGGTGCGGCAGTCCGGTTTCGGAATTTGCACCTGTACACTGTGGCCAGCCACAGGACGCAAAGTATCACTCAAGATAGCAAGACCATGATCTACACGTGCCCGAATGTGGCAGTGTAGGACTAATGCGACATAGTAGGAAGAAGTGCTCACAACGTCGCCCTCAGACCAGAGTAGGGTGCGGGACTGTAATCAAGTACCAATGCATGGGACAATCCTTGCGCAAGCAAGAGTAACTGGTAACAGACTCCAGCAAAGGACAGATAGCAAGATTGATTCGTGAATAATATTAGCTGCATAACTAGCGATTTAAAGTATGAGATGCACTCACATCGGTATAAAACGACCGCCAAATGGTTCGCATGAAACACGTAGATGCTTGTATTAATGCCATAGATTTCCGTTTCTTTGAAGCGTGGAGATGGTCTAAATGTAGACTAACATGTGCATGCATCAGTTGTGGCCAGAAAGCCGGGGCTATGATGATGAAATGGTTCGCGGCATAGTTCATTGGACAAGTATAGAATTAGCGCAGGTAGTGTTGATATGTATGTAGTAGCAGAAGTAGGGCCAGTCAAGCAATTGTTTGAACAGGTAACTCTAAGTAAATGCTCGAACACTGCGCCAGAGAAACAAGTTAACTAAAGGTCCAAGCTTAGGTTCCACAGGTAAAGCCAACAAGGGTACGAATACATAGGGGATCCGGTCGCCCCTACCGCAACTGCAGTAGCACTGATGGAGGATAAAATGGTAAAAAGCTGACTCAGGGTACAGATCGAATACTTATGTCGGTAATATAAAAGGAAGGGTGGAAACCAAGGTGTCAGCTATGTATCGCACGGTAGTACACAACTAACCTAGAGAAACTCAAAAGTAAATGGCAATACCAGGACAACAACGACATAAAACTACCGAGATGTAAAGACAGCATAGCCCAGGACCACAGATTAGGTAAAGATTTAAAAAATGACAGGAACGATGAAGAGAATTTCCAGGCAAGTATTACTTCTTGAGATTCGAATCTTTAATCAGGAAATGAATGTTGTGCTGATGTCCAATGAATCTAAAACACAAGAATCGCAGACTAGTAAACTAACAACTATTCACCGTAGCCCCTCCCCCCCCCCCCCTGGGGTGGGCCAACAAGTCCTTTAGAGCATGCTAAATGGAATCAAAACGGGAAAGTTAAATAAATTGAAGAAGTGTTATGTGGAAAAGTCAGGTACGGTATAAAGCACCCATTGTGTTGAAGGATGCTGTTGCGCAATCTCAGTACGTCAAAACTCAATTTGGAACTGAATACAGCTAACGCGATCATTAGTGACCACGATCCTAACAACAGGTAAAATATTGATACGTTCGAAAGTAATACAAAGCCGGATTAATAAAGTCGCAGTGCTTCAAGAAGGCACATTTCCCGCGCGGGAAGGAAAAGTCTAATTTGAATATAGTATAAAATATATATATAGAGATATATATATAAATATATGATAATATACCCGGAAGGAGTCCCGCTGGATCACACCTGAAAACAGATAATGTGTGTCATCGGGTACCATTGCGTACATAAGGAAATATGGTGTACAGTAAAACAAAAAAGAAAACAAACAAAGTTTTTTCAACTCCTTTCCCCTTCCACAGTGTTTGAGCTTTTGTGATGTTCTTATAAAGGTGCAAGAAAAGGGGACACCGCAACAAGCAGAGATACACCCCCGCAGTTTGAGTTCGTTTCGAGTCATGACGCCAAAGTTTTCCAAACTCAACCGCAATCACATCCTTTGGCACCCAATCCAAGATATGGCAGAAACCAACCGTGGCCCAGCTTTTTTGGACAGCTTTTCACACCCTGCTTCTCTAAGTTGTAGGCTGTCTCACCAACACCCGCGTCCTCCATCCCTGTCCAGCGAACCTGAACAAGGCACGACGCGGAAGACCGTGAACGGGTATACGCGGTACGTGTCCCGAGACATCGTCGAGTTGGCGCAGCGAGCCATGCGCCTCGAGGGATGTGGCTGCCGTCCACCCAAGACACGCACTAGTCTGACTACACCGTTGGTTTCCGTGTGGTGCAGCCAACCACACACGAGGAGACACTTGGACACGTAACCAATCGGTTCTCGAATGACAGACAGTCGGCGCCGGATCCCTCGGTAACGGAGCAAGACCAAAATGACTCGCAATTCCGTATTCAACAGTATCAGCGCGGGTGACAGGACGGAACTAAAAAACGCCGCCCATTGGAAGGTTGAGGGACGGATGTCATGGCCGGCGCCATAAATGCCCTCAGCCTGGAGAATGGGCGGGACGAGCTCTCGACAGATGGAGCAACAAAAAATCTCGTTGTCCAACAGCCCCCACCAGCAGATTATGCACGTTCCCATGGTAGGACAAAATAACTGTACCACTGTCTAAGCGTCTTCCCCATACGACTGGTCGAGTAATGGGGCGACGATATGCCAGTGCTTGATAAAAGCAGCGCTTTGCACTTGGATGGTGAAAAGTGCCATGCCATACTTCCAGGCGCTTTACACTTTTTTTACTCGCCCGGGCAGCTCGAGAGCAAGTCTGCGACGGCTGTCGTGACTGCCGTCACCCCACAAGACTGATATCATCAGCGCTAATCCAAATTCTGGACACTCACGACTACTGAGGAGGAGCACAACGCCAGCGATCAAATAGTCTTCTAGAGCGATTTTGAGGGACATCCTCAATGGCTAAAGAGTAAGAGGAATGTAGTGAGCATAGAGCATCCTTGTCGAAGCACCCACTGGTGAACAAGAAAGGAAGAGCCGAAAGCTGGCCACAAGCTCTAGCCTCAATGCCCGTAGCATGGTCAGTACGATACCGAGCCGCAGAAACGTGAAACGAGCTACTTTCCAAGCGAAAGACATTCCCACAATCGGACCGAGCCACACTGCAGCCCTGTCGACAGAATCGAAAGGCATAGCACGGGATATACAGGAACTACAACACATCCGTTAGCTTTTCGCCTAACACATGGCGAAGCTCGAGAATCTGCGGATGTGATACAATCTGAGCAGATGCAGCCGCGACCAGGGCGGGACCCTGACCCGTACTGACTCGCCGGTAAGTGTATCTCACGCGTTGGGGATAGTAGTCGGCGAAGAAGTGATGGACACCAGATCCTGCAAACGACGTAGAACCAAAGCTTGACTGTCCCTGTTAATAGGAGCAGTTTGTGCGCAGCGTGCACCTTCTGAAGCAGGCGGCCACGACTAACGGAACTTCACTGCCAGGATGACGGAACCTCGCTCTTTTTGTACCAGACCCTCTGAGAAACAAAGCGGGGAGTTCTCGAACCAGCGTGAATACACTCTCCATGCATGTAAGATAGTTAGCAGAAGGTAAACCATCAGAGGCCGGGTGCCTTATAAGCGGCATATCAGCAGCAGAGTTACATCGCCAGATTTTCGCTGGTGAGAGGGAGGAACAGTTTGGTGATAGTCCACTCAGCACCAGTGCACCACGCCCTAGGGGGAACAGATTAGCCACCTGGCGTAGCCAGGAGCACTTGCGAGCCTGGAAAATGTTCGGCCCAACGCGTCCCATACTCGTCGTTAGAAGAATAGTGATTAGGGGAGCCATAAACTCCCGCAGGATTGTTTCGCGTAACTCCAGCTCGGTAAGCCTTCGTGTGACTCGAGGCAGGTGGAACATGTTTTCCGGTATAATACATGAGAGATTTAGCAAGTTCCCAGCCTCTCCTAGCACCTGTCCACACCACCAGGTCTCACGATCCTTCTGTAAGCTCTCTACGCCAAACGCTCGACTCAGGTATCGGCGTTCCTCACTACAGCTGGTGTCGGCTGGATCACGCGCGGCCTGTCCATACGCGACAAGTGGCAAGCTGGCGGTGTGAGACCAGCTTTTTCGGGCGGGCGAGACAAGCCAAATCCACAACTGACAGTACATGGCAGAAAGTACAAGCGTCTCTGCATGCGCAGCCATAGCGAGTTTGAGACCATCGCTCAGACACGGCGGATGAAACAAGTAGGGTGTAGACAGAGAACAGCGTCGGATACTTTGGCTAACGTTTTCGCAAGAGGTTTTGCAGATTATTGGACATTCAGCATCCGGTAGTAGACGAACGTCTGTGGATGATTCCTGCCGCAAGGCAAGCAGGAATATTTGACGCACGAACCAGGCTGCGTGAACGAAGTCCAGACAACCGTCTGACGCGAGTACGATCGGCAGTCAGGTCGCTGACCTCCGCGCCATACTTGGTATCTAATTGCTATGAGGTTATGTGTCAGTGCTGCGGTAGCCAATCCTTGTGTTTGAGAAGGCGGACACGCCACCAGATAGCCAGACTGCCAGTTTTCGCATGAGCGTGAAAACTCTGACGCTCGAAAGAAAACAAGCTATGATCAAACAAAGACATGTCAAGTAGATCTGTCCGTCCAATGTCCTGGATTACCGGCTGTATTACCCGAGGCCAAAAACTACTTCCCAAAAGATGGTGCACACGCTTTGGTGGCAAGGCGGCCCACGTCGTGCGTGTTAAGAAATCGTCCGGCGAAGAGTGACAATGTCAGCACTTCTATAGGCGGAACGCAGACGCGCATGTAGCGGGAAGGTAACAAGGAGGCCATCCTTGACATGTCGAGTCCACGCGCTGCTTGTCTGTAGGCGCGTAGGCGGAGATGACAAACAAGGCAACGACGCGTAACATCGCGACGCTAACATAACTTACACGGACCTCGTAGTCTGACTTGTACATAGCGATTGTGAGACTGGGATCCAGTCAAGCAAAGCGACCTCACCCTGTCACACAATTGCCACCACCGACGCCAGCTTTGGTCAGAAGCGGGGCGTTCTGGGTCTCCGGAAAGGCGTAGGTGATAATTTGGAGTCAGGGTGTTGCTGGGGATGTCATTCTAGAATAGATATCAATACTGCGTCTTGCAACCTGTTTTTCGGAAAGGCCAGATGTTCCACCCGAGTGTCGGTCACGGATGCAGTCCAGAGAATCTATGTCGTTCAGGACCCTGTCATGCCAGAGTGGACACATTGCGACGCTGCACATTCCGAATGAATGAACCAGGAGTGACGAAAACCTGGTCTTACCTTTGAGTGGATGTTGAGACCACCGGGCAATGGAACTCCAACGACTGTCTAATAACCTGACGATGCGTCCAGTGAACTGATGTGGACGTTGACCGGGGAAAGACTAGTTCATTTTGAGGAACTGTGGACGGTGACAACTGTGAGCGTGGATGTTGAGCATCAGAGATACAGTAAAGCCAGTAGACATAGCAAGTGAAGAAAGCAGTAGTGTAATGCATCCATGCTCTCATGTGGTGCGTGACACTAACCATGGGTGTGTGGTTGGGCCCGGTTGTCGCAGGTCTATGTAAGACGGATGTCGTTAGGTGGGCCCTACCCCTGAGCCTTTGATTGCCAGGCAGCAAGAGACGAATAATGAGGCATTTCGCAACACCGTTTGGGAGCCGGTGCACCAAACCAGATGCGCTCTCATATAGCCGTTTGCAAGGCACCGTATAGGCGACCATCGGGCACACACGCGCCCATGAATTTACTACTGCCCGCCTCAGCAGTGAGGCAGTAGGGGCGAGTGACTTAATTTAGTGCGAGTCACATCCGCCACGTCACATTGTTGTTAAACATACCTATTGTGGGCTTTTTATAGGGAGAACGCATTGCCAGGAGGAAACGCACAGTCCTTGGAACACTGCCGCCGAACCATTCGCAGGAACGGGATAAACCCGAAACCCAGCCCGGCTCGCACCAAGAGTTGTTCGTCAAAGCCAGCCTCAACAGGCTCCCCGTGTGCCGTGCAAGGCGCCCCCCCTCAAGCGGATGGGCCTCACCATCCATTGAGAAGCCGGACTGACGGCCCAGCCACCCGCTATTGTGTACGGTCTGTGTACGCCCATGAGTCCTCTTACATAGATAGAAATGCTTGGAGCTTGCCTTGCATTTAAAGAGTGGTGTGGGGCCGGCTCCGTGGGATTTTGTCGAGAACAGTAGACTCTCTAGTACCAAAGGCTCATCGTCCCCACCCCCCCCCCCCCCCCCCCCCCCCCCCCCCCCCCCCCCCCCCCCTGCCCCCCCCCGCCCCCCCCCCCCCCCCCCCCTCTCTTATATCATTCGCCCGCAGCAGTTATTCGTAGTTAGTCATAACTCCATAGTCAAAGTAATACAAAAAGCCAAAAAACTCCATGGCGCTAAGCTGAATTAAGCGGCACTGAGACGCTGCCAGATTCATCAATCATCCGCAGGAGCAGTAGCCTATGAGGGTGAGGAAACACACTTCGAGCTAAAATTGTCCGCGCAGGAGAATCGAAGAGAAATGCAAAGTGAGACGTGCAAGTTGACAAAAAAAATAGAACAAAACATTTTGGAATTGTTTTTCATTTCTTGCGCCGAATTAGTTCACATTATGTATATGTCCTTGTTACCATGACTTTGAAGATATAGTTCTAACAACGTGACATCGACATGTACGACTCTGGTTCACAATTCATCCACCTGGTTCCGGTTTCGGACCATTCCCTTGGGTCGCCATCTTGCAAAGGACGATTACGCGGTTCAACGGTGGCTAGACCGTGATCGGTCAATGACGAGTTTCATTGTGCCTGTCGTCCGAAGTGATGCAAGGCGGGAGCCACACAGAGGGCGGTCGGTCCCATCCTCAGGTGTCTTGACGATAACGAGTAAGATGCGCGATGACGGTCGATAGCACGCCTACAAGGACGCTCATGCTGATAGGAGTGTGACGCAAAGCGCATCTCAAACAGGCGCACAGCATAACCATTGTTTGTTTGAAACTGGGAATTGCATCAGCTTATTCCCATAAAGATTGCGATGACGCAATGCGCTATTATTCATGTGAATCTCGATATTGCCCAACCACCGACCTCCTTAATAGCCAACCCTATTGATCCGAAGGCCTTGAAAAGATCATTACGATCCGACATTGGCCATGGACATTTGCTTCTCATTACAACAATACTGGACGAACATGATGCCGCTGTAGCACGACTAAACTCCCTGTTGAATCGAGAATTGGCAGACTAGTCAACTAGATGATAACATCATAGCTGTTAGTGCCGTCAGCATAGAACATCAGCCTCCAAAGCTTGAGACAGAAAACTAACTTAACCAGTTCAAGTCATCGTGCACCTACAAGACGTGAGCACGGAAGCGCTCGTGTTATAGTCTATCGCTGGGAGCAGCACTGTTACCACGTCGATTAGGCGCAGACAACACGCGCATATGCCTTTAGAACGGCTTCACCCCGAGCCAACCGCGATCAGAAATGAGTTGCATACCTCTGAGGATCGTCACAAGAATAAGGCCGATAACTAATCAGCGTTAAGTCAAAGTCGGTCTGCGCGAGAGCACCTCGAGATCAGAAGTGCTTCGTAAGGTTCAACATTGTGGAATCCAATAGGGCGCGCTCGACAGAAACGTCTCCTCGAATAGCGGAAGGTCAAAGAGGAATGGGGACATAAGGTCAGGTCAGATTCGCACGACGGCTGCGGGGTTTGGTTAATCCCCCCTTGGGGGGAGGAGGGGTGAGCAGAGCGCATGTCGAGGACAGTTGCCGGCCTAGGACCTATCACCTCACCGTCGGACGGTACTGACTAGAGGCGTGACATGTGCACGTGAAGATGGCGGTATACTTCTATATGGCACCACCAGTTCTTTTAGCAAGCAAGCGCCATTATAAGGCAGGTCGATCATATGGAGTCACGAAGGCAGCAACGTATAGTCTAGGTGTAATTGTAACGATAGTGTGTGCCTAGAGATATATGATGTAGTGGCTAGTGTCCGAAGTTGAGGTTGGCCGTGAGCGCGTGAAGATTTGATCATATTGCTATTCAGGGCGGCCGCGTCACCGGAGAACCATATTTGTTCTCCACTGTAGTACTGAATTTCACGTAGTGGGGAGCAGTCGTATGACGCAGACAGGATGCCAATATGCATGGATTGGTAACGGAAGAATCACACCTAATTCTACGACGAATGATATGTAGAGGCGATCATGAAGTCCGATGAGACTAGCGAGTGAAGATCCGACGGGCAAATAATAGCGGTGATTCGTGACCCCAAGATGCGAAAGTCCACCTTTACGTCTCATGATGCTGAGATTTGTTGCAAAAGAGATGTTACACTTCTGGTTAGTTTTGAATCGCACCATGCCGCCGATACGTACGAACAGCTTACCTGGAGAAAAGTCACCGTCAAAGACGTCAGGCAAGCATAAAACTCGACTCCACATAGCGTCGAGACCCAGCCTCGAGGGCAGACGTTCGCTCCGCTAGGGAGATTCATGTGGCGGACGAGCCAGCGTTAGCCACGAGACAAGGCCCTACAGCGTACATAAGACGGATCGGACGGTGGTGAGGCCAGTTAAAACTGCGGAATGAAGAGCACGCTTCGACTCAGACGGTCCAAAGGTCTGTTGGTAGGTGATCGGCGACGATCTCAACATCCGTGTCGGGAAATAACCTCTAATGAACACCAAGCGTTCCTAGAAGCAGTGGATCGGATGAGGTTTAAAAAGAAGCGAGTGTTGCCAGAGAATGTGCCAGCAAACGCACATCGTATAAAAGCATGCACTCACGGACCATCATGAAGCCTCGCGATCCTAGCGGTAGGCTTTGCCTGAAAGCACGACACGCATTAAGCTCATGGAATGGCGACTGACTCGTTGACAATTTGGAATCCACCCGGCGATCATCTTTGCGTGGTAGCGTCGAAACAGGCACCAGAGAGCTAGCGCCGGCACACTTGACTCCGCCGGAATGCGTTCGTACAGTCTTTTGCACAGAACGTGTCCAGTGATAGTGATGGATTGTATAAGTGCGTAAGACCCAATGACGGACTGATAAGTCGGCTTGGGCAGAGGAATCAGTGTAATCTGTGGATACCTCGAAAACTTGCTGCGTGTTGTTTCTGCTTCTCGGGACCCCCCCAAAACACGTGTATAGATTTGCGCGCGGACACAGTGCATGATCTGAGACAACGAAGTTGCCCAAAAGACCTGCCAGATCGCGTACAACAGCCATGTCCCATACAGAAGCTGACGCAATGTGCTCAACAGGAGACCACGGTTTGTGATGGCGAAGGCGGGGACACCACGTGCGGGAGCGCTTCCTCTCGTACGCCAGAAGTTATGCTCGAGAGAAAATAGATGGTTTCATCGCGACAATGTGAGAAACCCTCCGTGTCAGGAGGCGTTTTCTCATCGAGCCGCCTGGGTGACTACTAAGGTTATAATCGTATGGCAAGAACAGCCAACCCTGTGCATAAAAATCCCCATAAAGGACAGCGACATCCGACATTTTAGCTTTAGTAAAGAGCTGAAGTAACCTCCCGATGGAAGTCCGATCCTTGACATAGCACACTACTAAACAGTCAGTAGGCAGAGTACGCGAACACCAAATTTTGCGTGCACTCTTTCGCGACGCTTGTTAATTCCACAGGTACCCCGAATTTTGAACGCACACAGTCGGCTGTTAATCGGAAACATAGTCTATCATGGCGTCTTTTGGCCATGCGACTACACCTGACAAACTTCACTGAAGTGCGCTTCTGGTTCGCAGAGACGCAGTTCTATCTGCTTCATGTTCAGTGGATGTCAGCCGTAACACAGTGCAGGTGGCCTTACAATCATGTTTTATGTGAAGGTAACATGAAGTCACTAATATCGAGTTGACCCAAGGGTGCACACTAAAATCGGAAACCGACTTGCTGTCTAAAGTGCAGTGCGTGTCCGAACGTTGAGAGCACGCCAGAGAAAACGATGATCTGGGTCGAAGGAGTGCGATAGGCTGAACTCCATGGTTTGCGGCGCAACCGGAAACGCAGCCAGATTTTTGAATGCATGAATCGGGTAACGGAAAGTAAGGATTGTAACAAATAATAAATAAATAAACAAAAAAAACAAATAAATAAACTTCAGATACTCATTTAGGAGTTTCAATGAATCACGGGCAATGCTGGTCTTCAGCAAAGCAAAGATTCCCATTTCTTTAAAATGAATCAGTAATCAGAAATCCATATATCAGGAGAAAAGAATTCATTCTATTTCGGTAAATCTCATCAGACCCAAACTTTTACATAACAGTGATTGTGATATAGCGTCAACTGGGGCTGGGATTGACGTTCTTGACTGTTTGAATGACCAAAATCGATAACTTGAGACAGAGATAGAGATGGTAGGACCAAAGTAAAACTAAATAATACATGTAGTGACAGCAATTAGGCTCCATTAGTACAAAGGTAATTTAAGTAGGTAAGTAAGTACAGTCCAAGATAACTAAGTAACCGGTGGTCCGTTGGTCCAAGGTAGTAGAATCGGCCCGTATAATTATCCGGTTTTTGGACACACAATTCCGGCTTTAGATGGTGAAGTACATAGCCTCGGCGATGGCTAAGAGCCGATTGCAGGAATCCTTGTGGGAGAAATAAAGTAAACAAACAATTGTCGTATGGATGAAGTCCGCTGAAGGTAAGAAAGTCCCAACGGTAGCCGAAGAGCACGTAGTTAGAACTGTCCCATGATTTTGTGAGAGGAATGATACTTAACGCGGTTGACCATGTTTGATGTAGGGAGTTTGACATAGGGTGAATTACGCCCCGTGCGTTTGGCTGAAACAGCCAACGAGCAAAGCAGCGGTGTCAAATTGCAAGGATTGCGCCCACGTGGGAGTCCGCTGACTTTATGAAAAAGGGGGATTATCAGTTCAGAACGTCTCTTGTTTGGTAGATCACTAAACAGGGACGCCCATACTCCACATGAATCAGTCAACAATTTGATGGACTACCAAAGCTTCATCGAAGTGGAACGATTGGTATGCCAAAAACATTCGTTGGAACGGATACACTCGAACCACCCAGACTGGCAACCACGAGTTAAGTACGCAAGGCATATCCCTCCTCAACTTCGCAATGGAAGAGCTTCTGTCAGTGCACAGGTTTTCAAAATTTTTGCCTAGTTTTCTACCGGTGAGCGCGCAAACGAGTCGGGTATTATACTGTTTTAGTCAAACAGTAATGATCACACTGGTTAATTGGATCTGCATATAGCAGAAGATACTGCCAGCTAGGCATCATTCCGATTAGTGTGTTTTTACAGAAACGAACACCCACAAGAATTAAAACTGTACACGTAATTACTAACTTTGACAGTTTACAAGATCGCGAAGTCCGTCAAATTTCGACGCATTTTCTAAGGACGAGTTAACTGGACATCGCAGACAGCCGTTGTGCATGTCAGAAAAGGACCGACTACTTGTTTCAGACATACCCGAATCATCCGAAATGCAAAGTTCAAATGTTCCCTACAAAACTAGAATCTTTGATTGTCGGAACTGCTACGATTATTCCTCCGCCGAATTATGGTAGGTGACTTCTCTCCAAGCTAAAATTCAGTGGGATGGCGGAACACTAAGAGAATCCCGTAAGTGTCTTCCTGTTGATCCAGACCTAGCGAGGGTTGAGTAAGGTGCTCCGAGTTCTTAACAACACGATTGGACAACCAGAGATCACACACAGACAACCAATAACAGTCCCCTTTACCCCGTACATAGAAGTCCCCTAGTGTGCCAATTACGTGAAGCAAAGGGACATGAAGAGAAATCGAAAAACAAAGAGTGAAATAAAGTCATTTGAAAGATAGGTAAAAGGTACCAATATAGTTGGAAAGTACAGAAAATAGTATAGAACAATGAGAATAGGCAAGTCGGAAAGAACAAGGGAAAGTTTCGGTGTCGCCGACTAAACGTCTATATACTTTCAAACTTTGTTGAACCGGCAGATTCTCTGACCAAAAGTTTCCCGGAAACGATTTCTAGTGTTAGATGACTCGGCGCGGTAGCCGTTCCGTGATCTAAACCGGTCGGACCGCGGTTTGTCCAGAATCAATGGAATGCCCAGGAGTTCAGTTTCAAGTAAGACTGGAATGATAGGAGAAACCAGTGAGTGTTCCTCCTTTAGCGGATCGTTGAGCCGTAAATGATGAGGTGCTCAGAGGTCTAGATGGATCAAAGACGTAACATGTGTAACACATACTTGAGTCAACGCAACACTGACCACGATTGCTGTCATGAGCAGACCCTCGTGTAACAGTCATGGTGAAGCAAGGGATAGGAAAGAAAAACGAAGACAAGAAACCCAGAAGTACACTAAAATGAGAGAAAAATTTTCCACCAATGCAGATAAGAAAAAAAGTACAAGATAAGAGTTATTCAGGAAATATGGGAAAGGTTCTTGTTGCCACCCAAGAGCGCTTAGGATGACCTTCAATTCACCTAACCGTCAGATTCCTAGACCATTTCCGGAAGTACTGTTTAAGCTCTCGATTGACCAGGCGTGGCAGCCGAATTTTCGTACTAATCTCCGAATCGGGCAGGCAGCTTGTCCAGCTTCATTGGAATGACGCGTCAAGAACGACAATCTGCGGACTGATAACCACGACCACCAGGGGGCCCCATCCTCAGACACAGCAGAGTATTAAGATGACTATTTCTAAACCTCGGTAATGCATTGAAACAAACCCTAGAATTAAGTATAGCGCTAAGAGTACATCTTTCTCCTCAACTCCTCAAACAAACCGGTACACACTCGTAAAATCGTCTCTATGCTCCATTTTGTCCCGTACGATACAAGGTCAGACGAAGCTGGACGCAGTA
>OX104067.1:119565450-119629710 GCA_944474145.2 Dicrocoelium dendriticum | reverse complement strand
AAAGCACTCCTTGTGTAAATGGATTGGGTTACGTATGTAGTTAAGTATTGCTCATGAAAACATAGGCAGTCACACATTTGTTTGACAATGACCTTGCCTAACCTTCTTTATTTCATTGGCTTTTCTTCTCGGCAATTTTAGTCACTACAATGTAGGAAGCAATTATCAAACGGTTCCCTAGTACGCCTGCACGTTCTGTTCAGTCTGTCGCCTGCGGGCCATACTTAATGGATTACCATACGCATTCCAAATGTGGACTGCGATTAGCGCTGAAGTAAACCTTGATCAGTTCGATTATTAAGACCATAACTGGCAGAGACGGATAGTGAGTGAAACTGACTGCAAGACATTGCACTGCACGACCATATTCGAACTTGTTTGATCTCATCAAGTAGAGATAGTAGACGTTGAACCCAGGGACCATTGGAACACTGTTCGAAACTTATACGCCTTTAGACACCGGATCACAGTGGGTAACGCTAGGCGCAACCATGCATGACTGATTGCAGGTAATTTGGAAGTACGTGTGCGAATGGGTTGCGACGTGTAATTCCAATGTATGACTTAATTTTATACAGGAAGTGACTTTTACTTGTGAAACCTATTTCTGCGTAAGGTGACGCTATGTGTCCATTCTCGTCACGTCAAAGTAAACATGTTATATAGATCACTAATGGTCACAGTCATTACGGAAAGAGACCAATACAAATCACACCTTGTGTAGTATGGTCCGAAGATCACCGAACTGGCCATGTAAATCTCCAACAACGGTGATTTGTCTGGAAATGGAAGTACTGGCTTTTTGAATATTTGGCCGAGATGCAAGCAACTTTCGAGCCTCGTTCATCAACTGGTAGAGGTAGTAGCAATGTATCCGCTAGTTAAGGCAGGGAAGAAAGAAATAAAAGATTGATACTAGAAGCCGACTAATAATGAGCTGGTTATATTACCTAAGAGGAAATATGTAGCAATAAACTCAGAACTAGCGATGGAGTTATATTTATTTAGGGATCGAAAAATGAGCGAGTTCGAACTCTGATATAACACAAACACCCGCGCAAAATGCACTTTAACCAGAGGAGCTTATTAGAAGCTACTTAAGGGATGCTACATACGAATGGAGAGAACTTTGGCCTCAATTAACTATGGTATTGTCAACAATAAAATGCAGCAGTCAGGAACTCTGACCTACTTTTGTGCACGCAATGACCAAAAGGCGGCTTTCTAACCACGCGAAACACCGAAGTGGACAGCAACTCTCAGACTTTGCTCAATGTGTTTAAAAATTGTATTACCTGGTTGGTCAAATCGTAAGAGACCAAATCTCGGCAGTAAATTCATTGACAAAATGTAAGTAGTCTGAGGAATACATGCCTGAATTTACACATGACGGTTCCTTTCAAGAACGGTTCACACTTCTAATAGCCTAAGTTTGGGGACATGCTACCCGCGAGATAATGCTTTCTCCTGCTTTTCGTTTCCAGTGGGGAAGTTGTAGTTGCAAGCCCTGAAAACACACAACGGAAACTAACTAGTGTAATGAGCCTGTCGCTTGTTACCAAGAAATGCATAGATATTTGTTGCTGTCTTCGCATTTCCTCTGTCAGGTTTCACGAATTCACCTGGTCCCGTTGGTCAAATAGGTTTAGCGGTTTCCAAGACAGCTCGCGATCTGTGTTATCGTGATCGCCCTTTATAGCGATTGTAAATAATTTGCTTATTTTCAGTTCCACGCTTACCTATTTCGTGGCAGTTGTTTTACAGCTTCGTTTTAATCAACCATATATACATACGCTTGGCTTCGAGCTCGTTTTCCGTGGTTCTCGCTTGGTTGCTACTAGGTTGTTGTTATTGTGCGCATCGCTGCCTGCTCTATTCATGATCGGACTCTACGTACACGTACATTTCAGCATACCACGCGATTTACGGTCGTCCGACGCTAAGGCGCATCAGGATATTTTATATGTGAGGTAAACCTGACTGACTGGATATTCTCCTTTACCGCTTCCTACATATAATTGGTGACCCCGACGAGACCCAATTATATGTAGGAAGCGGTAAAGGAGAATATCCAGTCAGTCAGGTTTACCTCACATATAAAATATCCTGATGCGTCTTAGCGTCGGACGACCGTAAATCGCGAGGTATGCCGAAGTGTATGTGTACGTAAAGTCCGATGGTGAATAGAGCAGGCAGCGATGCGCACAATAACAACAATCTAGTAGCAACCAAGCGAGAACCACGGAAAACGAGCTCGAAGCCAAGCGTATGTATATATGGTTAATTAAAACGAAGCTGTAAAACAACTGCAGCGAAATAGGTAAGCTTGGAAATGAAAAATAAGCACATTAGTTACAAGCGCTACACCTTAAGTTGTGAGGACGTGAATTTGGCAGCCACTACATACACGTTGTCTACTCACTGAAAACGCTACACGAATTACGTAGCGCTAGTGTGTGGATTTTGTCTTAACTCTTTCGAGTTGTACCAAGATCGTTAATGAGAGTGGGTTGTTGTGAATTGTAAATTAATGCTGACCGGTTTTCGGTGAGACCTCTACTTAAAAGCTTAGCAGCGGGCAAGAATTAATGAACCAGGTCAATAGCGTCAAAATTGGGACGGTTTTCCCTCATGTGGATTACCTAGGCTTCTTCTCACTTAAGGTATTTTGACACGTGCACGAATTTAGTTCTCAAATATTATCGAATGCTCCTAGTTCAGGTTCAGATTAAATTTAAACGACGAAGAGAATTAAGATTGTAAGCAAACGCCAGTGTTCAATCGTTAACAAATCTACAAAGATTTCCTCAGATATGTTAGGCTTCTCTAAATACAGATATGTATAGCTGGAGCTAGAGACTAGGAAAGTAACCTTACAACTACGCTGCATGCGCTAACCGATAATAAGTAACATAACCTACAACAATACAAAGTTGGGATTAAATGGTATTAGTTAAGACTAAATTGCAGTGGAAAGACCATCCAATAACTTGCATTACTCTGAATTATATATATTCCTTAGCGGACTGTAGATGGTGTTGTGGAACTCAATCCTTCAGGGACAAGGGTTTATTCCGTATAGTCAACTTCGCCAAAGTAACAGCATCTTTTGTAAACCAAACTCCTCGATATAAGTTGCACATTTACGTAAATAACTAGAGAAGTTTCTGAGTTGATGTGGTTTCTCTTTTGACTCATTCGAACAAACGGTGAGCAACTGATACGAATTTCGTCCAATCCGTGTCCATTAACCGAATCGGTTACACTGGTCCCCTATTGGCTGAATGGCTCGCTCGGTTGGTCCATCCGTACCATCTCATATGACATTTCCATCACAGACGGTAGCAATATCATCACAGAAGGAAATAATTGCCCTTGTTAAAGCTTATTTTAGTTGTTGTTCCCAAAGCTGACTATAAAACCTCGAAATCACTGATTCTGCTGACTGTGTGGACTTTTCAAGACAATCCGAGTCAGACTTGATCACCAAAGCAGTCACCTCTCTTGTTCACGTAATCCGATTATCCAGCTGCGATCGAACTGAGGTCGACGGAGCGCTCTCAAATGTTCCGTTTTAATTCTACTTTTTACAGACCGTCATAGATCTGTAGAAACAGGACCAGATCACATTAACAGTGACACTGAACATAAAACTACCTATATATTTTATAACTTCATGTACTCTTCGTAAATGAGATTCTTCGATTAGCTCATGTTTAAACTTTGTCGATGACAGTTTGTAGCTAACCATATTTTCTACGTCCATGCTCAATGCCCGGCGTCAGTTGCACGATCTGGCTTGCCTATACGGTGGCTGAGCTATGAGATAAGCAATGAAAACCCCCCCTTTTACCCCAATGAACTAGGCAATGTTGTAATCATGCTAGCGGAAGTAAGGCATCCAGATTTGGCTTTCGTATACTCACATCTGCACTCTGCTGATGCTATTTCTTAGGAATTATAAGAGTACTCTAGCCATACGCGCAAAAGTTATGTGCCCACAAATTAGAAAGTTGCGATTTCGCCACTCATAATATCTAAGCAAATATTTTAAAAAGTAGCATCTATTAAAGATGTCAAAATAGAAAAAAAACGTATGCGAAAGGTCCCACTAGATCAGATCCAATTGCGAGCACGACATCCTTAGGAATATGGTGAGAAAGAATAAACACAATGTGGAAGAACTATGTTGTAATTATTGTGTGCATTGAACTATTATATAGGATGCGCGACAGCGTGTTTTACCTTGAATGTAAGCAGTTAGTTGGCATCATAAAGAGTACACGGAGTTAAGTATCAAGATGATTAATAGCAATGGAGTCTAAAAAGATCTCTGGAAGTTCTACTGCATCGCGGACTATGTTTCATTACCGGTGTATCTGCATGCGTCTTTTCCCCGCCACAAGTCTTCTCTGAATGCAGGTTTATCCTTTCGGCTTCCACAGAGGCGGTGCATGTGTACGTACCGTGCAATAAGCATCTGTAGTGGTATATGGTCTGCTCCTTTTTGTCCAATGTTCAGTTTATGTCACACAATTTCACCTTCGCCCTATAAAACCTGAACATCTGTTATCAACAAAAGTCAGTTCTTCTGAACCCCCCGGAGAATACATGAGTTATCGTTCTTTGCAAGGTAGCACAACCGAATTTATATGTGGTTGATTTTAGCGAATCATATCCTTCGTATACGCAAATCATGGCCTGTGGTTTATAGCAGGTAAAGTTGATAATTTTAATACCGAGATTGAGAAATGTTTAGACGCTGGTGACTTGTTTTAAAGAAAAACCTTTTTTGTGGTATCGGATTTTCGATTCTGAAAGGCAGCTACCTTTTACATCATGTTCCTTAATATTTGTTGCGCAGAATGTGTTAAGAAATACGCAGCAAGCAAAAAAGTATACGATTGGACATCGCGTAATTGTATATTTATACGTTTGCGCTTATTGGAGTCTCTCGTTGTTGGTTTAAAGAAGTCAAAGGAGGAATCTCATCACTCGGGTAAGTTCATCACCAATCGAAATATCCCAGCCATATTTATTTAGCAGTTTTCTGAGACAACTGTTGGCCTCCATTGATGCAATAAACCGCTGGTCTCTCAATGCCCGACATTTGTGTCAACACTATTGCATCTGAATATCATTTCACAAAGCACCAATTACAAGATATTTCAAGTATAACTAAGCCGCATAAGCAGGTTAAGCAAGGGATTTGGCAGTGCGCACCATTTTTCTGCCTGGAGAGCAAGAAAACTTTCCCATACATGACGGAACAAGTAGTGCGATGCGGCTGACGATTCAATTAAATAACGCTTCGGAGAAAAATCCAAATCCAGCAAGAGTGCGCATACCTGGTGGCCCGTCAGAGAAATGAGTAACAGACAGATAGACCGACTTTCTCACTAATAAGCTGACATTGCAAGTGCTACAGTTATTGAGCTACTTACTCACGATTAGACCCACCGTTGTACTATGGATTTATTACTAACAATACGAATTATTTTGATTAACTACTTAGCTTACCGATTTATAGGAACTTAAAGACACAAGAGGTCTATTTGACTTTTCTTTAAACATAATTATTTTTCTTGAAATTCGGGTATATTGGTAACTGAAGTATGGAAAACAGATGGCAACGTAATCTACTCAATTTGCGGGTTCAGATGTGTTTACTTTGCTCCATGTGAAGGGATCTTTCTTAATTTGCGATTTCATAATTCTTCAGCACCTTCGCGCCGTATCATAATGATTGGAACTCTACCTCACTGGCCAAGTAAACTTCAGTTTGAGTATAGTGTCTACCTAGCGACTCCAAAAGACAGAAAAGTGATTCACTTACTTTGTGTTGTCCGAAGGCATCCAACAAATCGACAAGTTGTTGTGCATCTAGGGGGAATCTAATCACCGGTCCAGAGTAACTTGATGGAACGTCCGGTACCCAGTAATCTTGCCACAGCTCTGAGGCCTTTCCTTGCAATGCGTCGTCACCTGAAGGAAGAGTATGTGTTTAGATGCGGATAAAAGAAAGTTCTGGCTGTTGGCTTTTAACAAGTTTACCGGCAGTATGTTGATAACAAGTAGCAACCCGAAAGGTCACTAGCACCAAATTGTCGTGCACTAGGTTCGAATTGATTGCCGAGAAGCTTTTCTCTCCAATTTAGAATCCTTAACATGAAAAGCTCTTGTAAATTAAAACAATTTTGCTGCTGTATCAATGCTTGCTGAAAGATCGCTCAACGACACGTATCCCATTTCCGTTAGGTGATATAGTCAGTTTAAATCGCAAGACGATATAACATTGACCTAGTATTGTGCTCATTAGCTCCCTTTGGTAACGTAAACAGGTTGGAAACTATCAACTGTCTTGATATGAATAGCCTGGTCAGTCAATTAAAAACCCAATTCTGCCCATTTTTCTGTCATCAGTATGTTCCTTATTGCAATTCCCACGCTTTGTATCCAAAGGAGTTTATCAAGTACCTGCTTACTCACCCATATTAAATTATTGTTTCATTGTCCAGTGTTATTATGATCTGTAAATCTGAATCCATCCGCGCCAGAATAGCTCCGTACTCAAACAAGTCTTATACAACTGCACGACTTGTGTAGTCCATGTAAAAACTACGCCGAGATTGGATATTACCAAACCCATTAGTGGTACCCGTGCTACTAGTAATGTGCGCTTAGCGTTATGTTAATTTGGGCTACGGACACTTGGCATTCAGACCAAGAAGGAAACCGTCATATACTAAATAAATAAATAAATAAATAAACTTTTATTCTCGACAATGCGAGGCACACCTGTACAGGCATGATCATGTTTAGCTAACGTAGTGTGATCAAAATGTACAAAGAGTACATGTTTGGCATAACAGTGAATGTAAGTGTATGGGTGTATATATGTATGCAATTGTCTATGAATGTAGCTTGTATTTTTGAATGTGCCGCAGAATTTTTGACTGTTTGTTATCGGTAGGAATGTGAGTATAAGCGATTGACGTCCGTGGGTTGGATACCATTTTCCGGATGTCCACGGGCCAGTGACTTTATTTTGTGGCGAGTCACATCCGCCATGTCACAGTGTTGATAAGCGGACATTTGTGGCTTTTTATAGGGGGAACGCTTGCCGGGCGAAAACGCACCACGTCCTGGAACACTGCCGCCGAACTATTTGCTGGAACGGGTTAAACCCGAACCACCCAGCTGGCACCACGATGAGGTTGTTCGGCTTAAACTATCTACCTGGCGAGTCCAAACCTGGACGAAACCGGTCGATGATGGAATGCGGTGTTGGGAGAAAACATCTCCGAAACTCTACACTTCGGGTCAGGTTCCAGTGATCGAAACGACATGAGTTTTATTCAAAGCCAACTGTGTCCTCAATTGTCGCAACATAGCAACTCGGCAGTTATTCTAAGACCTAATAATGATCCAAACATCATTTTTCCTCATAAGCACCTGGCCATACTCATAAAGAGTACTTTTACTTTGTAGATAAATGTTCCCTTCGAGCCTAATTAAGATCGGAAGTATATGGAAAATTTAGCAAATCCTTCGCACTGATAAATAACTGCTAAGGAATCTATGGCATCCGCATGAACCGAGTTTGTCTGCCATCTGTTGCTTGGAAGTTTAACGACCTAAGAAGCATGAGTTGAACTGTGCTAAGTTGTGCGATACGCTGTATGTGATACTAATCAGCAAACTGCCTTGTGCCGCCAGTCGAAAATTACATTGTGCTCGGAGCCGCAGATTCGCAATTGTTACGATGTTACAGGAACTCTGTCCGTATTCTCGGTACTCAAGAGACATGCAAGTGGACAGTTCCTTCTCAGCATGGAATTTCCAGCCGCAAATAAGGTGAATGAGAACTGAACTCAAACCGTCGTAATTTCTTTCAGTACCACAAAACACCAGTCTATTACGCCTGCCGAGAGCAGGGGTACGGCTTTGTTGTGTTGGAATAATCAGTGGTTTTGTTGACATTCTCAAGTCAGTCTACGTCTAAGTATTCGCAAGGATCGAAATTAATTTAATGGGAACAGGGAACAACCTACGGCAAAATGCCGAAGTATAGACATTCAGAGGATAATCCGAAAAAGTGGATGTCTTAGCAATACGCCGGTAAGCTGTACGAAATTTTCATTATCACGCAAGCACCAGAACTCTCGTATAGACTAAGTATACTGTGATAGTTGCTCGGTCCCCTAACCAACCTCAAACCAACTACCTCGGATTACAAGGCAAGACAGTGATCCCACAATGCGGAAATCCAAGGTAAGAGTATGGTCATGTCGCCTTTGATAGAATAACACGACGGGAAATAACTTTCGGGTTTGAAAAAGAGGCAACGTCAATATTCCAAGTAAACTAATCAGCATTTTCAACACCAATAAGAAGCCTTGCATGTGCAATTTGTAGCATGCTTTAAAAACATACCTGTTGGTAGGTTCAACAATGGATAGTTGCTCATTAAAGCTAGTAATTCAACGATTGCCGCAACATGTGAGGATCATCTCATTGCAACGGATGTTGTTAAAACCAATTGAGTAAATGTGGTGATACTACTCATTACCTTAAATCTCACGTTGTACCAGATGTCCTTTCGCTCCGTTGAAGCAGTAAGTCTATCTGCATGATATTGTATGTAAAATGACATTCCTTTATCCCTGTGTTCACCAACCTATTTATGTCCTGTCCCTTCCGCCTCCGCTGAATATAATAGTACATTATATATATATATATATATATGCGCCATTTGCTTGCTTGTGTTTGCTTTGAAGTAGTGTGGGCCGGTTCCGTTGATGGAACTTGGCTCCCATCCGCATGCCTCCCGGTCTTATTCCTTCGGGTTTACACTGGATATGGGGTATGTGGTTGGAGCTGTGGGTGGTGCAGCGGAAGCCATCCAATGTCCCTCTCGGACATTTTGTGCTTATCACGGATTCACTTATAACCAATTTCTTTTATATGCTCATTTAGCGAGAATTTATGTCCTCATATGCGTTCACTTTAATCGATACCGGCATTTTGAGTGATTGGCTGCTGTTCGACATCCAAGTTGTGGCTGCACTTGATGTGCATTATGATAAGGTGCCTACCTGTCTATTACCCACTACCTCGTCCATACTGGCTCCAGGAGACAGTTGGTCGTTGCTGGAGGGGACGGGGTGCACGGTCCTTGTGGTCGTGCTAAGCTCGAAGAGTGGTTCCCTGCACTGAGTGTGGAGCGGACTACGGTCCAGCCACCGCCTTGTGTGCGCTTGATTCCCCAAATACGGCTTATTTGTGTTTGCCTGTGAAGGAGTGTGGGCCGGCTTCGTTGATGAAAAGTGGCTCCCATCCACATGCCTCCCGGTCTTATTCCTTCGGTTTACACTGGATATGGGGTATGTGGTTGGAGCTGTGGGTGGTGCGGCGGAAGCCACCCATGGTCCGTCTGTTGGTGCAGGCGTCCTGTGGCTGGCCACAGTGACAGGAAAATCCGAAACCGGATGCCGCCAACCACAAATACCGTTTATGCCTATTCCTATCTACTGGGTGTGTAGCACCCAAATAATCTTTATATCACTAATACTGGTGTCAAACGCAAGACGAACAGATATCCACTAGTGGTCTGTAACATCCTACGTTTGTCGTCCTCAGACACAAATATCCATCAAACAGGCTCTATCAAGAAGACAACCACCAAAGGTTCATTGTAACTATAGGAAGATCTCTCACATCTCATGAGATCCTGAGAAGGGCAGCAGTTCCAACTCATCAGGATTTAGTGCGACAAAGCATATCAATTGCCTTGCAATTCCTGATGCAAAACCCAACCATCTCACAAACCTTAGCCAAGACTTCAAAAAGAGCACAGAATACCAAAGCTGTTCCAAAACAAAAGCTTCTCTCTTTGTCCATCCAAGAAAGAAAGGTAGACCAAATCCCCGTGTGACCAATGTGGGACGTAGATCTACAAAGAACACGCTGTCTTTCACGGCAAAATTTGTTCGTACTATTGTCTAGTCAGCATTGGCAACTTTTAGCAATTTCCCTACAAGTTCTTATTTTCCTTTAAGTGTTACATCAGATCTCGCAAACAGATTAATGTATTTGGCCGATGGTCCGAATAAACTTTTGAACGGATTCTGAACTGCGTTAAATTCATCCATACTCAGCTTTTCAGTTGAAGCTGTTTGCGTTTATTTTTCCTTTGGTTTCTCTGATAAAATATGCACAAGTGTGTTACACCCAGATAGAGGGGACCGTGAACAAAACATTTCATTCCCCGTAAATGTTGCACTTCCGCATTGAGGACTAATAAGTATTTTCACCGTAAGTTTGCTGTGATATAGGTGGAATGGGTCAAATATCTTATAACGGATGTCCAACTTAAAGTCAAACGAAGTTTGTCTCCAAATGGTTTACAACCATTCAGTGAGGAAATGGGTACATGGTATCTAATAGTCCACAAACCTAATTAGCACTGTAACAACTTCAAGGAACAGCCTATGGACACAGGCGTATACAGTGTCCGTAGCATTCGGAAGTGGTATCACAACATGAACAAGCGACATTGGTGCACATACTTGTCACATTTGAACTCTCCTTATCCGCCAAGTTAGTATCCACGGTGTTACTGTACTCCGGTGCCTGAACTTCCTTGCTCATCAAAAGATCCCTGTAGAGGTTGTAAAGCTGAGGAAGAGTAGATCACAATGGCTGAACACTTGACCAGTTTAATAAAACAGATGGAGTGAAACAAAATAATTAAAAGGAATTACTTGACGCTAAAGAGATTTTCCACAACCACTAAAACCGGGCAGGCCAAAAGGGCATCAGCGACATGCCCGTACGCAATACCGATGCTTCACTGCAGCGAGACCACCACCAGTCGAGCATGGGCTCTGGATACTGCATGAGTAGCCTGTACCTCTGGGTAGGCTCGAAAACACAATCTCACAACTATAAGGCAGGCATGTGATCCATAAGACCACAGGGCCGCACAAATCGCAGTCACTCATAAGGATTCGAAACAGTTAACCGACATTGTCTTTTGGTGAATACAGCACGATAACACTCCCGGTGTCATTGTATAAGACTAAATAGGCGCAAATCATGCTCACAGAAACCTGTTAAAATTTGGAAACATCTTGCTCATGAACTTGTAGATGCTAATCAACGCGTCGGATGTATTCTTCAGTGTCAACTCAAAACCAAGTGTAGTTCCTTTAGTAATTCTCGCCAACTAATTTATCTGTAAAGCACACCGAGGGGATGAGGAGAGAGCTGATCAGAATAACAGCAAATAAGTTGAAGTAATGGATAAAATACCCGGACGTTGTTTGTCCAACAGCGTATGACAATGTTTGACATACGTATAATTTTAACAATATAGCTGCTTCTAATTTCATGCTTAAACACCACTTAGAGAATTACAATGTGGCTGAGCTACGGAGCAGGAAAGATATTTTGAACAATGAACAATGGTTTAGCAGAGGTAAAATAGCATGTGGTTGACAAGTCCCGTAGGAAGGTTGGAGTACAAATTGGAATTTAAAGGATCATCGAATCAGTAAACCGTTATGGCAAGTGTCCACCGAGTTAAATGCACTACTGCAAAACAGGCTTGAAGTGAGAATGGGATGTACACAAGCAAAATAGTATATAGAGCTGTTATAGTTCAGTAATTGCATGAGGAATAAAAAAACTAGAACGCTCATTCGTTTGTTTCTTCCTTTGAAAGATATGGTATGTTAATCCAGTTTAGTTACATCCAACCTAATCACATGGACACTTCTGCATGTATCCTTACCGCCACGTTACGTAGAGGGACGCTGAGCACATGATTAGTTTTGCGTTATTTTCTCCTCCAAGTGCAACGGACTATTTCAAATAATGCAAGTTGGAAAGCGTTTCATCTAGGCATTGTTTGCATAGCGATAATATAGCGGCAGGGATATCGTGAGCCGGAAGGGCATTCCAGGCACGGGACAATCAAGTCGACTGTAGTGCGTAGCTAGTTTGAGCTGATGGCCTCTCAGTATGGTATTTTAAGGCAGCTGCAACAGATTGCGACATGGGTGTGTTGGGTTCGTCAATATTAAGTAAACTATGATTGAGTCTCCTCCCTGACGTCGCTTTGCACCAATGTACAATCTCAGGGACTGCAGTTTGAGTTGGTAGGAGAGATGAAACAATCATCTAGCGAGTTTGGTTGCTCAATGTCGTGGAGATTCAAGTGCTTCCACGTCGCGCTTGCGCCAGAGACGTCAGGCCTGGATCGAAGATTCCACGTGAGGACTCACGTAGGTGTACCGCATTTGCGGAAAGATTGATGACTCGAAATTGCTGAAAGCTTTTCGCACGCGTCCAAGATGTTAACTAGCTATTTTTGAGGACATTTCAGCCTGTATCGAGCAATCAAGATCGTCCTGCACCATCACCCCGAGGTCGTCTTCTTGGGAAGCACATTGCAACTGCTGGTCCTCAAGTAGATATTCATAGACAAGCTAATGGCGTATGCTTACGACTTTACACTTGGTCACTTTGAATTGGAGTCGGCTGTCGGATGACTACACATAGACCCTGTCGAGATCCTTCTGCAATGCCATGTGATCATCCGATGTCCTTATACCATACCAAAGCTTGATATCATGTGCAAATAGGAAGAAATAAATTTGAGAACTAAACGTGGTCCCAGTACCGATCCTTGAGGCACGTCACACTGGACGTCAATCGGGTCGGAAATGGAGCTGCGGACTCTCACATTCAGCTGACGATGAGCGAGGAAGTTGCCGATCCAACCGAGTATAGGGTCACCGATTCTATGGCTTCGTAGCTAGTGAAGGAGAATGCGGTAGTACAACCGATCGAACGGTTTCGAGAACTTCAGGTAGACAAAGTCGACTCCCACCTTGACATCGGCTGGCTCGGTTCAGCATGCTCGGGCTAGCAGCAAGTTTGTAGTGCAGGATCATTTTCGGCGGAATCCGTGTTGCTCTGACATTAGGATGTTGTTGCTCTCAAGATATCCCATGCGCGCCTCATTAATTATATGTTCCATTACTTTGGCTACAACTGAGAGGATAGTGATTGGACGGTAGTTCAGTGGCTCCGAAAGCCTACCACTTTTCTAAATAGGAGTGATTACTCCATGTTTCCAC
Source organism: Dicrocoelium dendriticum (assembly GCA_944474145.2). Classification (NCBI taxonomy): domain Eukaryota; kingdom Metazoa; phylum Platyhelminthes; class Trematoda; order Plagiorchiida; family Dicrocoeliidae; genus Dicrocoelium; species Dicrocoelium dendriticum. Next base: position 119,616,562 of record OX104067.1, on the reverse strand, counting down.
GTTATCAGAACCTGCATTTCGTCGAGACAACCTTGAAAGAACCGAGCTAATGTTTCGGCAAGTTTTAGGACCGCTGTCTTCATGAACTTTGATTTGATGTCGTCCATGCCAGATGAGCTGTGCACGCGTACTGCCAGCGTTTTCATCACATTGGCTGCCGTAAACGGAACGTCAGTTAACCCTGAAGGCGATGGAAGCTGGGTCAAAAGCGGACGAAATGTTGATTTACTCCGGGAAATATGGATGAAGTGCTGGCGAAACCCGTTTTCTGCATCTTTTGCAGTTTGCGCAAGACCATCTATTGCACGTAGAACTGGGATCCCGCACTGCACTCTGCGGAGCATTTGCACGTGTCTATACAGCAACTTCGGATTTGTACCGACTTTCGCTGCTAAGTTCTGTCGGTGCTGGAGTTTGTCTCCGTCGATCAACTTGACGCAGTGGTTTCTTTGAGTTGTGTAAACACTCCAGATCGGATTACTTGGACAGAATGTGTAAGCGCTCCGGGCTGAATCTCTTAAGCCCAAGCATTTTCTACTACTGCTCCTCAGGAACCAACTCACTTGCTTCAGGCAAAGTATCTTGATTTCTGACGCATTTGCTACTAGCTCAGGGAATCAAGTGACCAACAACATTAAGGAGACATCGGCGGCTTCTCGGCCAGGAAGGACCATTCGGTTTCTCAAACGAAGTTGGTCAGTATATCGTAATGTGTAAGGACATAGGTTTCCAGATTGTTCTCACTGATGTACTCCGAGTAACAGGTGTAACGAAAGAGCAAAATCGCGTAATGGCTGCGGCCAAATAGTGCATCTATGGTCACGGTGTTGACCATTAGTTCCTCGTTAGAGAGCACAAGGTCCAAAACAAAGGGTGTGTCACCCGTTCGGAATCGCGTGGGAGAGGTGACATAGTTGTACAGAGGTACATGGGGGATCACCTCTTGTAAATTAGCCTGGAATTGTTCGCTGCGCGATGCTGGAACTTCGAGTGCGAGCAGGAAGATGACCCCCATCAGAAGGACGTGACTGTGTGGTCGTGCCAGGACTGGTTTCATCAAAGAAGCTAAGCACTGATCCATTTCCAAGGTGGACATTGGAGGGCGGTTAACTATTGCTAGTAAACACAGCGCCACGTCTCAGATGCATACAACCCCAAAGTGAATCGACGACTTACGTTTCTAGGTCCTCAATGATATCAACGGGCAGGTCGGATCGATAAACCAGGAGCAGTTCCTCTCCTCTGCTAGGCCGATCGTTTCCTAGGGAAGTCATGCCTGGTAGTGAGATCTTAACATCCGTGATCTTCGTGTTCAATCATGTTTCGGGGACCATAACCAGGTATCATGGCGTGGGGACCTGACGAATCCGAAGTTTGGTTAGCTTTCAGAAGACCTTGTGTATTGGTATACAAGCAGGTCAGGGCATCGGTGGTCGGAAGCGTGTTTGTGAGTGCTGGTATCCGGTGAGGGTCTACGCGGACCCTAAGAGGGTCGGCTGCCTGCCGTTTATTCTAAGACAGATGACGCAGACACTAGGGCCACTTCAGATTGTTTATGGAGCCCTCAACGCCAACAAGAGGGTGACCATCCTGTCCTCCTTCACCTGTCAGTGTGCTTTGGCACTGTTTCCATTCTGAGCTACATGGTGACAGAATTGTATAGGTAAGTTGCTGGCTCAGGGTTACATTGTCTATATGTGGCCCGGTGCCTATTGCCTTTGTACGTATTTCGAAAGGCAGCATTTTACGCTTTCTGTGCCACATTTCGATCACATGTTCTGCCATCAGTTCGGAGTGCAATGATATTTTTATCACTCGGGGACCACACCCTTTGTAGTTAGGTGATAGCGGTAACCTTGGTGTCGAACTAGCAATAACATTTTCGAGTGAGAGTACTTCAAAAATAAAACGCCATTCATCCCAGTCATGCGCTTTGACCTCTAGCTCGCTTAGTGACTGGAGCTCGGGGACACTGAGAAAAAGGATAGATTTTGCGTCGTGTATTTTTACGGAAGTCATCCGGATTTTGTTTCTGTTTCTGGCGTTCGCTCCAACGAATATCTGGAAATATTGGAACAGTGCATGTGGTGGTTCGGAGGTGAGTGGCTGACAAGAGAACTGCCTCTGCATCATCACCTTACTGATGTGTTACCCGGAGTAACGGCGGTTCACCTAGATGTACGGAGTTTGTGTGACGGAGGAGACGCCTCATACTGAGTGGTTTAGCTTGAACCCCTATTAGTTGACACAAACGGTCCCACTGTTTTTTGTCGTCTACTATCTTGTTGTTCGCGATCTATGTAAATGACTTGCCGGGAGAGCTAGGTGTGTCATCATTAATGTTTGCTGACGACCTTAAGCTCTGGAATATTGTGGATATCCCGGGGGATTCTGAGGCAATTCAGCGTGCCTTGGATAGGCTCTGGAATGGTCTATCTTATGGTTGATGCCCATAAATAGGACGAAATGCTCTGTTCTCCGAATCGGAGCTGCGTATCTTCCCACCCGATATGTTGTCGGCGGTGGTGAACTCCCTGTTGTCACGCAGCAGGTTGATTTAGGAGTCGTGCACGCATCAGCACTTCATTCTGGAGACAACTGGAAGAAGGCTGCTTGTCGAGGGTTTCGTATGATGTGGTTTATCCGCCGCTCTTTCGGAATCTTAACGGCCAAGTTGTTTGTGAAGCTATTTTCGGCGTCCGTCCGACCCCACCTTTAATATTGTATTCAGGCTTGTCCACCACGTCTTAACCGAGACAAAACGCACTTGAAATGGGTGTTACGAGTGGGCACTCGGTTAGTGCAAGGTCTACGGGGACAGACGTATCCTGAACGCTTGCTCAGTTTGGGTATGTACTCCATGCACTACCGAAGGATAAGAGGGGACCTGATTCTCACTTATCGTATTTTGACGGGTAAGATTGGCCCGGACTTGTCAGGGCTTTTTAGTCCGCTACGTTACCTAGTCTCCGCGGTCGCCCACTGAAACTGCATAAACCATGGTCTGATAAGATTAGGACGGAAACTCGTCTATCGCGCCGAGTTATAGGTCGCTGGAATTCTCTTCCAGATCACGTGGTTAGGGAACCTACGGTTAAGGGTTCTGCGCGCCAGCTCAATGCTCTTAGGTGGCAACAGCAAAGCTTTCCTTTTTCCTAGCTGACTCACCTTCACTTTTCAGTTCTTTTTTATTGACTCAAATATCTTGGTATTACACTTGCTTAGCTCTTACAACTTTCTCTTTTGCCTTCTGCGTTTACTTTTTTCTCTTACTTCACATAACCGACCCAGCAGGGACTGCTAGGGCAGGATACGTGGGCATTAATTGGTTGGACAGGGTGTGATGCGGTTTTTGTTTTAGGTCCATCAGTATTTCAAAGTTCGCCAACTCCTGGTTCAACGACCCGCCGAAGAAAGAACACTCACGGGATAATCCTATTGTTCCAGTCCCGCTTGAACTTGAACTTGAACTTATCTTTTATGAAGTTCGCCCCGGATTCAGTCACATTAGAGCATATAACAGTTAGAGAATTATTGTAGTGCATCATGTTCTCCTTTTTGGAAGGATTAGTGGCTGCTTTCTTCGATTGGACAAGTGGTGCGGTCTTGAGTCCCTTTGTGATATTGGCAATAGTAAGTCGTTTGGCAGCGGGCAGGGTTGTAATGGGATTTGCCTCCGTCATATGGGTAGCAACAAAGGACACGTAGGTTGTCGGCCCTCTAACAGTTTCAATGTGGCGAAGTATTCTGTTGTGGAATATGTGGCGAACGCATGTTTAGGAGGAGACGCTAGTGTCGCAGTGACTAACTCTGGATCGTTACTCTTACATTTGCTTGATGTTGAGCATCGAGTTCGAGGCACTGATTTGTCTGGTTTATGTGAGACTGTTTTCACGGCTGCTGCCTGATCTACAAACTTTGTCAGCCTATCGTATTTCTGCGCCAACACAGTTATACGTCAGACGTCAGTCGTACTATTGGTTGGATAGCGCTGCGTGTATCTGGCTATTTGCCATCGCTAACATCTACTAGCTCTGCAAGTTCTTGGTGCTGAAACTGTGCCTACCAGGCTATAAAGATTAAACTGGTTGCTTTACGATTGATTCCTTCAGACTTTAGCGTTTTCCTACCACGTGTGATTATCTGCATTTGACAAATTTTATAGATATTTCATCGTCTTGTCATTCGCAAGAATACTGGAGTCCAAGTGACAAGTTGCTCAATGACGTAAACAGGATGACAAGCAGATGGGCTGAAAATCAATTCGGAATCACAGTTTATCGGTACACTTTTCTCTCAAGAATTAACGTCCCGCTTCAGATCGTAATTCACGATTACTTCCGTAAAGCTAAATGAATAATAGCCAGCAAAATCGGTTTGATGACTTCGGATGCAAGCGACCGGTGTGTAAGGGTTGGTGATTAATTGACTGGCAGTTATCCATTACCCATTAAGTTTGTATAAGCTATGTTGGTTGAGAACAGTGGCCAGTTTGTGACTAGATTATTATGTTTCGAACTAACTCAGAAAAACTTGTTTGTTTATTTGTAATGGTCAATTCCTCCAAGGTACCATTTGTGCTTGATGATATACACTGAAATTGTTTATGAATTAAATCACATAGAGAGGTAACTATAATTGTAATTTTTTGCTTAGTAAACCACTAGCGTACGGACAAACAGTATCTTCCTTCCACACTTAGCCTGCGTGAAAAAGTTCTGGAAATATTATTCAGTTTAAATCAGTTGAATGAATACAAGCTTGCTTAAAGTAGACAAATGCACCTATATTTATAAATTAAACCTTATATTTGAATGGATCATTCGCTTTTGGAGATAATTTAAACAAACCTCACTCAACGCTTGCAGCTAATAATCAAATCTATATTAAGTTCACTGACGCCAATAAGTTGGTCACAATCTCCCCTAATAGTCGAGGACGAGAATGGGTCAATCCACTTCTTACCTTGAGATGATTTTGCTCCCCTGCATATTCCAAGGTTTGATATATCATCCATGTACATCGTCTGTGTGCCTCTAAACGAGCTTGATATCGTCGATACCATTTCTGGATAAGGATTGCTGCACCAATACCTGCTTGGGATATAATCAAAATAGTTGAAAGTGAAAAAATTTGTTCCCGCCTGCACTTTTACATACAAGATGTTGCCGTTTGGCTCACATCAGTAAAGTTATTTTCGTGACAGAAACTGAAGTTAATTAAATCAGTGACATTAGGAAAACTGAAAAAACTAAAACAAGATAACATCCGCGGGTACAATACCAGATTTTTGATGTTGGTGGCCACTGTGTTGATCGACCTATTGTCTCCAGTTCACAAAGATCGGACGCGAACGCAACCTCTTCACTCGTCCCCCATCTTCATCGCAGCTTGGATCAAAACTTCTTCATCTTCATTTTGGTCTCAATTTATTCGCAATGATATTTGCACCTCTATTTTCTGCCGGTTCAAAACTAACCCCGTGGTGCACCGACGTCTCCTAAAGCGACACGCATCCATCTTTGTGGTGGACAGACTGTCTACTAGAAGAACTCTTTGTTTACATACGGTAAAATGGCTTAATCATTCCAAACTACAGCTTATCTGCGAACTACGGAATATAACTGGCCTGAGCTCTTACTTTTGTCTGCAGTTTGTAAACTACTTGTCGACTTCAATTCAAACGCTTATCTGTACACATTGTTAATGGGGCTTAGTAGCCAGACCTAAACATCGGCATTGCCAATTATGTGTGTACGACAGGTTCTTCAGTCAGCTCCGTCAAGCATTAGTCCAGAAGTCGCTACTAACTATCGTCTAAAAGGTGAACTTCAGCGCTAAATGTGGACACTGGAACAAAGAAATCCATCTGGCCAAAATGGCGCTTACAAAGCTTCTCTGAAACTCGGATCTCAGTCCATCCACTTGCGAGCAACGATCTCATATCACAATGTCTGGCATCGAATTGCAACACTAGGCCTTTATATAGCACTTATGAAAACATTAGCCATTTTCACAATTCATTTAGCTTTAAAATGGCGATAACTTTACACTTTGATCTACTTGTTTTACCTAGCATCTTTCACACTTGAAAACCAACTTTTCATGCAACTTTCTAAAATTCGTATAATACTTGGGGAGGCTAGCCAATGCCATCTGCTAAGGTAGTAACCAGCGTAGCAGTGGAAGACAGGTCATGCTAAATCTCAGTTAGCTTGCAAATTGTTTAGCGTAGTGGACTTCTCCCAAAGCTCAGTGGTTTAAGCGGCTAGTTAGTTGGCATCTGCCCCTAGCTGTCATGGGTTCGATCCTCAGTATGGGACCGAGGGAATACGCGGCACTGACGAACCCCATATTAGCGCGAAACACGTCTGGTCCTTCTCCGGACCAGACTGCGCTAGGTAGCTTGTGAGCAGCTGTGACGAAAACATTATAGTTACAATCAAAAATCCTCCTACTCATTGATAAAATAAAATATGTATCCTTTCCTAGTTGCACATGCTATGGACGTATCGTTTGTGAGAGGAAGTCCTGAAGTTTGGAGGCTAGCCACTATCATCTGCTAAGGTAGTAACCTGCATGCCAGTGGAAGATGGGTCGTACTATATCCCAGTTAGTTTGCAATTTTATGCTCCAGCCTGACGTATTCTCCAGTGTCATGTAGATTATAGACCGTGCAAAAAATAGAGGCCAGTACTCATCTAGCAGGACTTCCCCACCAGTAACCTTGGATCCGCACTGCAATTTGAATACTGTTGTCCTAGTGTTTGATTACGGAGGAGTAGAGGGGTTTGTCGAGCATTATTTAGTTTATCGCAATCAGCTTCCAGGGCAGCTAACCAAAACACTAGTTTCGAAGAGCATCCGGTGGCCGTTTCTTCGTTTTGAGACTCGTCAGCAGTACGAATTCCATTGGTCCCCTTCAGGCAACCGGACGGAAAGAAAATGATATGAAATAATGAAGTCAAGCAAAGCTCTATTGTCGTACAGATTATCCCTAAACGTCTTCAAACTGCACTGTACTTTCGTGGCTGCTGGCATGGTAACCGGAATATCAGTGGAGGATGTGTCGCACTATATCACATCTAGGAGGATCAGCTATCTTCCCTCACGGCTCCGTGGCATAAGTAACTGGATAGTTGTACAAGTCACTAATGGTCATGAGTTTGATCCCCAGTAAGGAACCGAAGGAAGACGGGCCAAGGTTGAGTCCCAGGAGTAGAAAACGGCCGTTCTGAAACGGCTGTTCTGAAATAATAGTTGGTCTGGCTGGCTTATAAGCTATTTGTGGTGAATCAACTAATGCTCACCAAGCTTCGCTACTTATTAGTAGTCAAAAATTAGGAAAACTGTTTACAAAATATGGTGCCGATTCACGGCTACTGACAAGGAAGTCCTGATGCCTGAAGACTAGTCACGGTCTGCTGGTTACTGAATACAGGCTGTACCCTGGTACAACTGAAAATCAAAGAAATTATCAACATAGTCTACAAAACACGAACGACTCATGTAAAAGTATTTTGGTCCCGGAGAAAATTTTAACTTCAGTATGCTGCTTGTTGAAGGGTTGCAGGATCATGCGTTAGTTTACAAGCTACATCCCACGTGACTATCGAGTAAAACGAAGCAAGTACATACAAAAAGCGTTGCAAAAGGTCCGAAAACTATTCCCTGCGTTGTTATTCTTGCTCACGTCACGGAAATTTTGAAATCACTTTACCACAAAATGTTTCATGTGTAGTTCGTCCTCAGGATCTGTTGACAACATTCTTTGTTCAAAGGAACTTGCCCAGCCATGGTGCCAGCACTAATCCTTCTGTCAATATGAATCACACTCTGCACTATTTCAATGAGTTCATCGATAACAGGTGTTTACGAACTGTTTGTGTGGCCATTATCTTTCACGCTTTATCTACCTTCCGAAAATAGAGCACTATTCAAAAAGCGTGCACAACATATTTCATCCCATCACTCTTTAATTGAAAAGTATTCACCACGGAATTCCTCAGTTTAACGGGATAGTCAATATTGGTTGTTTGCAGTCTATTAGTTACCGACAGAAGGTAAGGAAGTCTCGGTATTTGAGGCGGCGTCCAAATGTGTTGAGCGGAGCAATCAACTGACCTACATAACTCTGCTTTTTCAAAATATTATGTATAATTGTTTCGGTTTTCGCCTCCTAATATTGCTTACCTATCTATAGATGCAATCTCGTTCATTTTGCGTCCGCTCTTTTGTATGGAACGCCAAGCATCTGACCAGGGAGGTCAACACGTAGTACTCATGCTAACAGCTGCATGGGCACATGTCGAGCCGACACGAAACAGAAGTTAATTTGGCAAAATCATTGAAGCTGCATATCAATCTCTCGCTAATTGATTAAAGAATCACATCGTAGTATTCGTTGTTCGATTGGATTGCGACACCAATCTAAAGGTGTAGATGTCACAACTAGCATCGCTGTGATCCCGGGGTCGGGGCCTGCAATCTACCATATGAGTCAAATTACACTATATCGTGTCCTGGAGTGCAGTGATTTAGGGGTGTACAACAAACTTGTTACTTTGGCTTCATCAGCTGCAGTTCCAGTGATCAAACTGGTCAAGGTTCATTTCAAGGGTTAACCGTTTGAAGCTTGCCAACTATCGCCTTGTGATTCTCTTCCAGGTGCTCTCAAAGGTAATAGAGTCAATCAAAGCTAAGGCCTAACGGACCATCTAGAAATATCTAACATCTTAGCTCCGGATCAACACGCAGCCGGTCAGCATCAGGCATGTATTACCAATCTACCGTGTCTCCCAAAGCAACCACCAACGGTCTTCTGGAGCCGATATAATGAAGGTAGCGGTTTTGCGACAGGTAATCACCTCGTCAACCTACACATTAAGCCCAGACATACCGGGATATAGAACAACCAACACCGAATTTGAAAGTAAACAAAAAGAATTGGCACTGCAAATGCAGAAGAATAACGGTGATTAGCATATCAAATATGGTGGAACACTCGGGCTAACTACATTTAAGCAGTCCAAACAAAGACGTATCGGTCATGGGTTGTCAGCGTTGGGAGAAGCACCGCCCAATCGCATTCATTTCAGATACGGTTGTTGTGAGCGGAAGGACCGGGTGCTAGTTCAGAGTGAACCGAGGTCTCAATAGAGATTGCGTGTCACCACCCAACCAAATGGAGGTTACTCCGAATCCAAATGTAAAGCTGGAACACCTACTCTCCTTTTTAAGATCTAGTTTTTGTGTAATTCGTTGTACCATAACTGTGGTGAAGAAGCATGATGTACGCGACATCAGCTTTATCATGAGGCAGATATATATATATATATATATATATATATATATATATAGCACGTTCCTCAAAATATGCACAGAAAACAATCATAGGTAGTATTTGGCATTTTCGCAGTAGATTTCTAAAAATTCATATCAAAACGTTTTATTTTAGTTATTGTCTGATTGGTTAAAGCGAAATAAACACTATTGCTTCTTAAGCGTGTTGCCAAACCAATATACGTTTTAGTTTCCATAAGTTTTGTAACAAGCTGTTCAATTTGGCTACCGCTTAACACATGTTTTGTACATACAAGAGTCGCTGAAGGTTGCTCGTATTTCCTTGCCTTTCGCCGAAGAAATTGCAGCATTTCACAGAATCGCTTGGTGAAATACCAAGAATAACATGTATTTGTTTGAGCCTTATACTGGATATTTGTCCTTGCAGTGAATACCTTCGGATGGAATGCGTACGAAAGATATGATATGATGACGAAGCCAAAAATCTGCGACTCAACTGATTGACTATATACTATAGGAATGTTAGATTCCTACGAAGCGGAGCAATGGTATGTTTCAAATACGGTAAGTCCAAGTTGCTCCATGCGCCTTTATACCAAAGCCTCAATTCTACATTACTTTCTGAGTTCAACTCATCCCATGCAATAATTTAACTACCCAATTACCTTGGAGGACCTCTGGAGTGGCTTTGGTCGTAAACGTAGTATATTATGACTGTGTACACATTTGCGTACGTGAATAGAAGTAACGACAAGGCTGTGCCGATATGCTGCCGTTCTCCATCCACTTATCTAAGGTAGAGCAGTCTAACTAAAGACGGATGATTGTATGGGTGTGGTCAACATTTCACCAATGCTTTTCCTTTTGGCAAAGTGGTGTGGCTGCTTATAGATTAGAGGACTAACAACCCTTATTTTGCAAACGCCTATTTAGTTAACCTTGCAGTGTACGATGCGATTTATGACCTCAAAAAATCTATCAAACAGTATGCTCGCCTACACTCGTGATGAATGCGAATATCAGTTTAGAAAATATTTTTCCATTCTTTATAAAAAACAACACTGGAAGTGGTTCTTACGTGAAAAGTCCATTGACAGGTTTTGCGCCGGATTTCAAAAGGGATGAATAAAATATAAACAACTGCTTGAGTGTATTTGACACTGATCGCCCAATATGATAAGTTTGATGCCATAGGAACTGAAATTTACACGTTTTGCCTTTTAATTTGCATTGGCAGCCGACAGTAAAAAATAGACTTCCAAAGCACCATTACATATCACCTGTGGCTTTGAAAAAACAATAATTTATTTCTCATTTTTACTACCTAGTCTTTTTGGCCGATTTCTTTGGCATTTTGTGCGAAATTTTACCCATGCTTTAAAAATATGTGCTGGTCAAATCAGGTTAACTGATCAAGTTACAGATTACGTGGCCAAAAATATTCAGTCCCCTACACTGTGCATTTCGGATGGAATGCTCTCGGACGTCTATAAAGAAAGAAGAAGACATCAGCAGTACGCCGGTACGCAGTACCGACGATTTGCTGCCGCGCAACCACCCCCGGTCGCACGTGGTCTAATGTACTGCCAGGATCCTCCTGCCCCTGCGCAGGGTCGAACCCACACCGCCAGATTACAAGACGAGCTTGTTACCGTTAGACTACGGGCCGGAAGACTATGGGCCTTGCAAGGCTACGAGCAGGAGGAGGTGGGATTGGAACTGTTTACGATGTACATTGGTGAGCACATGAAGAAAGTTATGGGTACTTGGTGTTAAGTACACAATAAACCGAAGTCCACGTGGTATTGATGAGCACAGCGTACATTTCAGCAAAATAAAGCACTGTACTTGCAAGTGATTCAGGGTAACATGAGTCTAAAACACTTAACTTTCTCGCTGTTGGAACCTCGCCACTAATTATATGGCTGAATTTAGCTTTGACCAAAGCACTTGAACATATTAATTAACACTGCACTGCAACAGTGTGCAAGGAGGCTCATAATATTCGATTAATCATACACCTGGGCCACCACCGTCACATATAGCTTGCTGGTGTAATCTACCTGCCCCAGCTTATCATCCGATAACCCAATGGGAAACTGAAAAACTGGAGAAAATACAGCATATCGCAACTAGAATGATACCAAGTCTACGAAAGCTTCCATATGAAAAACGTTGTGAAAAACTCGGACTCTACACACTATCCTATCGCCGAGTAAGGATTGATCTTATTATGACCCATCGAGTACTACACTTGAATCACTTCCCCATACTGCGACCAATATTTCACCTGCGAGGACCCTGTAACACAAGAGAACATCGTTACAAACTCAGGGTCCCCAGCATGAACAAAGTATCACATCAGCTTTGTATCGAACGACGAATCGTAAACTTATGGAATACACTACCAGAAGGATTAATAGAGGCCGATTCTGTGAAGTGTTTTAAAACCCGTATCGACGATTATTTTGGAAACCTGTGCTTTTGTGAAACGATGCACATACAGTGCCAAAAGAAGACGTTGTATGTCCGGAAATAATGACGCTAGTACAAATTTCTAACCGAACACGGATAAACGATTAACGGATCAGACACAACTGCTGATAATTCACAAGTAAATTTTGATTTTTCGTAATTCGATAGAGTTGTACAGAAACCTTTCTACTTGCTCTTAAATACAGTCTCAGTCTCAGTCTCAGTAACATGTTAATAGATAGTTTGTATTAAATACGAATTTGCGCTATTGATCATTCCCAACATGACAGAAGATAAGTCTACCGTTATTCTTAATGCCAATAGGTGCTGAACTGCACTAAGCTTTGGTGAAATGGTGCAGGAACAAAGCAAGTAACAGTAAAATTTGTTAGTTCTGAGAGAAAACAAAGTAAAGCCAACATGTTAGTCAGTTACGCAGGGCGCTCGGGAAGTTCCATCCCACCGTCTTTCCCCAAATGCTCAATGCTTATGTGAGGCCCCATATAGACCATGAGATCCAGCCTTGGCAACGGTGGTTAAAACGTGACCTGCTTGCACTGAAGACCACACAGCGACCGGCAACGAAATATGTATAGTGTTGTCCCACGTTCAATAATACAGGCGACTGAAAGCTCTAGGAGTGTACGGCGGAAGATATCGCCGTCTACTGGGTGACATTACCTTGGCGTTCCAGCTTTTGAAAAACCCAAGTCACGCTTGCCGCCACCTCCTGAAGCTTAGCTGCAACACAGCATTGAACTTGCCACCCAATACACTAGGCTGGACTGCCGCTGGAATTACTTTTCCCTTTGAGTTTCTCAACGGACTTCTGACTTTTCTCATTCCAGCGCCCACGCTACCCACTTTTAAAAAAACGAATCGACGATGCTTTACACCATTTACATTACTTGACCTGATTATTGTTCATTGAATAACCACAAGATGCAGACAAACATTGTGCTCACCAACCCCACGAAATCGGGGTAGACGGATAAACATATTTGTCAACGTAGTTAATATGGTGAATCCAAAGATGGGTTTCCACTTTTGTGTAATTTCACTGCACTAACGTCATTTGCACAAGCCATCCCACGGGACTTGTCGAGCCTTGGCATTTTTCTCCGTATTATACCATTGTTCCATTGTAAACATAACTGTAACCTATTTTACTTTCCCTGACTTATAACCACAATTGTACAAATATGTGTGTCAGTTGGTGACATCCTATATTGCGGACACACCAGCCTATCTAGAAATGGATGCCAAGTGTTAGCTGTTACATGAGTTCTGTTACACATCGAGCGAGATTACATACTCGACATTCGTACTCGACGCGGATTTGTGACATTACGAGATCTCCTGTAACAACTACAGGACTCAAACATACGGTTACCAATTCATTACAGAACTATGTGTAGGACTGAACCATGGGGCAAGCTGGTGAACCTTCGCGACTAACTTCTATGGATACCATACAAGGGACCTCAGGCTGATTTGACCATTCGAGTTTCGACTGTATTCGGTAAGATGTCAGCCGTTTGATTATGCTAGAAGATGGTTAAAGCTTTTACCAGGATTAAGAAGATTAGTAATTATAAGGTGTCATCAGTACATTAGGGTTGGGTCCACGTTTACCTTAGTGTGTAACATTGCTCTGAGTGCTTTCGGGACATAGTAATTCAAAAAATCTCATATTCGTGGTGGTCAATGCAATGCCGTCGGGGTTAATACGAGCGGCAAAACCAAACGGAACATACTATGATCTACCATGTCAAACAGCTCATGTGAGGCGCATTAATCCCAAGTTCAATCTTCCGTGAAAATTCGACGATACGTATGACACTTACTGTATTTTTGGCCTGGCACAGAGTGTGACTTCGATCTTCTTTTCATTGGCAAACCTGTAAGAAAGATTGTTGAACTGCAGTGAAGGTCAATATTTTATTTCGTGCCACGGAACTCCAAAGTGTTGTTATGGGCAATTCAATTTTTCGAACACCTTTTTCAACGTTTGTCTCAAGCACTGTTTGACCAGTGATCTGTCCACAGAGGACCATTTGGGATAACTATAGTTAGCAACCATCCAAAATATTAATGCCAATTCCGGCGAACTCTGTGCCTAGTGCATTCAATAACCTCTGCAAAATTTCCAACTTGTTCTACTCAATAAACAAGCCCTACACTAACTGTCTTTCTACAATGCTATTCACTAGTAATAAATCGCCTAATGGGTGAAGAAATACCACATCCAAATAAGTTCCACTCACTACAAAATCCTATTGGGTCAAACATAAGAAGTCAGCCTTACTTTATGCATTTGCTGATCTAGCGTGAAGCCATGCAATGATGATATTTAACCAAGGTTAGAGAACGCCGTGTTGGTCCAAACCTATCTTAAGCTTGTATGAATAGCGGCTGTCTGTTATCCAAACTATTGCTACCATCGTTACTACTACACCAGCCACAGCTGCGCACCAAAGATGTCATCGCGATTGTTAACGAAACCTATGCAATCGGGTCGCTCAGGTTGCTGAGCACACCACTATGCCACCATTCATTCCGACATACCAACATTACGAGTCATCGCAGAACGAAAAGCTAAATGGGCGCTCTGATTGAATCTGCGTAGAATTTTTGTTGTACATTGACACGGTCATATTGGTGAGGATCAGTATCACAGTACACACTAGCGAGAGGTGGAATGCACTTCAGCTGTTGTGCCGCAAAACACGAGGGAAAAATACACAACAGATGCAAGCCAGCTGAGCCACCAGTAAAGGATGATCATATCTGGATGCCAGCAGCGGGCTAAAGTTGCAAAAACTTTATATTGTGCGTCAGAATAAATCAGGGTTTCAGTGGGTGGCTAAGCTGGAGGGGATATACGAGAAACTCGCAGCACAACCGCCATCAAGGTCAACCTAGACATATCAATAAGTGTTTTCAACCCGATGTCTTGACTGAATCACGGGGAATGCTGATACTCAGCAATCCAAAAATTCCCATTTATTAGAATGAATCAAAGTAGGTAGAATCTGAGTAAAGAATGATTTTCGGTAATTCTCTTCAGACTCAAACGCTGCGTGATGATGTGAAACTGCTAAATATACCGGATTGGGCTGTGTATTCAACCGAATGTTTAATTTCAACAGGAAAAATCAATAACACACGGGGTCATTGAAAGTGGTATGTACGGAGGAAATCACGGCCGAAGTTGTAGGCCACGATAGAAGTAAATGACGTACAAACTGTTTTTGTACGCCCAATTCTGGCTTGACGTGGCGGATTTAGATAGCTTCCGAAATAGACAGAAGATGCATCCGGAATCCGCGCGTGAAACGTTCAGGAACAGTATAGATGACTCTAAAATCATTTTCTGTCCCTGTGTGACTGCACTGTAGAAGATGAGGCAAAATGGAACTGTGACTGGACAGTGCTTCGCCTCTGTAAAACCACTTTGGGGTGTGTTCGCGGATCATATGAGATAGGCGCCTCGTGGTACGACCCACGTATCGTGCCCCACAAGAGCACGAGTAAAGATAAACAAGCATTGATCGAGTCACCGGAGGCAGCCTGTCGTTCAAAGGTTTTGCGAATAAACGCTTGTTGTAAAATGCTATGCGTAGGTGAGCCGTGATTTCCCCTGTACATACTTGCCACTTTCAATGACCCCGTGATTTGTTAATTTGTTCCTGTTGAAATTAAACGTTCTGTTCAATACGCAGCCCAATCCGGCATATGTAGCACTTTCTCGTCATCATGTAATGTTTGAGTCTGATGAGAATCACCGAAAAGAATTCTTTACTCAGATTCTGCCTCCCTTGATTCATTTCAACCCAATGTGCTCATCATCTTTCGGACCCCAACGTGCGTGTAGAGAGTCTTCAAGGGAGGTCAACCGCACACTAACTGCTTATATTCTTCTTAACCAAGTAATCAGTTGGCCTCTCCTCCTCTTCATCTATTCACACGCTTGGCGCGTAAATCATGCACGTCGCGGGAGCCGGTGTGCTGACGTGCGCAACCCGTGGCTCAGCCATCGGAGCCTGCTGCGTGAAATAACGGTGCTGAGCGGTTCACTTCCTCTTCAATGCAGCCAACACGCTCATTAGCTCCGCTACATAAGTCAAACTACGAACGCGGCGGTTGTCGAACGCAACTAACCTCTATACTTCTGCCAATATAATTGTCCAGATTTCACGGACTTACTGTGGGAACTAACGTAAGGCTGGCTTGTGCACTCTACCCTTAAGGGCGAGAGTAATGTCGTGCGGGCACCATAGGTAGCGAATGTTTTCAGACTCGCCTTGAGCTTTTACAATACCTTTTGTGACCTCGTCTTTGATTTCACAGGTATTGATGCAACTGTGAAGGTATTTGCATTTCCGAATGCATTCTATCTGAACACCACCAAGAATAAGCGCAGAATTTATTGGTTAATGAATGTGATGAAACTCTTGGCATCAAGAAAGCAAGATGATTATCAAATTATTCGATCATCTTGTTATGACTCAAACGTGAATATTTTGGATAGATCTCTATCTCACTGATGTTGATGTTGATGTTATTAGTGGTGAAATCTGAAAAGACCAGTTTGGGTCTTGTTGATTTCCGGTGTGTACTGCCACTATATTACCCCGGCCAGTAATGCTCTCCTAACTACCATGAATGCAATCGTTTGTGATGATATCTTTCTTCGGAGGAAGTACGGTAACCATCAGGTGTTATCCTGAAGTTAATATACCATGAACACTTGGAAGCTGAACAAAGAGAAATTAGTCCTTGAGTTGTGCAAGTACAAGAAGACTCTTAGCAATGTCCAAACTCTGCTTTACCTCTTGGATCTGCTATGGTGATAAACGAAGCTGACTGTCGCGTGCCTCTCTGACTCTCACACACTTCTCACATCTACCGAGAAACCTCTCAGTATAGTCGGGTGTCTGGGTCATTGTATTGGTCGCATCAACCGGGAAGCTTCCGGAAGCAGTGCTGACGCTTGTAAAGACATTGTCACGAACATAAGGCAGGATGTAATTGGTTCTGAATAAAGGATTGCCTTTTTCCGTTACACAGCGGCTAGTGTTAGTTTATACATCGCTCACCTGGGCACTGACCACTGAGGACTTTAAAATCTTGACCACGTTAAACCCCTGATAAGTACATTGGTTGCGCACTTCCAGCAATAGCACCGAGTAAGCAACGTGAATGTCAATTATTTGGGGTTAAAGGTATAGCTTTAGGTGCCGACTGGGTCATTTGTTCCCTACCTGTGTCATCAGGTATTACTCAACAATATCTCGCTTGGCAGGATCATAACTGGAAGTGTTTAGACAATTACGTTCCAGCACAACATGTATAAGCTCATCGTTTGCAGCCTCCCAAGCCCGGCTTTACGATCCAATCGCGCCTTCGAGCCTGCGTAGCAGACCAGGCGACTCACGCAGTCCTCATAGCTCACGTGCGACTGTTGATGGTTGCGTGGTAGCGAAGAGTAGGTATTGTGTACTGGTGTCCTGCTGATGTATCGTGCTTCTCTCAAGGGTCGATTTCAGAATCGGCCACATCATCGGCCTTGTTACCTGTCGGCATGGTGCACACTAATTCAGTGGCAATCTTGTATGTTTTCCTCACTTCTGATCCAGATATTTCCATCGGATGAACTTACTCTCTGTTCATACCTCTCGGGAGAGACCTTTTTATCTCAATTAATGGGTCACAGCTAAATTGCTCGATCTACCTGACTAAAGTGTTATATACACCCACACCAGATTGCTCCTCTGTCCATACCATGAAGGCTGTGCCACTAAATATTGGAAATTACAAACCACGATTTCCTTTAAGTTCACTGGTCTTATTACTTAAACAACTGACGCAGTAGTAAATAGTTATCATATTAAACATAGCTTATTTCACCACTATGGCTATCAGTTTAACTTTCGATTGATGAATTGCGATGATCAAGTTGTCGAAATAGATTACAGAGTAACAGTGCGATAACACGGGGGAAAATGTAAAGTGTGACCAATCCCATAAGATTGCAAAGGTGGAATACATAATTTTAAATAGAAGCGTTCTCAGTAACCTAAAGCACACTTCTGTGAAATCACCGGCTAATAAAGTAGCACAAATTTTAATCCCCGATTTGATGCGGGGTGAAAGTGAGCACACTGCTAGTTTGTGTTTCATCGTCACCCGATTAACATGTATCGTCAGGTAATAAAAATGATATAGTGTATCATGGAAGGACTTCAATAAATTGAACACGTTGCCGCGGAAATGACATAATGTCGTTTCACTGCTGTCAAAGTCTGAGGGCAAAATGTCCGGTAACAAACCTACTGGCTGCTTAGTACATCCAGCGTTGGTACCGCCAAGTTTTAGGATAGTAGGGAAAACATAACCTGGGTTAAGTTAATACGATGTATAACGGTAAGATCACCGCGTAGACAGTGACTCTTTCGACTATGCAGTCGCTGGTCTTTCGGCCTAGTCCTTATAGGGAGATGGAACTAGCCAATGGCATTCCGTAGCTCTAATTCCCTATGGGGTTCCAGTACGTACAGTGTGATCGCATCGATCTTTGTTAAGCTTGATGAGTGATAGCCAAATTATCGCTGACGCAAAGGAGTTTGTTACCTAAACTTGGTCTAAAGTAACGACAGACACACCTAGGGACAGACAACGAAAGTTTACAGTATGGGGAAATCATTACCAGTTTAAAGGAAACTTGAATGTGACGAGCAACTGCCACTACAACTACAGTCGGACAAGGACGATGCGTGGCTACAAATTCGAAACATTAGGCTATATAAGACAATTATTTATAGGAAGAACATTTTACCCATTGCCATCAAGCGCAAGTTCCACTGCTGTACATAACAAAAGTTCCAAGAACATGTGAGCCTTCTGCTGTCTATGTCGGTATGTATTCTATAATGTCTGGGTTCAAATTATGGCTTCTGTCACTTTTGAGTCAACTGAATTATGGCATCTATGCGACACCGTAAAACTAAAGCTTATCATGCTGGGAATGTTGTTTTCCCATTCACTTATTAGACAGGATGTAAGGAAATAAGTAATTCAGTTTGATAAAAAGAAAGTTATAGAAATGAAAAACGTTTCAGGTCGCTGAATCGTTTCCCCAGTTGTGCTGTTGTCTACGATCTCCATTTTGCTTAACTCTTGTTTTGCTGAGAGTTGGATATCAAAGTCAGAACTTAATCTGGAACCCAGCCACTGGAGTCACTATTCGCGTATCCATTTGCAACTTCGGACAGCATTAGAGTAAATGTTTTCACGGACTTGTACCAACTTTGTGCTATTACGAAATTAGCTGTCTCACCGATCGATAATAGGTTTGTTAATACTGAAAAGATTAGCAGAGGTGAGTACATGTTATCCTACCCACAATGCACCCGTTTGTTCCACTCAGCACATTTAATAAATGCTCTTCGTTTTTCCTAATTTTTCTAATTCTAAATAGAATATGAATTATAATTCAGAATGAACACTTCGAGAGCATATGGCCTCCCAATCCTTTAAAATTAAAATTTTCTGGAAAGTCCTGCAGCCTCTAATAAAATACCTGTAATTTTGAATTTATGTACGTAATGATTCTGAGTACTTTCACTTGAGAATCGTCATAATCGAGGAGACAAAGCACTTTCCATATCTTAGATCTGCGCAATTAAAAGAGAGCTTTCTTTTCGATAGACGGGTGAATATATATGTATCCATCTATAAGTGGTATTTGCAAACTTTGCTTTATACGGGTCACGTTCTGGTCATCGGTACGGTACCTTTTCAAGTGAACTACAAACATCACTGTGAGTATATGTGCTTGGTGAAACGACTCTAATAACTGTGGGTTGAAGTTCAGATGAAAACTACATTTTACATTTCATAAAGTGTAAGAACTGCACTAGTTACATAATCAATGCAAACAGAGTAGCTTTCCGACTTGAAACATTCCTCCACTGCTCATAAACCTTCTAAAGCAATCGAATCGTAGGAGTAAGTCATTACAAAAAACATTTTCGTGGTGTTATAATATGGTGTCGTTTACATTTGGGTGTAATTCAAACTAGCCCTGTTGAACGTTTAGGACCTTCAACTATTAATCAGTAGTCATGGAAAATTGGGCTTTAGATCTTTATAAATAAGTATTACGGCTTATAAAAAGTATGAGCAAAATCAATGTTATTGGCAAGTTTCATAAGGACATTCTTAAATGAATTCCCATTCGACTTAGTCGGGAAACTAGCATTAAAGAAAAATAATAAACTTTACTTAGATCGTTATTTTTCACCATTTAGTGCGATAATGTCAGAAAAACATGGAAAAACGTTTACGTGTTTCCAACTTAACAAAGGTGTATGAGTTTAAATCATGCTTTCTCGAGGTCGAGCGAAGAGACCCCAAGAAACTGACATTTCGTAGGATAAACTCCGGTACTTTAATAGAATTCAGTGTAGATATGCAGCTACGACTGAAAAAATCTTTAACTAATAAATCTACGAAGCAGTAATAGTTAGTTTAAGGGAATATACCAAATCAATCTGCATAGGTAAAGGCAGCATTCAGTGTTCCTAGTGCAACTTTCCCACACAATGTTACTTTTTTGATAATGCATTATATTGCTCAACGCGTAAGCTAGCGAGGCGCTTCTACGGCAAAAATATAGTCACCATTACGGTTATTTAAAAAGTACGATCCTGAAATATATTGAAACAACAAACTTAATATTTCAGTGATAATGAAAAGTTTGGCTTACTCAAGTGAATCGCAGCTGATTGGTGATATCTAGGTTTTTGGGTTCTGTGGCCTCGGGATTTTCTTAAATTTACCCCTAAGGACAAGTTGGGTGTGTTTCTGAAAGGTGATTGGCTCCTTAGTTGACCGCTAGTCAATTACTCAACGCTTTATTACAAAACAAAAGTTTTTCGAGACAGGCCGTCTAAGCTTATCAGCATATTCATCACTGATTGCTGTTACAGTCTAGGTGAACGACGGTTAGTAGGTGAAAGACCTCATTTCTTGCTTGCTCGGCGGAACTTTGAAGGTCACGATAGCGTATTTTAAGAAGACATCATGCCAACATTAGTTTACGAATTGAGTTCGAACATTTTAATAACAGTGCCTTATGCTTTTTTTCCAAATTAATGATTATATGCAATCATTGGATATTGGCAAAAAGCTGGAGAGGACTGGAAACTGTGACATTACTTTCGCTTTCATTTTTACGCATAAAAGCTCCCCGATATAATGACACTTTGTTGCATAACTTTCGTTACTGCCTCAAATGTGGAGTTTTGGATCGCATGTACATATACTATTTTGAAAAAATTTACTACAAAAAGGAGACGTATGTTATTCCTAGGAGGACGACGGATTCAGTAATAATCTAGATGCGCGTCTTTTTTGATTAATTTGCTTCAACCAAGACTCTAATTTAGTGGATCAGTAAGAAACCGAAATGTGGTGACACTGTCAGGAGTTTTAAGTTGTCCAGGACAGTTTGGAATGTATGCAGCACAAAGTAAGTTAAGAAGCCTTGAGAGGCACGCCAACTTTCTCAAATGTTTTATGGTGTACAATGCAGCATTTTCTTAACATTGTAACAAGTCTGTGGTATACTACAAACATTAGCTTATGGCATGGTGTGACAAATATTTACAACTGGAAAAGAAGAGTCTCTTCGTGTGATGACGGTTTGAGTACCCTGAGGGTAAAACTTATTTCAGGTCTGTAATCTGTGGCCTGCAAGCCACTTCAGAAATAGTTCATGCGGTCCCACCTTTGATCCATTTTGGCAACCAAGCTGCGTGTAAACACAATGGTCTTTGCTAGTCTACATCATCCAGGAAATATACAATCTTAGTTTGATGAACTACCTTTCTTTACATAGGAGCTAATACCTTTTGGTGAATTGTATACCATGACCAGGAATGACAGGAATAGAGTGCTTGTGTCCCTAAAACAGGCAATATTTTTATTTGCAAAGTAAGGCTGCTGGTTAACACCTCACGCAACCTTTTAGCCGTAAAGGCATTTCGAAGCATACGCAAGTCTGGAAAAGAATCAATTGATAGCGCAGTGGGACATGCAGTGGTAGAATGAAATACTACTTAGTAATCTATCGGATGATAGGCTCTAGCTGTTTTCGGAAACTGTGCGGAACAGCGGATGCACACCAGGGACTTCAAGTTGCATTTCATCGCGCTTACGCAGTCGACAGATAAACGGTTTTGACAGATAGTACTGAATATTTCTTATATTTTATGTACATTTAGGCGCATCGCTCCAAAGAGCAAGTAGGAGTATGTTACATAAGCATGTGTTGGTAGCAATCGGGTGGGGAATATGGGGTTCTAGGCAAGTCAAACTAACAATACGATGGAAAGGGATTTCAGAAAATTGAGTTGGGGAATTCGCAACTCTCAGTTAGGGAGAGTATACCAAGAGACACCATGCCTCAACGGTCCTTCAATGCGCCTATTACACCTTGTTAGCAGCAAGTGCATTTGTGCCATACTGATATTACTAATCTCGTCTAAAATAGATACCTTAAGTCATATAATTAATCTGATAACATACTAGTTGAGGGAGTACAACAACACAAGCATTTCAGGGAAAATGTTGATTAGTTCCGAGTTTGGATACACTAAGTTTCAATGGACCAAGTTACACCAAGTTCACCAATATTTGCCACCTTCACCATTGTGTTCTCGTTACTCGAATCTAAGACGCACGAAGTAAAAATATGATGCCATTTTCGATTTAAGTTAAGTAACACCTAGCTGCACTTGACGCAGCCTTCCACCTTTATGTCGGTTCATACGTGTGAGCACACATTGATGGTAGTTCATATACTTCAAGTATTTCAAATACTACCCTAATATATACTGAGACATCTAAGTTCATTGTGTAGCTGATAGACGGTTCTTTTCTGATTACAAGCTAGAAAGCCACTGGCTAGATTAGTCAGCTTTCTAAGCAAAGCCACGCGCCAACATTAGATGACAATGGACGCAGTAGAAAGACAATGATTATTGCGTTTAAGTAAGAATATCTGAAGAAGAATGATATGGTATAAACACTATCTTCTCGTGCATGCTCTTTTGACATGTAAATGCTAATAGCAAAGGAACCAAAATGCGATCACATTAAATGGGTTTTGATTATATGTAGCTGCGGAGACAGCTACCTTGAGAGTACTAACCGCATTCTAAATATGCAAAACAATGAACACATTCCAAAGTTGCTCCGCAAACGGATGGAACGCGCGAGTTTCTTACCATGTGAACCGAGAAGTAAGGCTGCCTCAGTCATTACGAGGCATCTGGTGAACACTGGGCAGCAGATAAACCCGGATGAGTCATTCACAGTCCAGTTCCCCAATCAAAGTCTTCACATCATCAATCTCCTCGAAGTCATTGTTATCGATTGTCAGCGTCTTCCCACTGTCTTCAAAGATAGCTGAATATGCGACTAAGTCTGTCGTGGCGACCGGTGATGCAATAATCTTAAAACAGTCGACCAACAATCGGTTTGATATGCTATAATTTTGGTTCTCGTGTTACATGCAGGTACGTGGCCGACGGCGGTTAGTAGGTGAAAGACCTCATTTCTTGCTTGCTCGGCGGAACTTTGAAGGTCACGATAGCGTATTTTAAGAAGACATCATGCCAACATTAGTTTACGAATTGAGTTCGAACATTTTAATAACAGTGCCTTATGCTTTTTTTCCAAATTAATGATTATATGCAATCATTGGATATTGGCAAAAAGCTGGAGAGGACTGGAAACTGTGACATTACTTTCGCTTTCATTTTTACGCATAAAAGCTCCCCGATATAATGACACTTTGTTGCATAACTTTCGTTACTGCCTCAAATGTGGAGTTTTGGATCGCATGTACATATACTATTTTGAAAAAATTTACTACAAAAAGGAGACGTATGTTATTCCTAGGAGGACGACGGATTCAGTAATAATCTAGATGCGCGTCTTTTTTGATTAATTTGCTTCAACCAAGACTCTAATTTAGTGGATCAGTAAGAAACCGAAATGTGGTGACACTGTCAGGAGTTTTAAGGGTTCCAAGACAGGTTAAAATTTATGCAGCAAAAGTAAGTTAAGAAGCCTTGAGAGGCACGCCAGCTTTCTTAAATGTTTTATGGTGTACAATGAAGTATATTCTTAGCATCGTAGCAAGTCCGTGGTATACTACAAACTTTGGCTTATGGCATGGTGTGACAAATAATTACAACTGGAAAAGAAGAGTCTCTTCGTGTGATGACAGTTTGAGTATTCTGAGGGTAAAAGTCATTTCAGGTTTGTAATCTGTGGCTAGCAAGCCACTTCAGAAATAGTTCATGGAGTCCCACCTATGATCCATTTGGGAAACCAAGCTGCGTGTAAACACAATGGTCTTTGCTAGTCTACATCATCCAGGAAATATACAATTTTAGTTAGATGAACTCCCTTTCTTTACATAGGAGCTAATAACTTTTGGTGAATTGTATACCATGACCAGGAAGGACAGGAATAGTGTGCTTGTGTCCCTAAAACAGGCAATATTTTTATTTTTAAAGTAAGGCTGCTGGTTAGCACCCTACGCAACCTTTTAGCGGTAAAGGCATTTCGCAGCACACACAGGTCCGGAAAAGAACCAATTGATAGCGAGGTGGGACATCCAGTGGTAAAGAGAAATACTACTTAGTAATCTATCTGAATATAGGCTCTAGCTGTTTTCGGAAACTGTGCGGAACAGCGGATGCACACCAGGGACCACGCTGCCGTTCATCGCGCTTGCGTAGTCGACAGACAAACGATTTTGACAGATAGTACTGAATATTTCTTATATTGTAGGTACATATTAGACGCATCGCTCCAAAAAGCAAGTAGGAGTATGTAACTTAAGCATGTGCTAGTAGCAATCACGAAGGGAATATGGGGTTCTAGGCAAGTCAAACTAACTTTATGATAGAAAGAGATTTCAGAAAATTGAGCTGGGGAATTTGCAACGCACAATTAGGGAGAGGATACCCAAAGACTCCCTACCTCAACGGTCCTTTAATGCGCCTATTATACCTTGTTAGCAGCAAGTGCATTTGTGCTATACTGGTATTACCAATCTCGTCTAAAATAGATACCGTGAGTCATATAATTAATTTGATAACATACTAGTTGAGGGAGTACAACACAAGCAGTTCGGAAAATGTTGATTAGTTCCGATTTTAGATACACTAAGTTTCAATGGACCAAGTCACTCTAAGCTCACCAACATCTGCCACCTTCACCATTGTGTTCTCGACACTCGAAGCTAAGACGCGTGAAGTAAAAGTATGATGCCATTTTCGCTTCAAGTTAAGTAACACCTAGCTGCACTTGACGCAGCCTTCCACTTTTATTTCGCTTCATACCTGTGAGCACACAATGATGATATTTCATATAATTCGAGTATTTCAAGCACTACCCTAATATATACTGAGCTATCTAAGTTTATTGTGTAGCTGATAGACGGTTGTTTTCTGATTACAAGTTAGAAAGCCACTAGCTAGATTAGTCACCTTTCTAAGAAAAGTCACGCGGTAACATTAGATGATAACGGACGCAGTAGATAGACAACGATTTTTGCGTTTAATTAAGAATAGCAGAAGACGAATGTTGTGGGCTAACATTATCTTCTCGCGCATTCCCTTTTGATAAGTATATGCTAATAACAAATAAACCAAAATACGATCACGTTAAATGGGTTTTGATCATATGTAGCTGCGGAGACAGTCGCCTTGAGTGTAATAACCGCATTCTATTTGTGCGGACCAACGAACAAATTCCGAAGTTGCTCCGCGAACGGATGAAATACGCGAGTTTTTCACCAGGTGAACCGAGAAGTAAGGCTGCCTCAGCCATTACGAGACATCTGGTGAACACCGGTCAGCAGATAAACCCGGACGAGTCATTCACAGACCTCATGCACAATCAAAGCCTTCACATCATTAATCTCCTCGAAGTCATTGTTATCGATTGACGACTTCCCCCACTGTGTTCAAAGATAGCTGACTATGCGACTAAGTCTGTGGTGGCGGCCGGTGATGCAATAACCATAAAACAGTTGACCAACAATCGGTTTGATATGTTATTATTTTGGTTCCCGTGTTACATGCAGGTACGTGGCCGACGGGACTGCTCGAAATGGCAGTGTCCTCTGATATTTTTATTCGAAATAGTAAATAAAATTTCGTATTATACAAGTGGCTTCGGAACAATGGTGAAAAATGTATTATTGCGCATGTACAACAAGTAAAGGTTGCCTCCTCCAGCAATGCTTTCAGCTGTAACATTCGGTTGCGTATGTTTGTACATGCGAGTAACTAACAGTTTGTCACACACAGTTTTTGCATCGAATTGACAGTGTTTCCTAGGTTCCAAGCCTTTCCGTCTCATTACAATGTTCCTTGGAACTTTTTCTCTAGCGTCGCAGTTTCCACCTTAAGGTGCTCAACCTAGTTTGATACGAAGGTGGAATAATGCTCCTATGCGTTTGGTGGTTCTACGCTCTGGAGTCTGAAGCGCTCCGAGAACTTGCTCGGGCCAGGGTCGCAAGGCATGCAGAGCGGATTCCACGTGAAGCCGCGGGTGTGTTATAAGCTGTTATTGACAGACGGGGACAAAACCATCGGAGTGCAACCTGCAGAAGAACACCATTTTTGTTTGTTACCTTTATTTTGTTAGCATATTACTTTGAGCGGCCTACGTTTGCCTGACTGATTTCCCGTTGTTGCGCACCCAAACGACGGCATACAAACGCAGTTTTCAATGTTTTTAGACCGTTAGGCTCATAAAAAATGTGGATCAACTTAAATCTTAGCAAATTAAGCTTGTGCAGTTTGTGAAATGACCATTTATACACACTATTCGGACTAATTGTGGTGCATCACTATCATGTTGGTTGGCGATCGCCCCCCTCCCCTTGTCATCATCATCGATCAGACTGGTAAGCGCTTTACTGAACACACAAACAGACGCTGCCAAAGTACTGATTCTTGTTGAACTCCGCGCTCGATATAAGCAGATCAGACATCGCGGATCGGACTTCCCTTCCTGCAGTTTCTGCTGCTGCAGTAAATTATTGATTGACTCAAGAATATGATTCCCGGCTCGGTGGCTTTCGAGCCTGTGGAGTAGAATTCATTGGTCCAGGCAGCAGAATGCTTCAGAGAATTCGAGGTAAGTAACACAAGTCCCTCTCCCCTCTCCGCCACCACCATCTAACCATCGCGTACAATCAGTAGTCTGGTCGTACTTTACTGAAGCTATAATAATGTAGCTTTCCAGATGGCCTACTACAGTCAATGAGAGGTGTACTTCCAACCATTTTGAGAGTACTCGGCGGAGAATTGTTGCGCCATAAGTTGGGGGTTCCCAGTGGTTTCTCTTCTAGGGTCATTCGGTGTTGTGTAGCTTTCTGCATGTTTGTAGCTGAATTAACCGAAGGAATTAATGCACGACACCATTACGGCCAAATAGAGCCAATGTTAGCAAGTCAGTGTGGAGAATTAACACATCAGTGCAAATGCTTTTTTACGAACCCATGATTCGGATGCACTCTATCAAGATAGGGCAGGGTTTATCTGTACTCCGTGTAACCGCCTTTGCTAAAAACTCCACGGTTTATGCAAGAGTTTATTACCTCTTCCACGCGGTCTTTAGGCAATCGGGTTGAGAAACAGGGTCTTTCGGTATATCATCCTTTCGTAGAGCCTCTAAGAACTGTGTCGTACGGTTACTTTGCTGTGTCATAGCTTTGCAGCCAACCGCTATCCTCTGCGCAGTTCACAACTGGCTTGATACTAGAGGATGCTATATCGTAGCCAACTGTCAGTCATGCAGGTTCGCCGCCGTCACCCATGGCTTATTGGTCCAAGGTGCTGGCATCCAGCAGTCATAGGATGGAAACCCGGCAGGGGACCGAGGAACGCGCACCACTGACGAGACTCAGAAGATATAAAGAGCTGTCTGGTGCTTTTCCAGACGTGTGGAAATAGGATTGCCTGAGAGTGGACTGCAACCAACTACAGCTGAAATTTCACCAAACTTCCCATTACTCATCAGTGATTAAGTTTCAATTACCATGTCCTCCGTTTGCGGCTGTTATGGAAATCCAGATGTGGTCTGCAGCTGATGACCGTTCACGCACCTAACATTATTACGCTCAGTACCAGTACAAACAAGGATGACTAGGACCGGTGTAATTACTAGTTCCTTCCAACCTCCCACAAGTCATAAATAGTCGCACCTCGCTCGCTAAGCAGAAACAGTTTATTTCATTTCGTTAATTTACCAACCGCTTCCTTGCAATAACTCACTCGTTGTGGAAATTTCTGCTCGGGTCTTGATCGCTCTTTTGCACGTGAGTATACATCCCTGAAGCAGGTGTGCCTTGCATCTTTAGACAAGAAAAGTTTAGTTATGCATTTGATTATTTAAACCTGGCTTGTAGGCAGGAAGTGAAGGTGACTGCCAGTACTCTGTCTTGGTCGGTGAAGCAACGTGTACCTCATAGATAGTGCCCGTGGTGGGAAAGAAAAAATAGTCCACAGGAGTTCGCGAATCACACATATCGTGGAATATAAGTTATGTTCTGAATGTAACCATCAATTTGCTGAACAACGTCCCGGTTATGGTTATAGAACGTGAAATTACCTCCTGTAGCACAGAGCTCCAGGAATCAGATGGGGCGTGTAAACATCAAATCTCTTTAGGATTACGAGATGTATCACCCAGTTGCACATGGTTCAAAACTGTGCTTTTTTCGCCTTCATTATTTTTTGAAACCTGATAAATTCTGCTCATTGTCGAAGAACAGTATTGAAACAAGAGACCCTGCATTCCGTCAGATGTTGAGTCCATGGGAAGTAACCTAATTAAAGCGTAGAACCAAAAATTACTGTTTACATACCATTGTTCGTTAGCATGGGAACATGCAAATTATGTGAAGCGGAGCAACTTTCCTTCAACCGGAGTATAATGAGAAGTGGCTGAATGGAGTTTTGTAGTGTACAATTTGAGTGCTATTTCACCATCTCCCAGGGGATTGCGCTCGCATGATTTTGATCTAAACAGCACCCCTTTTGTTTTGGAACCAACTGCTCGGTTAACGAACCTATGTTCTTATTAACATATGCCGGCTTGATGTTATCCCTTAGATAATAGGTTCCCACTTTTTGATAAAGAAAGTGGTTGGATGGA
The DNA here is from genome assembly GCA_944474145.2 of Dicrocoelium dendriticum. Lineage (NCBI taxonomy): Eukaryota > Metazoa > Platyhelminthes > Trematoda > Plagiorchiida > Dicrocoeliidae > Dicrocoelium > Dicrocoelium dendriticum. The sequence goes on along the minus strand of OX104067.1, from coordinate 119,587,528 downwards.
AATCAGATTACGTTTATAATGTCAGTCAATCCAACCAGATGTTAACAACGTGTTGAATTCACTAATGCTACATAACTTTCTTTGTAAAGCTAGAATAGCGCCCCACCATATTTGTTCTACTGTTAATTATTCCCATGACCTCACTACTCGTCCGTTCAACAAGAACAAATATGCAATTGAGCATGTACACCGCCAGCCTACAATTACATCTGTTACGCCGAATACACGGATGCAGAACTGGCAATCTTGCACTCAGTTACACGTTACCACGTAGTAACCGTATTCATTTAAAGTACCATTTGCAGCTTAATTCAAGGGATAGCCTGGGAAACGTTATTAAAATAGTTCAAGGCACTAGTCTCAGGAGTATCAGAGCCAAAATCTTCCTGTCGTTTTCGCAACGTAAAGTAGTTCTTGGGGAGCAAAACAAGAAAATACATGGCCCTAATCAACTGGACATGGCAAGTTTGCACAATTATATAGCGTACCTAATTCAACGCGACAACTGTTTGTATTTGGTTCGTGGGATAAGTTAACACAGAGACAAAATCTGACGAAACGATTTTGTACCAATCATTTCAGTTCAGTTAAATATCTACAGCTGGAGCACCGTGTGCGGTAGATACAGTTGTCGTGACTCATGTCACAAGAAAAACACCAACTAACGACATCACGAAACTGAGATAAAATACAAAACGGAAAACAAGCTGTATGTACATTGGACTATTCAAAATAAAAAAGAATATACAACCAGACGTAAGAGACCAGACTCGGGAACACCACCTGTTGTGCTACTGCGCCATGTGTAAAAGGGTTTCTAGCAATTTGTGTGAACAATCCTGAGGGCCCCGTCCAGGTAAATGGAGCGCATAGCTTGACCAAGTCTCTCAGTCAATTTCTTCATACCTCTATGCAACTTCACGGACGTCCACCTCTCGGGTTCACCCAAATTGGTGCGGCTCTAGCCTATTATTCAACGCGATGAAACATATCAGTTGGCATATAGAGGACATGACCTAGCCAGCGTAAACGATTAACATACAGCAGACCCCATAATGAGGTACCAGAAGGTCTCTTGCAGTTGGACAGGAATAGCAGGTAGTGAGACTTGCACTGATGTCATCCACCTAGAGGTTTCTAAAGTCTTCGATCAGTTAGATTATCGTATTCTTCTCCAAAAGCTGAAAATCTTAGTTGAGTACCCTTCCTAGAATGGATCGAAAAGTTCCTCCTTCAGCGGCGGCTTAAGATTCGGATTTAAGGATTATTTTCGGATGCTACTGATGTGGACAGCGGTGTTCTACTGAGATCAGTGCTGCGACCGCGCTTACTCTCGGTGTTCATCAACGACCTCGCAAGTGTCATAGAGCCAAATTTCCTGGTTTATGCTGATAACATTAAGACATGCTGGATGTTGTTTATCAGGATGGTCAGGATATTTTGCAACAAAACAGACCGTGTCTTTGAATGATCTAAGGCAAATGTAATTCCCTTCAACACGAGCAAGTATAAAATTGTACTCTATGCCACAAGCCCAAAAGCGAATATAAGCTTGGAGGTCTAGTCTTGAAGACCACCTCACGAAGGCACAACCTTTGGGTGGAGATACATGATGACCTTGACTGTTCGCAACAGCCATTTAAGCGTCTGAAGCCGCGAGGAAACATGTTGGTCTCCGGCGTAGGAGGTTCGAGCGGGTAGACCCTTCCATTTTCCAGCAAATGATCAATGAGTATGTAAGGCCTCATGTAGAATGCGCGAACCAGACCCGTTAACCTTGGCTAAAACAGGAACTTGTTGTATTGGTGACCCCAAAACGAAAGGCAACCAGAAATGCGAGAGGCTTGTTCCAGATGCCATAACAACTGCGACTGAAAGCCCCAGGGGGTACAGCGGAGGTTATCACCTTCTAAAGAGTAAAATCAACTTGAACTATTAGAATCTGCAAGAGAACAGACAAATTTGCTGCCACCTCTTGTAACTTATCCGCAACGCGAAATTGAGGGGTCTCCAGCTGAAACTGGCCACCCAATGCAGTCGGCTGGAATGTCGTTGGAATAAGATTTTTCTTCGAATCTGTCAGCCACGGAACGCACTTTCGAATTGTTCAATTTCTACCCCGATGTTGATCATTTTTTAACTATCACGATTATGCATTACTCCATCTGCCTTATGTCATATGAATGCCACATATTGACTAACACTAGATGAAGTTCAACATTGTGCTCAACAAACTCCACGATATCGGTGTAAAGGAAAATACTTGTGTGGTAACGTACATAGTATGGTGAGTCCACAGATTCGCATCTCACTTTACATACACATATTCTGAAATTGCCCAATTCGCCCTAATTATCGCGCGGGAAATATCAAACCTTGGAGCATTTTACCCGTGGTTCGCCACCGGTACGTTGTAGCCATCACGATCCACACCGTATTTAAACGCGTTACCAAATCATTCCACATGCTTTGGCAGCAAGTCAGCACCAAACTGGGAACACGTTGTGTCATTGATAGTTCTAGTTCCAACTGAACAAAAAGTGTACCATCTGTACTGAAGATAATCTACGGTCACCCAACATAAAATACATTTGTTTTCCTGCGCAAAATCGCGGATGTGAGCGAAGAATATCTAGTGATATGTCTGTCTGTCTTCTTATTCTAAAGGCGAATATGAAATGCTTTCCCAAAGTACGACCGCGCCAAATGCCGCTGAAGACTGAAATTCAGTATGTATATATATATACATATATATATATATATATATTTCAATAGTAATTTATAGCTTGCATAACCTACCATATACCTTTTTGAAACCCCAGTGCATCAACGCGTTAACAACTGAGCACACCTTTGGTTGACCATCTTTCCCACTTGTCTCTCACTTGGCGGAAGCATCTGATTTGAGGAATCTTTCTTCTACAGAGTAAACCATGTCCTACATCTATGGAAATACTTCACCTGTTCAAATTTCACCGTTAAATGTCCAGTGTGATGGTCACTCTACTCCGAATACTCTACACTCGGAGTAATCTACAAAGCATACGTCACATATGAAGTTTACGGTGACCCGCTCTGGAGATTATTGTTGATGTGTGGCGTTACAGAGTTGTGAGTGTTACGCCTCACGGTTCACCAACATTCGCAGCCCCTGCAGAACCAATGTATCCCCGTTTATGAAATCAACAGCCGGGTTCGAACAGAAGTACTATGGGCTCTTTCCTGTTATCCAGAACATAGACTGAAACACCAAAATGGGCCTGATGAACGCCATCGACTTCTACAGAATGTATTCCTTCTAACATCCCAACAAATCCTGAGGTACGCGAACAACATTGTTGCTTCCTGAATCATAGCCCAACATCTACTTAACGGGCGACGTGCTAAAGTTGGCGGCATTGTATAACCGATCGTAAGTTTGCTCATATAGTTCCTTCTGCCGTTGCATGATCCATTAATTGCTTTTTAACTAATGCCGCTACTTCGCCTAGGATTTTTGGATTTAAAAATCACCTGACGGTACATAATATCATACACATTGCACTACGTAACCAGTAGACAATGCTGCATAAATAAGCAGTAGGCATGTAACTGGACCAAAAGCTCAAGATGTACTAATCTACTCTCTTCAGGCATGATTAACAAAGCCAAGCAACCAGTCGCTAAAGCATTACCAGTAATTGCCTGTCATTTAACTAGTTAATACCACCTGTGGCTTAAGCTAACCTAAGCTAACCAGTTTCAAACCGATGGGAAAATTAAGATCATGCCTTCGTCCATCTTCCGAACTGCCCTAAAATCTTGAAAGTATAATGAATTTTGTCGTCGTCGCACAGTCGCTGCCTCTAAGGATAACCAGCATTTTAAGATACCAGCTATCCCTACCGGATAAGAAATAAATGATGGACGCAAAGTTTAGCGTACACCAACAGAGCTGATTACGTGCAGACCATCAGGGTATTCGACCACATCTCATGTTGTATCGTAGCTAATCAACACTATTGTGCCCGATTCGAAGTCAACTTCTGCATGATACCAGCCAATGGAGGTTTCTATAGAACAAAGTGATTGATTAAGATAAACCAAACAAATGGACTGGAGTCACTGATTATCCAAACTCTAATAACTGAGTTTTACCTACGCCTATCCGAGTTGTGCTGGATCTTTCCAATGGGTGAAAGTAGTCCTGCTGTTGACATATCGTCTCCTTACTGTGCTCTCTTTGACTCGCATCTTTTTGATATTTAGTGGAGTAAACGTAAAAACAGCAGGGCGCGCCTCGAAAGGCTTGTGGACAGGATCGGTATCTAGAACCATTTTTCTTCACGGTATTTACCATGAATGGAGGACATACCATGAGCGAAAAATGCCCCAAGACAGGGAGCAGTGGTGCAGCATTCATGAGACATTCGCTTTGGAAAATGTTGTGGCGCATTCGACATTGAAGCCACCTTGGTCACTAAGTTAAAAGCAGTTTGGCCCGAGGATATTACAATTGGTGCTTTAATCCGGACAAATGTCAGAAGGGTATTAGAATGCTGACAGGCGTATCGCAGTAGATCAGTTTTCATGCCCTGGTTCAATACGGGGTTATCTGTCCAAACAACTTTGTCTGAACTGTGGGTGGTCAACCAGTTGGAAGATATCACTTATCCAAGTAGCCGAATTGGTGGCCATACCCCTACTTTGGTAGAGGGCAGTTTTGTGCGAGCAGGATATAGGACTTTAATTCACCTATCAACTCTCCATCCAAAAGAGCATTATTACCTAACCCTTCATCGGTAGGTGATTCACAACATACAAAATACGCTTCCCGCTAATAACTAGTAAGATAGACGACAATTTCCTGTATGTATTCAAATATACGAGGCATTTTAACAGGCCTGTTGAACTTTACATTCGATGCGTGTATAGTCATTGTTAACACCAAGTACGGCGTGGAAGAACCAGTCTGTAAATTCGGTCCAAAACTTTAGTAGACTTCGTGATGGTATTTGCTACACATGGCTACTGGTGCTCCCCAAGGATATCTGAAAAACGACACGCGGCTCTTAGTATAGACGGCACCACATCGTACCATTTTCAATGCCAACTGATTAGGTACTACGACCTATGCAGTTTAGCACACTGGACGCTACTGCATGAATCGACAAGTTTAAGTAAAGCATACGCGCTGAAGTCTACGAGGCGGCCACCTTAGTGTCCAGAGCCTCAGCCAAGAAGTCATAACCTTGCACTTAACTCCAGGTACCTCTACCTGAATTGTAACTTTAATCTATACCATTGAAAAATGCGCATCTTACTGCTATTCTGACTGAACTGTCCTCGTTGTATACTTATTTCCTTTCTCGCCTGCTCACAGTTGTAAGCTAAACAGTCAGCTCTTAGTTGGACCATTGGAGTGTGTTAAGCTTCCTATTGGCCCGAATGCAACCGAAGCTATTTGTTAAGGTAAACATTCCTGGTGTTTTGAATTTGTAGAAGATTACACCCAGACACCTAGAACGTAAAGTTAACTAAATGTGAACACAAAATTAATTATCTGCCGCGGTAGGTAATTCATCAACGTTCTGTCCTATAGTCAGCTAATAGTTGTCTTAAATCTCAGAGAAAAGAAACCTACCGCGAAAAAAGGGAGCTATTATATGCATACCATACACAAAGTAGTAAATAAGAACTTTGGGTTATAAAGGAATTTTAACTAACTCCTTTATTTCCCCAATGAACATGAAAACCCTCAAACTAAAGCCTAATTTAGTTGAGTGAAAAGCCGATTAATGTGATAATTGGATAAAGTCGTAAACATAACCCAAGTTTGAGGCGATCAGATTTCCACCGAAATAGTTTGATGCTTATTGCACCACTGATTCTATTTACCAGGGCTAGCATTGGATCCGACGTTTTCAGTGTTCGTGGTAGACAATTCTTATTTTGACCGCGATTTACATAATTAACAAGCTCGGCTTTATCATCAAAGCTATTGCAGCTAAAAAAAACTATTTACCGTGTACTGATTACTTTCAGCGCTGCAATCTACTACCAGTGTTGCCTTTATTGGAGAGCTTAAGCTGGAGGAGACCGAAATAGGAATTAATTTCTGCATTTCAATCCTACTCGGATGACTAAATCCTTCATCTGTGGTAATGCGCGTCACAGCATTTGAACAGGGATGTTTAGCTTGTTTAAATTATTCAGTTTGCAAGCAAGTCGCTAGGCCCAATCTCACGCTGTGCTTCCATAGACTTGAAATTGAGGCAATGGTAGTTGGATCACTTGGACCGCATCTGAAGCAGATGGATGCTAGTTACCGCTCCATCTTCCTGGTAAACTAAACCAAGGTGTGGTTTGTGGTTTGCCTCCCATCTCCTGCGTTTTATTAATGATGGTCTGATGTGGAGGGGGTGTTCATCGACCATGTAGTTCATGATGAATTCTAAAGGGACTTTGCCAAAGCGTATGAAGTGTCATCCCACAATCCGTTCCAATTTATTTTGGCTTAGTTGTAGATTGTTCACGTTCGTCACTAGCCGAACATCATTTAAAAGCTTGCAGACCATAATCTGCAAGCAATCACTTAGGAGAGTGTCTTTGGAGTGGTATCTCAGGTTGCTCTGAGCTGCTCAGAACAACCTGAGAAGGCGTCAGACTGTGTATCTGCAAGCTGGCATTCGGGCGGTTTGGTCCATCTGTCTGTGCGCAGATACTTGACACATGCGTGCGGTCTTAGGTAGAGTACGTAATCCAGGCCTGGCAACCCTGCAACAAGTAAGATGCGGCAGCTCTACAGACTCTAAAGCGAACGTTTACCAAACGCGTTAAAGGGTTAGTTCACCCTAAGATTGTACAGCGGTCATTATCAGCAAGTATTTGAAGACCTACTAATGGCGTACCAGATTTTGAGAAACGTCTGCCAGATTCGTTGCCAGCTGCTGCAACTAAGTCATAACACAACTTTGAGAGGCTACTGGTTCAAGTTGGCTACGCAATACAGTCAGTTAGAATGTCGGCGAACTTTGATTCTCTTCATGGGTGACAGCCATGGAATGCCCTTCCAACTTACGATGTTTCCACGCGCACCTTATATCCGTTTAAAAAACACCCTTAAATTAACAATAAATCAGACTACTTGTAGCTCGGGTTGTCTTTTCAGATTTAGGTCTGTTCGTTCTAGACGTTTCATCACTCATCGATGTGATTTGGTCGGTGCGTAGTAAGCAAACTGGACCGACTATTGAGGGATGTTTGAATTTGGCCACTTTGATCCATGTCCCGTGACCATTGCTAGTTCGCAGTTTGATCGCCACCACTTTTAGACTCAAGTGTTGAGTGACAGTTGATGGTAAATCGGGTCTAAATCAAGTCTTCCAGAAGTCCTCTTCCTTTTCTTATATTACCCCGCACTAGGATCTCCGTTTGCTCCCAATCAAACACGGACCCATCTTCATCAACGTGAATCGAGACCAGTGATGATGAGAATTGGTTTTGACAGGCTCACTTGTGTTCTGGTAACCTTGTAGATAACTTTCTTCCTGTTTGGTACACGTTTATCACAAGGTTTACACTTTATCCTGTAAACAACGTTCCGGCGTTCATGTGTCCTCGTCTTTCATTTCGGTCTAGATAAGGTTCATTTCTGAGGTGCGGTAGATATGTACGCTAACAACAGGTGGTGGAACTTGAGAAGTCGAGCCGTCCTTTCCGATACGTACGTACGGCAAAGCGATCCGTTTCCTTGTTGTTGCTTCAGGTGTTGCATTTCTAGTCACGGTTTATGTATCTGCGGGTGAAATTGCGCGGATATCATTTGTGTATGAAGAATGTAAAATGATGCTTTTCTTCTTCACGTTTTGCTTCTCCAGTATTTCGCTGCTGTTTTATCCTGCTGTGATGAAATGTGCTGAAATCACTGCAACGAAATAGTTCAGCTCGGAGAATAGGCCTAAAGCTGAACACGTAGATATGGTCCATAAGCACCCAGTACGAGATATGACCTGTTTATATCAAACGACATGTGATTGCAACGAATGTTACACAACCAGCATTAACTTACGCAATCAAGGTTTGCCCTTTCCTGCATGCCTCCGTGTGAACACCAAAACGATTTTCATTTCATCTCTTGGCTTCTTTTCACCGTGTTGTCGTTCTCTTTCTAGCTATCCTATGGGACTTGTTAAGCATCCTGCTACTTACCAGTAATATACCACGATACCATTGTTCCAACGCAAACTTTTCAGGTGGAGATAGCCAAAATAAGTAATGCCTCTACAAATAAAGACCGAGCGCAACGGGTGACGCTCATTACAACGACTACGGACTGCTTGCTATATGAGCAAATTATTTAGCGTAATCTAAAGTTGTACTGGGATTTCTCTTGAACGGAAATTCCGAAGGTTCATCACCCATTATAATTCATCGGATTCCATTTGCCTTCCTTTTAGATAAGTTGCCAATCAAAAATGAGTACTGTATGAATCGAGCAGAAAAATTGTATTTTGCCTACACCTGAGCTTGATTTTTACTAGTTTCGCATTAGGAAATCATCTAATGAGGGGATCAAATGGAAAGCGAAAATACTCGTTAAGCGGAAGCGGAAGGTGAAACTTCAAAATATAGGAAAGTTGTTAGCACAATTGAGTTTTCACCGGTGGACTCATTGCAATTACGTAGTATGAACTGTAAATCCAATATGATCCATAAGGAATGACGACAAATGAGATGTTGGTAATAAAACTTATCGCAATTTGTTGAACACATAAGGGAGGGGATAAAGGTGGAACGTATTCTAGGAATTGGTCGAACACTTGTGCTTATTCGTGGGTAATGATCCAAGTGAGATGGCGCTGTGAAATAATTGCACGATCAATTCTGGATTTGAACTCTACCAATGACAGATCCCGTAGGGCTTTTCATATTCTGCAAATGTGTAGGGAAAAGAAATTCCGACAGCATTCTAAACGACTGTACTGCTTAACCAGCTTGAGATGATGGCCTCACGAATTACCATAACGACTGAGGATTAGCAAATGGTGGCAGTGTATTTGGGATCTCACAAAATATGGTAAATCAAAATTAGATATCCGCGCAATTGCCGACACTGTCTGCTGAATACACAGAGCACTTGAAGTCGTTCATACGGCAAATTATACAGACTCTTGAGATTTTTGGTTGCCCGGCGTTGGGAAATCAGTAAGGCTATGCTATTTCTCAGCAATGGCTGCCAGACCTGTATTGCGTATTCCACAGGTAGGTATATAAAAATAAGCTGAGAAGCTGTAGAAAAATCGAAGGTTCGGATCGTCCATTTGTAAGCTTCAGGAGGCCCACATGTTGGATTCACGTCCTAGACGCGGTTTCAGCCTGATTCGAACATCCCAAGTTGACTTGGACCAAAATCTCCAGATCCTTCTCGCAGGATGACTTTTGAAGCTAATGGTTGCCGAGTTTACAGGAGTATACCACCTGATTCCGTATGTACAACAGTGCATTTGTCCACAATAAACCAAAGTAGATTAATGGGGGATGTTTGCGAGAAGTGTAAAGTTAATAGAGAGTAGAAGCCACGATTAAAATTCACGCACAATAATGTGCCTCGACGGAGAGTCGAACCCCGGTCCACGAATTTCCGGTCCGCTGCTCTACCACTGAGCTACCGCGGGTTGACGAGTAGGTGCGCAAATTTTAACACATGACTTCTGCTTGGTGCGCGATGTATTGCCAATAAGCTCACAGTACCTGTCCTGGTATTGCAGATTGGCTCACTCACCCGTAACTTCCCACTGAACCGAAGTACATGTCCTTCAGATGCCCAATGGGTGATAGTAGATTAATGGTGGATGTTTGCGAAAAGTGTAAATTTAGTAGAAAGTGAATTTTAATCGTGACTTCTACTTTCTACTAACTTTACACTTTCGCAAATATCCACCATTAATCTACTATCGCCCATTGGACATCTGAAGGACATGTACTTCGGTTCAGTGGGAAGTTACGGGTGAGTGAGCCAATCTGCAATACCAGGACAGGTACTGTGAGCTTATTGGCAGTACATCGCGCACCAAGCAGAAGTCATGTGTTAAAATTTGCGCACCTAATCGTCAGCCCTCGGTAGCTCAGTGGTAGAGCAGCGGACCGGAAATTCGTGGACCGGGGTTCGACTCTCCGTCGAGGTACATTATTATGCGTGAATTTTAATCGTGACTTCTACTTTCTACTAACTTTACACTTTCGCAAATATCCACCATTAATCTACTATTGCCCATTGGGCATCTGAGGGACATGTACTTCGGTTCATTGGGAAGTGACGGGTGAGTGAGCCAAACCAAAGTAGCTTTCGGATTGACCACTCTTATACCTCCTTCAGATCGGCTTGTAGTACTGTGGTATCATCTGTAGTTTTGATCGTCTTTCATAATTTGATGCCACCGGAATAAAGCAGGCAGTTTGCGCTTATGAAGCGTGTGATATCCTTGATATACGTCAAAAATAATCACGGTCTTAGTATCGATCCCCGTGGCATTTCATATTCAACTGCGATGGGATCTGACATGGATTTCCGCACTCGTAATTCCAGTTGCCGGTATAGAAGAAAGCTTCTGCTCCACTCTACGAGACGATCACAAGTACCAAAGGTCTGGAGTTTGTAGAGCCTGATGTTATGTCCTAAGCTGTCGAATGCCTTTGAAAAGTGGAGAAAAAACACATCGACAGTTATGACATCGTTCCAGCTGGATCGTGTTTGTAGTATATTTGTGGTGCACTATCGACTTGGCCCGAAGCCATGCTATTCCGGTGCAAGGTAGTTACTTTTTCCAAAGGACCGTTAGCGCATCATGAAAAACAGCTTCCATAACCTTTGAAACTTTTGGTATTAAGGTTACGGGACGGTATCTGGTTGTATCAGAAGGATTAACTCCCTCGCAAATAGGAGAAAGCGTCCCGTGTTTGCACATGTCGGGTATATACATTGTATCAAAACAAGGTTGGGACAATCGAGAGGAAAGCTCAGCTATGCTTACTGCTACCGCCGCTAGCGACTTATTGTATATAGTATTAAATGTAGGAGAGCTGTGCTTGCGCAAAATCAACACCTTCTGCCATAAAGGATAGGTGAGTGAACTAGGGGTGAGGCAACTCGTGTCATAGGGTTCGGTGACTAGAGATTGCATTGTAATGTTGCAGCATATTGTAGGCGAAGGGTATTTTTCGCCTCCTTCGGTGTCCGCGTGGGTCCGTCTGTTGGTTGGAGAAGAGGAATTTCTCCTTTCCCCTTATGTAGACTGTTTAAGTGTTGCTACAGAAGCTGGTAGTTTGAGGCCATACGCATTGCCAATTTCTGCCGCAAAGCTAATCAGTCCTCAAGAAAATGCCGAATATAATGGTTACTTTGGGATGCACTAGCCATCCAGGTCGTTGTGCTCGGAGAGAGCTTACAGGTATACCAGGCTGAGTTCCGCACCGCTATAGACTTGCATGTCCTGCTTTGCACAAACAAGATTACGTATCACGGGTGGAAGGTCATTGGTCGTTGATGCTTCGACAACCAGAATGTAAAACTGGCTGACGAAACGTTCCCATTCGCTAATCGGTGCCTCGCTTGCCAGAAAGATCCTACTGGTTGTCTGCCATAGTCGAGCTAATATGTCATAGTGTATATACGTCCGCGCTGCGTGGGGAATTTCCACGGGATATTCTACACAGCAAATATATTCGGAAAGCAGAACTGCATAATCGACGCGGCCAAAGGGGAAGTCGACGAGTAACCTCTCGGCCATTGGTGAATACCCGATCCAGTATAGACGGCTTATCTTTTTCTCTGACTCGGTGGGAGTATTGATTTGGCCATAAAGCGGGAAACTGATGACAAACACTTGCAGATCCGCCTTAAACTCTTCCCCATCAACAGCTTGGGATTCTAGTAAGTGGATTTTGAAATTGCCAGTATTAAGAAGGTGACTTTAATTCTTGTTTATTACACATTCTTAGGGATACTATGAAGAAGTCCATCTCGAGCTTGGAGGAGGGAGGGCAGCAAATGAACGACACCAGGCAAATGCCATTGTCTTTCAAACGTAGATGGCACCAAAGGGTAGCTTGTACCGTGCTGACCGAATCCTCCATGAACTCACATTGGAACTCACTGCACCTTTGCTGGGTCGGTCTTCTCAAACGACGGACGAGGTTGTTAGTGCGTGTTCGATGTCACTTATGTCAAGGCGTAACCATGTCTCTGTTATAGTGATGAGGCCATTGATCCTTAACGCAGCTGTATTTCGCAAAGTTAAACAGTAAGCCTTGAGTTTTAGTATACATATAGGAAAGCTTCTTGTTTATCGAAAGCTCTTGACTAAGGGTATATGAAGGATGTGGATTTGTGCCGACCGATGTGAGGCCGGCACCTAATCGATTTTTAGGTGACTTACTAAATTTTGATGGTAAAATCTGTTTTTGATCTCACTTGCATCTACATCAGCAGCCTTCTCGATAGCTACGGGTCTTAGAGCACCGGTTTCTGATTTGCATTTGTGGTTATATTGACTCGCGAGTGGTGTCGTTTCCGCTAGAACAGCAAGTGGCTGAGGCCCTCTAACTGCTGTCTCCGAAGTAAGCTTGTTCCGTAATAAGTTGCAGCTACGGACTAAGTTCACAGCCATCTGTTGTGATTTTACCGTTCATTTCAGTATCTTCGAGCCACTGCCTTTGTAGTTTTACGACACAGGTAACCATGTAATCGACTGAAGCGTGACGTCGCCCAAACAGAGAGCTTCACGGATGTAACGCCAATGTTCCAGGTCATTACCATAGGTTTCTTCGTTGCTCGTTGTCGGTAAGCTTAACACGCCACGAACGAAAATGACTCTTTTAGTTCTCTCGGTGTAGTCGTACTTTGAATTGTTTTGCTTCTCTGCCATTTGCTGCATGGAACATCTGGAAATATGAGTATCCCACTATCTTCAGCCCACAGGCGGTGTGCAGACAAAAGCACCGTTTCGACTTCATCTGTGGATCACAATGCTACGCGCATAAACCGTCATTCTCCTTAGTGAATCGGGGTTGAATGTCTAGTGATGCGCAGTATGTTAGTCTGCTTGGCTTTAACTCCGATTATTACACGAAGGAAATTCCACTGATTTAAACCATCCTACTGTTTCGGTGTCTCTCTCTCCCATCCCTGCACTCTACGCCCGACGGTTTTCGTCTTTGTTTATACTCGGCAGGTAGAGATAGCCGAGCTGGGAGTGGGACTCAGCGCATAGCGCTTGGCGGCTATCACCATGATCACTAGGTCATTGAGCTCCGCGAGCAGTGTTTGGCACAACAGTTAGAAGTAGATTTTCGGGTATTTGGAGCACCCGCCGTGTGTCTACTGTTTGCCTCCTAAGAATTTTGCCCTGAACTCAGGAGTGTTGGTGTATATAAGCTTTATGGCACTGTAGTTCTGCCTGGTGTTCGGTGATGTGGGTGGCATGGTTATCGAAGGATTTGATGACATCTCTGCAGGTTGTACACAGTCCTTGACCCATTGTGCGGCTGTATCGGGTGAGGCTGCTGAGGTCGCACTTTAATTTATCGCGAGCAGCAACGGTTGCGCAAGTGGATCGGTCTTTATAACTCTTCGGATTCCTCTGGTCAGTTGGAAGGGTGGGGTTTACCGATCTTGCATTATTCGATACACTGGATAAGCGAATGTGTGCAGTGGAGCTAGGCATGCTTCTATCATTCGCAACGACGACCTAGTTCGTTGGTCCAAAGGTTTCTAGTACTGCGTGGCTCTGCGAACGCCCGGCTCTGTTTCTTAACTTCGAGGTAACATTTGATGTAGACAAAGGAGGTGCAAGCTGTAGTATTGGTCAATTGAGCGAAGCAATTTTCACACGTAAACGATCTCTAGTTTCGGCGACAAGACTGTCGTACTTTCGCCTTAATGTTAGTACGCAGTTTACAGGTGGAACCGCCGTACACTTATGACAGAAATAAAATGAGCACGGCGTGTAAAAATTTTTTTAATTTGGTTCGAAAGTCCGTGGCCTGTTTCAAATGGTACCTGCTAATGCAATTTGTACATGTCGAGCCTACTTGCACTACCTTAGCACATGTTTGTTTAGCACAAGATACTTGGTTTCGGGTTACCGATAAACCAACTGGCTTGCGCACTAATGCTCAGAGCCTCTCCAATTAGCTTGTCGAACCAAAAGATGGCCAAGTTTCCCAGAAGTATGATATTACTGGCATCACGGAGACGTGATTACACACTGAAATGACGAACGCTGAAATTTCGCTACCTGATATCTCACTCTTCCGGAAAGACAGACTGATAAAAGGAGGAGGAATAGTTTTGTATTACCAAAACTACTTGCAGCGCGAGGTCATGGAGGATTCGGACTTGCTGATTCCTGATTTGCTTTGGTGCCTCCTGCAGTTAAGAGGCAGAGACAATTGCCTTATAGCCTTGGTGTACCGTTCCCCTAAATCTACATCTGAAACTGACTACCAAATTGTGACTGCCCTACGGCGAACCCTAAAAGAAACATGCACTCACATCTTGCCCACGGGTGGTTTCAATGTGCAAGGTTTAGAAACCCGTGCCACGAGCAACGATCAATTTAAAGCAGATCTGCAGGAGCTTGTAACCAGTGTTCCGCTTTATAAGCAGGTAACTTCGCCCAGTCGGTTCAGAACTGGTATGAGGCCAGCTATGGTTGATATTGTTTTTGCCAACGAAAACCAAATGATTGATGCGCCGGTTGTAGCCTGCTGGTTAGGTTGCAGTGACAATGCAGTTTCAACTTCATATGCTATGCAGAATACCGAGATGCGGACCATGAGACAGCGCGAACCATTAGATGCTACGACCGATTAACCCACCTCATCAGCGCCACAAGCTGGTCGTTCCTCTCCGAAGACGCCCAGGATGTCTCCAGGGTCAAGATGGTATGCAAGTGTAATCGGCTGGTTAACGACTTTTCAGAGGCATTGATTTGCAAACGACCTGAAACTTTTACTTATATAAGGAGTAGAACTCAAAAACTGCTGGCACTACGCAACACAACGTGGCCAGAGTATAAATTACACACACCAGCAGAAAGCTGGGATAATAACGTAGCCCAACGGAACCACTGTTTTCAGCTGCTGACGGAGGATAAAGCCACGCATCAGCAGAACGTGGCAAAAATCATCAGCGCCGATAACAAACTGCTGTACAAGCACGTCATGGTCTACGGAAGGTGAGGAAAGCAGTCCCACTACTCACGACGGCTGATGGCACAACACGAACGGCTATGGAAGCAACAAACCCGCTGCGGATGCAGTATGCTTCCAACTTTCAGGGGTATTACCATCATAACTTCTAGCTTTTATCACCCCTCCGCTGGGAATCATTCACATCTCCTTTACTACCGAAGCTGTCTGGCAGAAGCTGACCACGCTACGCATGCACAAATCTCTGGGTGTCAATACCATTCATCCAGAGGCACTGGGATCAGGAGCAAGTCCACTGGAAGAGCCTCTGGCTCAGTGCTTCCAGCGTTGCTTCCAGCAGAACCAAGTTCCTGCAACGTGAAAGCTTGGAATAATGACACACATTCAAAAATGTGGTAGCTGAACCAAGGTTTCAAACTACCGCCTAGTTTCTTTTCTCCCTATGCTATTCAAGTTTATGGAATCCATCATAGCCGATGCGCTAGTGGGCTAGTTTGCAAACTCTAACATTATTATTTCTGATAAGCACCGCTTCCGTTGAAATCGCTTGTGCACAACCACTTTGCTAATAACACGGAGTAGCTGGACCGGGTCAGCTGACGCCGGAGAGGAGGTTGATGTGCTCAAACTGGATATCTCAAATGGATTCAACCTTTTAGATCAGCGGATGCTCCATTTCAAGCTACAGATTTAAGGGATCAGTGACCCTATTAGTAGCTGGATCGTTAACTATCTCCTTCAGCGGAAATTGATGGTCAGAGTTTGGAGCTACCTCTCTGACCCCATACAAGTTGAAGATGGTGTGCTCACGGCTCGGTGCTAGGTCTCCGAGCGTTCTTGGTATTTATCAATGACCTCACACAGGCACTTACAACTAACTTCCTGCTGTTTGCCGATGAAGTCAAGGTTTGGCGCAAGGTTCAGAGGAATACTGACTAACAACTGCTTCAGAGTGACGTAGACGCGGTACAGCAGTGTCCATGCAAAATTCACTGCTATTCAATGTGAGTAAATGCAAGGTTCTCTCCATACGGCTCCATAGCGACCGCTGTTACAGGTTCGTAACGCATGTGCTGGAGCTAGCTGCCACCGGGTGTGATTTGGGCGTACTGGTCCAGGATGATCTGGGTTGTTCCAGGCAACCTGCAAAAGTCTCCAAAACTGGTAAACAACATGTGGACCTGTTACGAAAGGCGTTCGGAAAAGTAGATTGCTCTATTTTCCGGTAGGTACAAAGTGCGTCTGTTCGTCCTCAAGTCGGATATGCAATTCAAGCCTGGCAAACATGGCTAAAACACGACCTCAGTGCATTGGAGTAGCCTCAAGGGACCGCATCAAAGTACGTTAATTGGAACACACCATTTTCCATACGAGGAGAGGCTGGAACGAATTGAGTATTCAGAGGACGTTACCGCCGATTACCATGTGACTTGATATTCGTTTACTTAATTCTGCACAATCTACATCATGTGTACCGCTCTTTACTGCAAATCAGCAGTAATACCAACCTTATAGGTCACCCACTAAAACTGGCAGTGCAGTGGAGCCGCCTGGATTGCCGCAGGGACTTTTCTTCCGTCCTCCTTTGTCCCCCGTGGAAGGCTTTTCCAGTATCGGTCATTACTGCACCATCACCATGCATATGTAAAGGACGTTTGGATGACTCATTTAATCACCTACATTTTGTTACCTGAAACTACATTTCCATCCCACTTCTGGAATATAATTTAAATTTATTTGCTGTTTCATGTTTGTGCAGTGAAACTACTCGAATCGCTGTAGTCCAGCGAAACAAACGATAAGTTTCTCTTTTGAATGTAAATCACCCACTGCTTTTTATTTTTGGATAATCTTGCAAATCCACACAACGTGATGTGTAAAGGATTGCTTCTCACTCAGTATAAATTTATTGTTCACTGTTAATTGTTCTATGGCACTTAGGAGGATATAGTGCCCTCCACTGGGTCGCTGCAAAGTGATTTTTACATGAGATAAAAAAGAAAGGTGGGATGACAAGCAGAAATTGTTAAACTGTAAGGTGGCTCTTAACTATCAAAACGAAAAATGGGACCGTCCATGTGCGCATTACAATACCGAGCATCTACTCTGACAGACCCTTGAATGGCACTTGCTTGGTAATATATGTTGAACGTACCATCACAAAGACTTGTCGGACATCCCGATCGTATTCAACTTGCTCATCTCTCCGGCTTCTAACTTCTGCATTTAGCTATTTAAGTAAATCAGCTGTAAAAAACCACTTGTCAGGATGAGGGAGACAAGCCGTACAAACTCATGTATAATATAGTATAAGCACATCTGCCGAAAACGATAAAAGCAAAATCGAGTAGATTTTTTAATGTCTCACAACTATGCCTGCTACTACTGTTCCTCACCTAATTATTTCGTTGCTCTTCTGCTTTCTAGAGCGTTCCCTGTCTCTTTTTGTGTGTCCTATGATGTTTGGGGATATTTCCAACATGTAGATATAATGCACACTAACGCAAAGTCCGCATAAAAATGGTCGATATAAAATCATTGAGAATAGCCATTGCTCGGAGGCTTAACTTTTGTTATCTACTGCCCTCCGAGATGAATGATTGGTTTGCGGACATTTCCTTACCAGGCTGGGCGATATTGTCAGTGTGGCTTAAACGTCTTGATTCATATAGCCTCCTAAACGACTTCTAGATCTAAGCGTTCATTGATGGAATTTTGCTTTGAATGCCAGGTTTCAACAAACGCATGTTCTTACGAGCTTGTGGTTGTTCCGACGATTTCGAGTTGCTCCAAGCTGAACTGATTGTTTTAGCTATCCAAATGCATAGACATCGAGCAATTATAGTCATGACGGCCAATAGCCAGGCTACATTCATCCAGCCATGTGCAAAGCTTTCCTTTTGTTTATCCAACGTAGTATTTGTCAATATTTCGAGAACCTTTGTAGATTACACTAGATGTTGCTCATTTGATGAGTTTCTTTTTCACACTGATAAGTTTACTACCAAATGTCTCTGTTGGTTTGTGGGAACTTTTGACTCCAAAAGTCAACAAAGTAGCGCTGTCGTTTCGAAGATTCCATTAATGCAATGCAACACGGCTCGAGTTTAAATTGTTACGTTTGTTGAGGCGTGTTGTCTTGCTTAGTGTGAAGCCAAGCAACTCATAATGAAGCATTTTGTGTGCAAATTCCGTATGAAGAGACTGAAGAAATGGTCATCTTCACCCTGCTCCTTTAGATTGGGTTAGCACGCAGAGGAGGTTGTGGACTGCGGATGATTTCTGTTGTACTTGAGGTTCTGGTCCATACGTGTTGATTTTCGATAGACCGTTATTTTCAGTTACTTGGAAGCAGTCCTACGTCTAAGAACGTCTAAAAGTGGTAGCTGCCCATCCTTCCCATGTGAACTAGAAGTTGGAATCATTGAGCATGACGAAGGGGTCGTCTAAGTAGCGTACCCAACGTTTCGGTTTCCCAATTAGGTGTGATATCCATTCTAGCGCCTACATCCCGGCTTCGGCAGTCCAATGGTTGTGCCTCTAGTCTGCTTGTAGATTTGGATGCTGAATGTAGGGGATGTTGTTAGACAAAATCCAATCAACTTCACCATTAGTTTGGAGTAGATTTTACTACTTATAGCGGGCTTCTCTATCCAGCTAAATGTTTGCAAATGCAATGTTTGCTGAGTCCAGAAAACTGTTGCATTATTAAATTAAGTTATATAACAAAGAATTAAATAACACTCTAAACTCTTGTAGATACACTAGCTTTTTTAACTTCATCGATGACGAAATTTTTACTAGCAAAATCCATTCAACCTAAGGTAAGGGGATTGCACTACTTCATGACTGCACGAAAAATATACTGCATTTAGCATATCGTTTTAGACTTTACTATTTGAATGGATAATTTATTGAAAGTCGGCCGTTTGCAACGATGAAATGGCACTATGAAATCGCACATTGTTTGGCATTAAGAAAATCCTACAATAAAAGGAGTATGCCGACAAATTGACGGGCTCGGTATGATGTGGTCTACTTGGTATCGACAATCTTTTCATTTCAATGAAAAGTTTCAGGCAACTCTACTGCGTAGAAATATCTTCAACTATGCGTTATAATTAACAAAGTTTGACTGGTCGTCGTGAACCATCTGTTCTTTCTCTTAGATATGGTACTGGACCCCGTAAGAATAAGCAAGCAAAACTCTTAGACTGATCATACAATTTCGTTTCCTACAAAATAACAGATTTTCTGGAAGTCCCCATAAATTTGTGCTCGACCTCAGTTGAGCAGACCTCTAAGGAAGTAACCAAAAAGGAAGCTAAGAAATAACTCTTCCCATATATATATCTAAACTCTGCCAACTCTGTTACCCTTAAAACTGAGAGATCGTTGAAAACATACAGACAGACAACCCTGATGATTACCTACGGACAATTGTTAAAAACCCAAATGAACAATGAACAATGATTTATAACGGGTAAAAAAGCATATGCTTGACAGGTCCCGTAGGGTGGTTGGAGCAATAGATAAAATGGAAGGATAATCGAACAAGTAAATCGTTTTTTAAGCCTCTACAGATTTCAACGCACCACTTCATAATGATAGTTTGAAGTATGGACTGGATGTCTGCACCCAAAGTAGAGCTGTTATATTACAGCAAATGTGGGAAAAAGAAATCAAAGGAACGGATAACGCTCACTCGTGTGTTGCTTCCGTTGAGAGATGTGGTACGTTACTCCAGTTTGTATACATCCATGTCGCTCATTGTGACACTTCTGTGTGTAACATCACCGCCACTTTGCGGGGAGGGTCAGTAACCTCAAGGTTTGGGTCTCGTTATTTCGTCCTCCGAATTAGGACGTGCTATGCCAAATAATGCAAGTTGGAAAGTGTGTCATCTAGGCGTTTTCTAAATAGTGCCAATGTGGGGGCAAGGACGACGTGAGTGGGGAGCGCGTTCCAGGCACGGTACACACGGAGTGAGAAAGAGTTTCGTCGACAATCAAGTCGGCTGTAGTGTGTAGCCAGTTTGAGCTGATGATCTCTCAGGTTGGTATTTTGGCTCAGCTACAAGAGACTGCGACATGGGTGATTTGGATTCATCAGTATTAAGTAGAGCATGATGAGGTCTCCTCGGTGTAGACGATATTCACCACTGTATAATCCCAGAGACTGCAGTCTGCGTTGGTAGGGGATGTAAAACAGGTCTCTGACGAGCTTCGTTGCTCTACGCTGTGGAGCTTCAAGTGCACTGATGTCGCGCTTGCGCCAGGGACGCCAGGCCTGGATCGCATACTCCACGTGGGGTCTCACGTAAGCGCTCAGCATTTGCGGAAATACAGATGGCTCGAAATTTCCGAAAGCCCTCCGTAAGAGTCCGAGATGTTGACCGGCCCTTTTCGATGCCTTTTCAGCTTGTCTGGAGCAGCCAAGGTCGTCCTGCACGATCACTCCGAGGTCGCATTCCTGGGAAGCATGTTGCAACGGCTGATCCCCAAGTAAGTATTCATGGATGAGCTGGTGGCGTAAGCTCACGACTTTGCACTTGGCGACATTGAAGTGGAGCATGTTTTCGGATGACCAAGTGTACGCCCTGTCCAGATCGCTCTGCAGTGTTGCGTGATCGTGCATGCGAGTGGAAACACGATTAATTTTTTCTTTCAATTATCCTGCTGCTGTATTACAAAAGCTTTTTAAAGTATCGCATATCTCGACACGGAAATGCCCGTACACTAAGTGTCATGCTGAATATTCGCCGAGGAAACTACAAGCCTGAATAGTTCAGCACAATTGAACAAATATGAGCCGAGCACTGTAGTGTGCTGGATCCATTTGGGTGTTGCTCTTCCCAACACTGGCACACCACTTAACCGTGGTTTCGTCGTGGTTTAGACTCGTCAGGTAGAGATGGCCTGAGCTGGAGTGGAACTTAGAGCTTAGTAGCTCATAGCTAACGTTCTGAACACTATGCTACTGAGATCCGCGAGCAAAGCTTGGCACAGCGGAAAGTAATTTAGTTGAACTTAGGGAGCACGCTGTGTGGTTGGGTTGCAACTCGCAACCTCTATTGAGACCTCGGCTCACTTTGAGTTAAACCTCGGTCATTCCGATCTCGACAACCGTATCCTGATTTGATACATTTGGTGTTGCTCTTCCCAACACTGGCACACCACTGTGGTGTGCCAGTGTCGACTATTGTGTACATTTCTTCTGATATGTTTACACTTGTAGTGCATATTGAGGTCCTGGGAGTATCTCCAGGGAGGTTTTTGAATTGACTCGCACTCAGGCTGCCAATAGGTGTCTAATACTGGGTGACTTCAACCTCCCTGAAGTCTACTGGGCTGATCTATCTTGCAGTTCGGCAGTAGGCACTTTCGGTTCGGATCTTCTGGAGCTAACGTTGAAACTTCATTTGCATCAATTCGTCGACCTCCCGACAAGATATATGGGCAACCAGCCTCCGTCTACCTTGGTTGTCATTTTCGCGAAGTCACAATATTTCGTAAATGACATTACATTCGGCTGTCCTCCAGAAGCTAGTGGCCATGTCTGCATACCCTTTCGATGGGCTATAACTAAGTGTCATCAAGCTACCGCTGAGGTATGTCCAAATATTTGGCAGGCAGACTTTAATGCAATGCGAGACAATGTTTCAGTTCTGCGTTACGCAATCACCGTGGCTGACACCGTTGAGATAGCCTGGGAGAAATTTAAGGCATAACTCACCGAGATCTTTGTTCCCCCATCCCATTCAGTAAACAAAGGGTGACACGTGCGCAGCCTCCTTGGATAGATCTTAAAGGTAAACATCAACTCAGGTAGCGCTGTAAGTGATGGCGAACTTACCAAGCGACTTCATCAACAAACATCTACGAAA
>OX104067.1:119474836-119565200 GCA_944474145.2 Dicrocoelium dendriticum | reverse complement strand
AACCAGCGAAAAGCTTTGATCGACCCACACAATAGTCAACAAATCATGATGGTATTCGTAAGATCCAGTTCTCGGTCATGGTCACAGAGATTCCATGCTTCCATGCCACGCCACGTTTCATGATCGAGAACGTATCGGAACATCATCAACTAGCCTGTCGTCAGATATTCATCGTCAAGTCAGTCAAGCAGGTGCTTTAAGTATCCTTTAGGGTGAATATTTAGCTATAACACGCGCCACAGTATGAGATAAATAATCAAAATGACTAGTAAATGCAAATAAATATAAAACCACGATCAAGAAAATAGGTGGCAGAGTAAATGTCGCCAGAGTAATATGCTAATCAGTTCTTGAATTGCTGAATTTGTATCCTTCAAATAACGTGATAGGAAAGGAACTACAGATGTGCCATAAGCCCTTGTGCGGGCGTATATAGTTTTGTAAATCCATCTACACGAGGAGATTGATAAGCATTTGAACAAACTCTGTGGAGGGGATGGCTAACATTTATGAGTATTTTCGATGTAAACTTGTTACAGGATGTGGCATGACTGGCTACAATTATGTTGACAATTTCCATCCTTTAAATTCCACTACACCGGGATAGATACTTCACTGATCTGGCAATTACTTTAAGATCCTTACTTAGGCGACCAGGAAAGATAACTGGAGAGCAACATGTCCAGCAGGGTAAAACAGACAGTGAAAAACGGTGGATCAAAAATCGAGGTATGGAAGAAGACTTGAGACATATAACATAGAATGAGTCTTCTAACCTTAGCGAATATTTCTTTCACCTGAAGGGACCACGTAAGCCAACTGCTCAGTGTCACTTCCAGTTAGTTTACTGAGGTGCAAGAGGTCAATCATTCACCGTCAATAAAATGTTCTGGACACTGCGCCAGGATTTGCTGATAGCGATTTCCCTTCAACAACATAAAAAGAATTCTTTCATTTTGAGAGTTTAACGGTAGAAAATGGGACTTGAACCATGCTGTGAGGTTGTCCAAGAGGGTTTTTAGCTTGACCGGTGACTCAACGCTTGGATGATGGACGCCCAAGCTTACATTGTCCGCAAACTGCAGCAGGATGACAACTTCAGGGACGGGGACTGAGGTTACGTAAGTGGAAAATAAGCATTGTGAAAAACTGGAATCTTGAAGAACGCCAGACATTGTGGTGATTGAAGTATAGCTTTTCCCTATTAACTTGGTAAACTGGGTACGTCTGGTAAAATAATCATTCCACAGAAGTTTGGATTCTGGAAATTAATAAATCGCGCAAAATAGTTTAGGGTTCATACAAATGAAAAGATTGCTAAAATCCAGAAAGTAGGTGCGGATAGATTTGTTTTTATTATCCAGTGACGAGAGCACAAGATGTACTAAACGTGCAACCGAAACTAATGTGTATCTTAAGCTGTGATATGCCAACTGATGTGGGTCATCCAAATGGGTCAGTGCTGAGATTCTTTTTAAGAATAAGCCTCTCGAATGTCTTAAGAGTAACCGACATGCACGCGATCGGCCGATATTTGCAGGTCCCTTACTATGGCACTGGCGTGATGTTTGCGCTTCACCAAATGTCCGCTTTCTTGTGCTGTTTGAAGCACAAGGTGTAAAAGTCGGCGAGGGGCTCCGTCAGGTAATATGCACACACTTTGAGAACCACAGAAGACAATTTAGCCGGGCAACGTGCATTGTTCAGCTGCTTACTCCTAGGCTGTTCACAGAAGGAGGGGGATCTGAGGCAAGCTGTAAAGCAGCAGAGGATATATCGAAGGATGAAGTATTAACTTGGCCAAAAAATTGTGGTTTAGTTTGCCCACATCAGGGGTTGAATGCTGACATCGCGGGTGGCCCCCCTTAGCTGTTTCAAGCTTTCCCAGATTTCACCATACTTCTTGTTTCCAAGTACGGCTTGAAAGTAGATACCGTTGAGTCGAAGCGATTAGATTTTTATTTCAATGGATGGACTTTACTGATGTAACGCCTTGGCGCGTAAAAGCCTTTTCTATAAGTCTACGCAGTCGTTTGAGATGTTAAAAGGAGAACTTGTCGGCATGGAAAAAGTTGGTTTCAATTAGACATCAGGTGGCGAAACCCAATTTTAAGTAACTACTTAATCGGGCACAGTACTTCGATAAGTTCGCATGGAAAAACAAATCAAAATCAGTGGAAGCAATTGCTGGCGCCTCCCTTCTTTCTTTTTCACCTATTCCTCTTACTCCCATCCCGACCCCAATTACCAACCTTCCTCCTATAATTCCCGGCTTAATTGACAGCAAACGAGGTGCCATTGAAGCCACAGCATTTGCAGCCACCTTCTTGCAACATCCACTGGACGACTATCGGTAACCGTCCCTTAAAAGGACAGGTTGTCCCGTTTCTATGGCGACGCTCAACGTTCGCACTCTAAGACAAGTAGGTTAACAGGCTGCACTCGCATGCATCTTGAACACACTGGGTATTGATGTGTGTTGTTTGTCCGAAACTAGGATAAATGACCCTAACGCGGTTGTTGAATTAACTGCACCCGACTTATCCTCTTGTTATTGGTTGCACGAATCCGGAAACGCCAATACAGCACTCACGGGTCAGACTGGTGCAGGTATCATTCTAAGCTCCAAGACTGTGCAATCGTTGGTTGATTGGATTCCGGTGAACAGCCGTTTATGTGCAGCCCGTTTGACGACATCAGCTAAGGTGGATTAAAGACGTAATACAAAACGCTGTTTCTTTGTTATTTCCATTTATTCTCCCACTGACTGCAGTTCTAATACTGTCAAGCACACATTCTATCACGAACGGAACGCGCTACTACCCAGTGCTACTAGTACAGATATTATAGTATTTGCTGGGGATATTAAAGCACAAGTAGGGCGTCTGAGCTCTTCAGAAGCTCAGCTGGGTAGTAATTATGGGCTTGACTCCGAACGGACTGACAACCGTGGGCGTCTGCTGCAACTGTGTGCGGAGCACCAGTTGCTTCTTAGTAGCACTACTTTTAGACACAGTGGACGCAGAACTGCTACTTGGGTTCCTCCAGTAGCTGGCCAGCGATGGACCCAAAATGACCACATATCCATAAGTTACAGATGGCGTGGTTCCATCCTGGATTGCCGCTCGTACTGGAGTACCTGTGTCGACTCTGATCATGCGTTGGCACGCTGTCGTTTCTCCATGAACCTTGCCAGGATGCGTACCAAGCGTCGCCTCCGATGGGTAACTGAGAAATTGTCTCAGCCCTCGCTCAAGCAAATCTAACAAGAAGCATTGCGTACCGAACTTTCGCTGTCTTGTCCCAATGACACTGAGCTTCAGTGGAATAGGATCTCGGCCGCCATACAGGACGCAGGAGCATCTGCTTGTGGCACTATCAATCATCTCCGCACTAGCCATTGGATATCCGAGAGGTCGGTAAACCTGTTGGAATGTAGAGGAAAACTCTCGGTTGGCTATGAGCACAATGTGACCAGACGGGCTATTGGGCGCTAACAAAAGCAAAGCCTACGTGCTGACAAGGAAGCCTGGTGGACCAGTCCGCTCAAAGAATGGAGGAGACGGGTACAATAAGCAATTACCGCAAGCTCTTCCAGCTTATCCTCACAACCGGTCCCAGGAAACCAGGCGTCAGTGAGACAATCAGAGACAGCGCGAGTACTCTGATGCACAATAAGGAGCGCTGTATGGCTCGTTGGGCGGAACACATTCCAGATCAATTCAGTTGGTCACCTGCTCCCAAACCTCTTCCCACTTAGGTGATGCAGGACGAGCCATGGCCGGTTAGTTTAGAGAAGGGGTGTTCAAATGTTTTACAAGGTGGGTCAAAGTTTGTGAGGTTAAAATATGTAAGGCCATATTCAGTCTGACATGAGGATATTAACAAAGAGTAAACAAGTAGGAAAAAAGTAGAAGCTTGAAGTTAGTGTCTTATGTTTAAGTGGAAGTGTTTGCGCGGACCGCATTTGGCACGCGGGTCGGACTATGGACATCCCTGGTTTAGAGGTTACATCGGAGGCTGAGATCCAAAACGCAATCACAGCCCTCAATCGCTTTCGTGCCGCTGGCTCGGATTCCTTCCCATCTGCATTAGTTAAGGATGAAGGTGAGGTCGTCTGCAATGCACTAACCTCCCTATTCGAACATATCTGGAAGGAAGAGAATGTCCCGCCTTATTAGAGTGAATCGATTAAAGTGGAAATATACATGAAGGGCAGTCGTACAGACTGTGCTAACCACAGGGGTATTAGCCTAACGCCAGTTGTGAGGAAATTACTGTCCTCGATCCTCGTTCGTCGCCTCAGTGCGGAGCGAGAATCTCGGATTAAGGAAGAACAGGCAGGTTTCCACCCAGGACGTGACTGCATTGAGCACATATTCACCCTGCGGCAGGTACTAAAGCAGCGCCACGCATAACGCAGGTCGACAATAGCTGTGTTCCTCGACTTCAATAGTGCGTTCGATTCGGCCAAGCGATGTATTCTGTACGAAATACTAGCGCGGAAGGGTGTTCCTACGAAATATGTGAACATCCTACGTGCTTTACAATCGAACACTATTGGCCGCTTCAGGGTCTACGGTGTCCTATCGGATAGCTTTCCGACCACAAGTGGCATTCGTCAGGGTCGTCCGTATTCCGCATTTTTGTTCAATTTCGTTGTGGCTCTATCATAGAGTGTTCCCTCATGGAAACTCGCGACTTAGGCGTCGAAGTTTAGTCCGGTGATAGGTTAGTTGATCTAGGCTATGCGGCCAATATCGTACTGCTGTTTAAGGATGTCGCGTCGGCACAACCAACTCTGAATAGCCTGTCTACAGTGGTCCCATTATTTGGCATGCGCTTCGCACCTTCAAAGTGCAAAGTGTTGCTGCAGGACCATTAGCCAATTTATGAAGCCTTGACCCTTGCTAACGAGAAACTCGAGGCAGTTGATCAATTCACTTACTTTAGCAGCTGCATCAACAACGATAGGAGCATAGAAACGGAAGTAAATGAACGCATTGCTAAAGCCAGAACTGCTTTGTTGCACCTGCGGCATCTTCGGCGATAGAAGCGATCTCTCATCCGCCTAAAAATCACTGTTTACAAATCCAAAGTGAGGCCGTCCTGATCTATGGGAGTGAGAGCTAGCCCCTTCTTTTTGAAGAACTGATGTGCCTTCAAGTCTTTGATCCTCATTGTCTGCCGAGCATTGCTTCTGTCGGGTGGCACCAGCGTGTCCGCAATGATGATTTGCGTAGGCGAGTGCTAGTCAGCAATAATATAGCTAGTTCCTTGGAACAACAGGTAGCACTGAAAAAGTTGCGTTGGCTAGGGCACGTACCACGTATGGCTGATCAACGTTTACCTAGAAGGGCCGTTTTTAATCAGTCAGATGTATTCTGACGCAAGGCTGAAGGTGGACACTTGTTTACCTCGCAAAGTGAAATAAAGTCATTAGCGACTAAATCGGGTGCCGTGTGCCAGTCTCGCCGTCCGGGCTGGAGTCCACGTGACTCGCCTTATGCTTGACTTGAGACTTTACAGGACATGGCTCGCAGTCGACACCAGCGGCGCGCCTGCTGCTGTCTTCTAATCGGATTGCCTGTTTAAAGTGTGTTTGGTACTGAGTTATCTACTGGGTAATGGCTGATTATGACGCAGGGCAGTGAAAGCCGCAAGGAAGCTGTCTCGCCGATGCCGCCTTATCTTTGCACGAAAGCCAGCTGTTTGTGACGGTATGTTAACACAAGTTGTAGGCACCTTGACCCTGAATGTTTGCTTAGAGCACTAAAGTTTTCAGGGAAGTCCCCCTTCCCTCCCTCTTTTTTATTCTTTATTTCATAGGTCATCAACGTTGTGGGGCAGCGAAGCATTAGTTCACATGGCTGATATATTGCTGTTGCTAATTGATTGATTAAATTTTTTCACGCAGTCGCTGAATGTTCGACAGAAGGCATTACCTCCAGCTGAATTTTCGATCTTTGCAAAGGGTAAAATCTATATGGTTCGTCTTGCCATAGATAATTGGAGATGGCTTTACGATGGCATAAGCAGGGTTCCAAAGCGGTGACCGATTACAAACAGAAAAATCGTTCAGCTTCTTAACAAATACCATCTCATGTATTGCATAGAACCTGGTTGGAGATTGCACAATCTTCTTTAGCCCGAGACTCGCAATGAAGCTGGTGTCAGATCTGTTAAAATCACCGGAAACTATGCCCAATGAGTGTTGCATGAATTGGAGGAGCACAGCTGTAAACCCAATGTGAAATTCTTCGACCTCGTGAATGTATATATATATATATATATATATATATCTATGGCTGTGCCCCATGCTGAGGCTGATGTTGCATTCTTGATGCTTCTTCACCGCAGTTGGGCTAAACCAACTTACACTTCAACTAGGTCTTTTTAAGCTGGATAAATTTCATTCCACTTTATTTGGTTTGTTCTGCCTACCTTAATAATCTTCTCTTAACTGACCACGTTGCTTTCGCTAATTGCGCTTATCTTCGGTAATTTTGCTGAGTTTGTGGCATTTTTAAGTAACTTGTGGACATTTCTTACTTATCACGGATTCGTTGCTAACCAACTTACTTCATATTGTAATTTAGCGAAGAGTTATTCACCGTATCTGTATGCATTATTGGATTTATTTTATTTCAGCTTGTCGTTTAAAGTGAATGGCTGTTGTTTGATATCCCCAGAGTGGCTGCGCTTGATGTGTATGTTGACAAGGTGCCTACCTGTCTATTACCCACTACCTCGTTCATACTGGCTCCAGGAGACAGTTGGTCGTTGCTGGAGGGGACAGGGTGCACGGTCCTTGTGGTCGTGCTAGGCTCGAAGAGTGGTTCCATGCAGTCAGTGTGGAGCGGACTAGGGTCCAGCCACCGCCTTGTGTGCACTTGATTCCCCAACTACAGCGTGCTTGTGTTTGTCTGTGAAGGAGTGTGGGC
The DNA here is from genome assembly GCA_944474145.2 of Dicrocoelium dendriticum. Taxonomy (NCBI): domain Eukaryota; kingdom Metazoa; phylum Platyhelminthes; class Trematoda; order Plagiorchiida; family Dicrocoeliidae; genus Dicrocoelium; species Dicrocoelium dendriticum. The sequence goes on along the minus strand of OX104067.1, from coordinate 119,558,256 downwards.
CGGCTCCGTTGATGAAACGTGGCTCCCATCCACATGCCTCCCAGTCTTATTCCTTCGGGTTTACACTGGATATGGGGTGTATGGATGGAAATGTGGGTGGTGCAGTGCAAGCCATCCATGGTCCCTCTGTAGGCGCAGGCGTCCTGTGGCTGACCACAGTGACAGGCAAGTCCGAAACCGGATGCCGCCAACCATATAGATGGCTGGCGGTATCGGTATCGGATTTGCCTGTCACTGTGGCAAGCCACAGGACGTCTGCGCCTACAGAGGGACCATGGATGGCTTGCGCTGCACCACCCACAGCTCCAACCACATACCCCATATTCAGTGTAAACTCGAAGGAATAAGACCGGGAGGCATGTGGATGGGAACCACGTTTCATCAACGGAGCCGGCCTACACTCCTTCACAAGCAAACACAAGCACGCTGTATTTGGGAGTCAATCGCACACAAGGTGGTGGCTGGACTGTAGTCCGCTCCACATTGAGTGCATGGAACCGCTCTTCGAGCCTAACACGACCACAAGGACCGTGCACGCTATCTCCTTCAGCAACGACCAACTGTCTCCTGGAGACCGTATGGACGAGGTAGTGGGTATTAGACGGTTAGCCACCTTGTCAACATGCACATGCAGCGCAGCCACACCGGGGATGTCAAACAACAGCCAATCATTTCAAATCAAATTATCAAATAAAATATATCTGTTAAAGAATAAGGCTATGCCTATATAACTCTACCCTAAATTAGCATATGAAGTAAGTTGGTTAGTAACGAATCCGTGATAAGTGAAAAAATGTCCAGGAGTTACCCAAAAAATGCTACAGACGCAATAAAGTTAACGAAGATAAACACAATTAGCGTAAGCAGTGTGGCCAGTTAACAGAAGATTATTCCGGTAGGCAGAACAAACCAAATAAAGTGGAATGAAATGTATCCATCTTAAAAAGGTCTAGTTTAAGTGTAAGTTGGTTTAGCCCAACTGCGGTGCAGAAGCATCATGAATGCAACATCAGCCTCTGCATAGGGCATATACATTATATATATATATATATATATATATATATATATATATATATATATATATATATATATATATATATATATATATATAATATACAACACTGGTCAATAAAAGCTAATGGCAACCGTTCAGCAGTCGTGGTTTACAGATGATTAAACAGTTGGATCAGAGCAATGAATGATATCCATTTCGCTTTACACGTGCTCGTTACCCGGCAAGGTGCTTTCTCCCATCTGTAGCAGATATGCTGATGGGAACAACCGTTCCTCATCAAAGGTGAGCGAGGGTTGGTATGTCAATACCCCTGTGACCATGTCGTAATGGTCATCTGTGATTCAAAAACAAAGTCTGGATGACTAGCACAAATACATTATTAAGAAATCTCGTGGTTATTTATTGTGGTCCGTTTCCCTGACTGCTCCTTGTTAACTGACCTGTATCACTAGCTACATTTCATTGGTTCGTGATTACTCTTGAGACGGACCGAGCCACATCTTGTTACTTCTACCCCGGAGAGAATGCACGACTTGCGTTGTGGCATCATCCGTCAAATTGATATGTAGTCCCTTTGCGGACCGCATTGTTACCCAGACCTAAGGCGTATGCCATCTGCTCAGCACACGGCGGAACAATGTGGTTCACAGCTGCCCATAGGTAAATAGTCTGTCCTTTGCGCTGGTCTGGACCAGTCATGTACACCCACCTGTCGGTGGTAACATCTGATAAGCTTCAGACCCATTGATACCGTAACCGATTATATTCACACCAGGGATTAAGCACCATCACATCCCTACATTTTCCATATTCTCAAATATGTCGCAATACATCAAGCACTGTCTTTCACTGCCTTAGATTGAGGTGACATCCGATTCTCGCTTTGCAGAGGCCACCTATGTCGTGTTCTTCTGAGTTACACCCCATTAAGTCTCTTGATATTGCTCTCACTTGACTTTATAACTTTTTTCACACAAATGGCTTCGAATCACTACTTCCGCCAATGTTCTTGGGATTATGGTACTGGTCGCATCAACAATTCTTCTCCTAAAGCTAGCGAAAGGAGGCATCGCGATCCACGATCATAGTACACCATTTATCTTAGCATCCTGTTCCGTAGTCTACTGTGGACAGAAGGGACGGGAGTTATCTCGGACTGTAGTAGTATTGTAGCGGCCGGTAGCAGCGTTCTTGTTCTGCGACTGGATAGTTGTTGCATCGGGTTTGCTCCCATCTCAGTGGACGGCGTGTTTCTTCGCTCTAACAACATTATATATTGATTCTCGTGGGTCTCCTTGGCTTTGGAAAGGAATTTCTTTGCCGACTCAGCCTTTCCCTTTGGTTGGCTATACCACAGGCTCGTGAGGTGACGCAAATCCCACTTCTTGCTAAAGTGCGGAACTCTATATTACTGAATTGTCGCTTATTGTCAGAATTCACCTTATCAGGTATTCCATGCTCAGCGAATTGGCATCGAAAGTTGTTCACCACAGCTTGCATGCTGGTGGTGGTAAGTGCATCAAGCTCGAAGTGGTCACTGAAATAATGGACCACAATCAAATAACGCTTCCCGTCGTGAGCAAAAATGCCCAAAACGACTATCTGTCAAGGATTGTCGAGACAGACATGAAGCATTATTTGCTCTTTTCAAAGTAGTGTGTATTCCGTATGCCAAATATTTTGATACGTACTCACGTAATTGACTGGTCGCTTCAAACTACCATATCAGCTTTCCTGCTGTTGTCAAGCAGCAGGAGAAGAGAGAGAGGAGAAGAGATTCCTAAATGAGCATAGTGTACAACCTCCAGCATCAAACGTTCTAGTGCCTTCGGGACAAATATGCTGTTTTCCTTAAGTATTAATCCATTCTGGACGGTGTTCGTCGCGAGAATGGAAGAATGGAGCCAGCTCCTTGGACGGATTTTTCTTGTCTTCGGGCCATCAGTTCATTATCGTTTCCTTCAGTAGCCTTCATAGTTCGTCCTCCTCCATGCACTGTTGCAGCTGCTACAAACATTTCTCCGTGAAAAAGATCAGCTGTGTTGCGTGAACAAACTCTGGGTCTTCTTCCTTCCGGCGTGTCTGGTAGGTACGCCCTTTTCAGCGTGTCCGCAATGTGCATCTAGGATCCTGGTTGGTAGACAATATCTAGATCATAATTCTGAAGACGAATGAGCATCCTTTGCAGACGGCGTGGAACAATATGGAGTAGGGTACTGGTAAAGGCCGTGGTCTTACAGGCGAGAATGAAGGCATTGAAACGCCTTACCACGTAAGCGTCTCCTTTTCTTATTGAGCGCAGCTACGTCAGGGATAATTTTGCGTCCGACTGCGAAAATCGATAGGCCTACGGCTCTGCATCAGCGCGGCTCTGATACCATACTGACTGCTGTCGCAGTGGATCTCAAGTGTGAGTGATGGATTATAGTAAGCGAAAATGCATGTGATCCTACTCAAGCCCTTGATCTTCTGGAAGGCTCATTCCTGCTCTGCGCCCCAATAGCAGTTTGCTATCTCACGAGATAATTTCGGAATCAGTAGCATCACGTCAGTGAATTTGGGCAGGAAGCGACGCAGATAGTTGACAACCCTATTCAGCGTGTTAATAGCTCTTACGTCGGTGGGGGAGGCATCTCGTTCATGGCTCTGTCCTTCTTTTAGTCTGGTTTCAGGTCTTTGGACCTTATCCCATGCCTATTTCCATCTTAAACAATTCAATCACCTCTCATTTCATTTGATATTCCTCTCAGACCAGCACTGCAAACATCGGTAAAGGTTCTGCTCGTGCTCCACCCGCGTAGCACGGAAAACCAACACGTCGTCTGTTGCAAGGAACGTTCCTGATAAATTGCCCAAGAACTGTATCAGTCCTTTCTGAAACGTCTCACTAGGTACTTTCAGCCTAAACAGCAGGCGCAGCCAACGGAAAAGACCAAAAGGTGTCCAAATGTGGTTATGTAGTTCGACCCTTCGCAAAGGGTACATGCTAAAAAGCGGAAGCGAGGTCAATGTTAGAGAACATCCTAGCCTTGCAAAACACTGGAAAAGTCGTGTAGCGCCGGTAACGTATCATAGTCCCTCCTGAGATCGGCGCTAGACGGTATCGGATCAGGTCACATGGGTAACTCACCAGGTTTATTAGGAACAACCGTAACCTGGTTAACCCAATCGGTCGGCCCATCAATCTTGGCTATCACACCCAAGCTGGAGAGACGCTGCAGCTCGTCTAGAAACTTATCGCGCAAGGCAGTAGGCACCTTTCTGGGGGGCAAAGCTACTGGCTTTGCGAAATCCGTTAATGACAAGTCAGCACATCAATAGAATATCCATACCTCTTTGTCAAACATTATTAGGTATAGGTCGAAAATATCTGCGCTAACTTCATACGAATAAACAAATCGTTCATGGTTAAAAGAAACAAAGCCAAGTCCCTGAATGGAATCAATACCCAGAATGGGCAAAAGATCTGCTGACACTGCCAGAAACTTCAGCTGGTGTTCTGCCCATTTCTGCAGATTGATGGCCTTCAACCTGGTGCAACACTTCGGCTGTGACTTCGAGACATACCACATTCTACAACAGCTCTGTTGTCTGTCACATGCCACTCCCACACGGTGCTTCTCAGGTAGTAGATTAACAGTGTCTCCTGAGTCCAGTTGAAGGCGTACTGATGATCCATGAAGTAAGAGTGTCGACAAGTAACACTTGTAAATAAAGAAAATTTGTTGTTCTCGGCAGTGAGAGGCACCCCGTATAGCAATGATCACAGTAATATAAATAGGATTGATAAATAATGGCACAGAAATGTTGGAAAATTACCGGTAATGTAAGGGGGCCAGGTGCGCATGTGTATATGAATGTTCGTAGTAATAATGCTGATATTGCATTTAGGATGCTTCTTCACCGCAGTTAAGCTAAAACAACTTATACTTAAACTAGCTCTTTTTAAGCCGTATACATTTTATTCCACTTCATTTGGTCTGTTCCGCTTACCTGCATAATCTTCTGTTAACTTGCACAAGTTGCTTACGCTAATTATGCTTATATTCGTTAGCTTTATTGTCTTTGCAGCATTTGTAAGCAACTTGTGTAACACTATGTACCTATCGCGGATTTGTTGCTAACCTACTTGCTTCATATGCTAGTTTAGCGAAGAGTTATCTCTGAATGGCCGCATGCATTAACAGATATATTTTATTTGATAACGGCATTTTAAATGATAGGCTGTTGTTTGACATCCCCGGTGTGGCTGCGTTTGGTGTGCATGTTGACAAGGTGCCTACCTGTCTATTACCCACTACCTCGTTCATACTGGCTCCAGGAGACAGTTGGTCGTTGCTGGAGGGGACAGGGTGCACGGTCCTTGTGGTCGTGCTAGGCTCGAAGAGTGGTTCCATGCACTCAGGATGGAGCGGACTACGGTCCAGCCACTGCCTTGTGTGCGCTTGATTTCCAAATACGGCTTGCTTGTGTTTGCCTGTGAAACCTCCGTTGATGAAACATGGCTCCCATCCACATGCCTCCCGGTCTTATTCCATCGGGTTTACACTGGATATGGGTGCGTGGTTGGTGCTGTGGGTGGTGCAGCGCAAGCCACCCATGGTCACTCTGTAGGCACAGGCGTCCTGTGGCTGACACCAGTGACAGGTAACTCCGGAAACGGATGCCGCCAACCAGTTATGAATTTACGTATATGTTTTGCTTGAATGTGTTAATTTTGTGCTGCGTTTGGTGTTGTGTTCAGCTAGGTCGCCGGAATGTGAACGGTTCGAAGAAACTCTTCGGCATGGAGGACTGACGTCTATGGAGTGACGAAGGTGATCCGGATCAGCGAAGGCCAGTGGCTTTATTTAGTGGCGAGCCACATCCGCCACGTCGCATTGTTAAACAGCCCATCCAGCGACGCGCAAACATTTCGCAGCATTTTTACCGAAAAACGCTGCCATTGCAGCATATCCAAGGGATGCTGCAGAAACGCTGCGATTGCCTATTGCAGCGTTCGGCCGTGAAGTCCGAATACAGTCTCCATCAATCACAGATCACCTCGGTTGACCTTAACGACGCGCTCCTATTGGCCCCCTATGCACGTGGGTTACGTAGCAGCCGGGGAGGCTCGTAGCACACCGCTAAATGCCACTTAAACCAGAACCTATGCTCCGCCTGCAAGTTAAGGGACCAGACGCTTCATTAAAGTTGAGTCCAGTTTATTTCGATTACGAATAAATGGAAAAGATCGCAGCAACTGATTAAGCACACCATTATATTAGAAACACTGAATAGCCACACAGTAGTTCTACAATTCCTGTGTTCGTGTTCTTCTGTTTGCTGACTACTCTACACGCCTGTTATGTTGAAAAATAAGAAGGGATATGTTACCGACTTTCCGCTAACGGTATACCCAGAGGGTGGTCGAAGGTAGTGCGATCTGAGCTTCCGTAAAAACTGCCAAACGTTGTTGCAAACTTTTGACTGTGACACGCCAGCCTGTGCAAATATAGCGACGAGCACATCAGTTAACAAGGGATCATAAATGGCAAAGGAAAGTACAGTGTAGATTGGCAAGCGTTTGATAGCGCACAAGACGTGTGCGCCTGAAAAGTTGGTAGCGCCAACTACTTGCTACTGCATAATCCTCTCCATCATGCGACGGGTAGCCTCATGCAAAGAACAGAGGTATACTTGAAGTAAAGCCGTCAGTATATAATGAACGGAAATGTGTTCAAATTATTCCCAGCTCTCCTCTTATTTTGCTATCAGCCAGCGAGGCATCGAAAGATCGAAGCTTCTCCACGGTTGTCGGAGGCAGAGGCCGATGCAGTGCCGACCTTGTACACAATTGGTGAACAGAAGCTGTTAGCGTTCTCATGCTAGTCTTCATGGCGTACATATGACTAACAATGCCCCTCACCTCGTGTTGTATGTCTAAGGAGCAAGGGTAATGGATAAAAAGCATCACACTCAAAAGCGTTTCCAGTTTCCTCATTAGCGCCGTCACATCACTCAGTATTTGTCGAAAACTTTCTGATAACACGGAGACATAATGTCATTTCACATTGATGACGTACCTCTGTCTTCAACGCACAGACGAATGCAGGTCATTGTCACGGCGTAATGAGATGCTGTGAACAGCGACTTTAACACAACGGTATGGTGTTCAAATTGAAACAGAGAGAAGGAATTCTACAAAGGCGCTATTTCTTGGACAAAACCTGCGACTATCACAGTCAATAGCAATGGATACACCACTCATTAGCCTTCTACATTCACGTGTGGATGTCACTTGCATAGCAGCGGTGCACGCCACAAACAAGGAGCTAAAGGTACATGCAGGAGAGAGTGAGTTCGCGGCTCACCGTAACAGATAGAACATGACTTAACGCGTCTTATTTGGGATTAGGAGCACGTCAAAAAGTGGTGATATATATATATATATATATATATATATATATATATATGCATGCAGTTGGCTGCATCCGGTTTCGGATTTGCCTGTCACTGTGGCCAGCCACAGGACGCCTGTGCCTACAGAGGGACCATGGGTAGCTTGCGCTGCACCACCCACAGCTCCAAACACACACCCCATATTCAGTGTTAACCCGATGGAATAAGACCGGGAGGCATGTAGATGGGAGCCACGTTTCATCAACGGACCCGGCCAACACTCCTTCACAGGCAAACACAAACACACTGTATTCGGGAATCAAGCGCACATAAGGCGGTGGCTGGAACGTAGTCCGCTCCATCCTGAGTGCATGGAACCACCCTTTGATCCTAACATGGTCACAAGAACCGTGCACCCCGTCCCCTCCAGCAACGACCAACTGTCTCCTAGAGCCAGTATGAACGAGGTAGTGGGTATTAGACAGGTAGGCACCTTGTCAACATGCACATCAAGCGCAACTACACCGGGGATATCAAACAACAGCCAATCACTTGAGAGAAAGATAACAAAGAAAAGAAATCGAGTAATGCATTAGGAAACGTGACAAAACTCTTAAACTAATGAGCATATGAAATAAGTTGTTAACAAAGGATCCGAGATAAGTTCAGGGAGACAGAAAGTACATGTTATGGAAATGATACAAGCACGAAAATGTTATCAAAATTAACTACAATTGGCTTAAGCGGGTTGGGAGGGTTTATAAAAGAGTGCACAGGTGGACATTTAATTGAGAAAAGAAGCACTTGGACAAAAGTGCAAACCCACCACCTGAAATAAAGAGACTTAGCATGCAAGCACGCTGTTAGTAAATCGAATGCAGCGTGCCTAAAAACGCTGCGCCAGTTCTGCCTACGTTCTCTGCAGGACCCGTCGTCGCTTCGGTAGTGGTCCCGAGTGGCCTCGCTCATGGCTCATTGGACCTGCCTGACTCAGGCACTCGTGATCGCATGTGCTACAGCACCATGCGCTTGATGTCGATGGAGTAAAACCCATCGGTGCATGCCGCTTCTTCTCCGCAGGCATGAGGGCTTTCCCCTGCATCTCGGCAACTGCCTTCGTGATCAGATCGCGCCATGCACGCTGATCAACCGTCTTCGATTCCCATGACCTGAAAACAATATTAGAACGTGTGAGGCTCACTTTAATCATGTCCTGGTAACGTAACTTTGGTTTCCCCACGTGCCGCTTCCCTATACACAGCTGACCATATAATACGTTCTTCGGTATCCGCCTCTAATCCATATGAATCAAATGACCGATCCATCTCAGGTGTCTCAGTAAAAGTATGCAGTCCACTGCATACATTCCACTTTGTCACAACACTTCCGTGTCTAAAACTCTGTCGTCCTAACTGATGCGCAAAATCCGTCGCAAACACTGCTGTTGGAACCGCTCGAGATATCGCACATCCCGACGGTACATCGTCCACGTTTCACTGCCGTATAGAAGAACGGACTGCACCATGGATTTGTACACCATCAGCTTCGTGCCAATGGTAAGCTGATGATTGTTCCACACTCGGTACTCAAGCTTACCGAATGCCGCCGCTGCCTTCGACACGCGATTACGCAACCCAATGTGTAGCTGCTGTTCAGTTGACATCACACTCCCAAGGTATCAGAAGCGGCAGGCGGTTTCCAATACTTCAGCACCAATGCTGATCCGCGGCAATATTGAAGATTGCACCTCCGGTGAAGGCTGAAAGAGACAGACAGTTTTGTTTGTGTTGATAGTGAGCCCGAATTTGGCCGCTGTCGAAGCCAGAGCACTACTCATGTGCTGCAACTCATCCGCGCTGTGTGAAAACAACGCACAGTCGTCAGTAAACAGCAACATACGGATAGTTGTCTCACAGACTAGAGTTCTCGCACCGAAACGACGGATGTTCAGCAACCCACCATCAATACGGTGCTCCACACGAACACCGTAAGCACAACCCGATTCAAAAGCGCAGGACAACAATGCATGAAGATATACATTAAACAAGGAAGGAGCTAAGACAGTCTTGCTTCACACCAGAGACAACTGCAAAGTTATCCGAGGTCTCTCCACTCAGCTGCACCCTCGCTCGCATACCACTGTGCAGACATTCAATTAAACTTACAAACTTACGCGGACAACCAAACTTACCCAGCACCAACCACAATTCCTCGCGGTTCACCGTATCAAATGCCTTGGGGAAATCAACAAAAGGCGAGTACAATGGCTGGTGTCGTTCTCTGCACTTCTCCTGCAACTGACGAGCTGCAAACACCATATATATAGTGTTGCGACCCGAACGGAATCCACACTGCTCTTCCGCCACGTCCGGTTCTACAACCTGACTGACAAGGCGGTTGAGCAGGATTCGGGCAATCACCTTACCCACACAACCCAGCAAATTGATGCCACGATAATTCGTGCAACATTGCTTGCTTCATTGCCTTTGTACAGTGGTAGCACAAGGGCATCCTTCAGCTCAGGAGGCACCTCCTCCTCAATCCATACACGTTACACCAAGTGATGCAGCGCAGTTAACAACGCGGGTCCACCGTGTTTCAATACTTCAGGCGGGATCCTGTCGGCCGCACCACACTTGCCGGTTCGCAGCTGAGTAAGTGCTCTCTGCATCTCATCCAGTGTCGGCGTGTCCGCCAGAATCACCTTCACATCGTGCTGCTTGAGGCAGTTCAGTGTAGGCCAGCGGATCTCTGAACGGTTATTCAAGAGACAGTCAAAGTGATTTCGCCAGATCTGCATTATGTCTGCAGTCTGTGTGCAGGTAGCGCCTGAACTACCATCGATCAGCGTCCTCAGCGGCTCCAATCTCGGTCCATACACCTCGCGAGTGTGCTATCTTCTAATTGTTTGCTATTTGCTGATGACCTAAAGGTATGGCGCACTATAGCTGCAGTGGAGGATCACACAGTGTTACAGGAGGACCTGAACAAAGCGTACAATGGTCCATCGAGAACACGCTGCATTTCAACGTCACCAAGTGCAAAGTTCTCAGTATATGGCACAAGAGTATGCACAACTACCGCCTAGGGCCACAAATTCTACAGCGGACTTCTCACGAGTGCGATCTCGGCGTGATAGTTCAAGATGACCTCGGTTGTTCGAGGCAGACTGAAAAGCAGCTAAGGAAGCGAACCAGTACCTCGGCCTTCTTCGCAGAGCTTTCGGGAAGTTTGACCCTTCGATCTTTCCAAAAATGCTTAGTGCGTATGTGAGACCGCACGCGGAATACGCTATTCAAGCGTGGCAACCCTGGCTCAAGCGCCATCTCACCGCGCTCGATACTTCAAAACGTAGGGCAACGAAGAGCGTCAGAGGTCTGACCAGCCTCCCCTACCCACTCAGGCTGAAGACCCTCAAAATATACAGTGGACGTTATCGGCGTCTAAGGGGCGATCTCATAATGGTGTATCAGATCCTGAGAAACCCAAACCACCCATGCCATTCCTTTCTAATACTCAGTCAAAATACCTCGCTAAGAGGTCACCAGTTTACGTTAGTCGCGCAGTACAGCCGCCTGAAATGTCGGCGAAACTGTTTCTCCCTTCGAGTGGCACAGCCTTGGAACGCCCTCCCGGAACATGTAATTAATGCACCCACCCTATCCCTTTTCAAAAAATGCCTTGACGATACTCTGTCACATTTACACTACGTGCTATAGCTCATGAGCACCAGATGCTGGCACTAATGCACAACAGACAGGGGATAGTTCCATAATCCTACTCCAGAATGAGTCATTCCAAACACCTTGCACAAACTTTGGTAAACGCTACTACGATAGAAACTGGATTCCTGTATCCTGTCGAACCAAGATAGTTGCACACGAGTAAGCGTTGTCCTTGCTATGGTTTTTATTTTTCTCGCCTATGATGTGAACAATAACCACTCCCCTGTTGCGTTGTGTGCGTATATTCTCAATTCAAACTCCATTTATACGACAGTGCAGTTACATCTGTAAGCGCCTGAATTGATGACTCCATTATCCATTCGCTATCTTTTTTTGTCACGCCAAACGCCCTACGAGACATGTCAAGCACCGGCTTTTTACCCGTTATAAATCATTGTTCATTGTTCAAGGAGTCAAAGAATTCCTTGTGTTGGCGACGTTCGGCGTAGCGTTCCATCTTCTTCGCCTTCTCCGTCCACCATGCATTTTTTATGCGACGGAGCTCTCGGGTCAGTCGACGTCGAATTTTGCGGAACTGACTACTCTGCCCCAAGTCACTGGGGTCTCCGACATGTGCAGCAAACGCTGCATACTTCCCCGACACCAATGCGCCAATCGTCGCATTGTTCTCATCAAACCAATCGGGCCGCTTACAGTTTGCGCGCCTGATGGTCTCCTCGGTAGCAGCTGTCACCTGGTCGCGAATGTGGCACCACAGGTCGCCCACTGTGGCTATGCAGTCCACATCACACAGGCGTGCAGCTAGCGCCTTCTCCAGCTCAGTACGTTTCGCCACAGTATCGAGGGAGAGAATGTTAAATTTATGCCGATTCACGGTGGGAGTGCAATACATAGATCTACGAAAATATATGTACAGTTTGGTCCACACCAATTTGTGATCATTGTCACACTCAGCCCCACGCAGTACACGTGTCATGCGCACTTCACGCAAATCGCGCTGACGTGCGATGACATATTCGAGCAGGTGAAGGTGACCACTGCGTGGGTACGTCCAAGTTGCTATATCACTCGCACTCAGTGCAAACCGAGTGTTCGTGATCCTCAGGCCGTGAGTGGCACACAGTGAGAGCAGCCTGTCACCGTTCGCATTCGCTGAACCAATGCCATGTGGACCGAAAACATCTGCCCACACAGATGCCTCACGCCCAACGCGCGCGTTGAAATCACCCAGCAGAAATAGCCGGTGGCTGCTCGCCACAGACCGTATCACGGAGGATAGCTGAGTGTAGATATGAGCACGCGTGTCATCAGGATAATATATACATATATATATATATATATATATATATATATATATATTTATATATGGGCTTGTGGAGGACATGCGCGGTTTCGCACTTGTCTATGTGAACGGAAGTGGATTTGCCTTTGACCATTCAAAGGCATGGTCTAAGTCTCGTTGTAGGGTATCGTGATCTTCCTGACAGCCGATTGTCCGCCATATCTTGCCGGCATCTCAGAAAGCAGGAAATTTGAATTCAGGATACTTACAGGGTCATTAATGAAGTTCAAAAATAATCGTGACCCCAACACCGACCCTTGTGGAACACCGCAGTCCACGCCAACTGGATCAGAAAATGAGCCACGAACTCGAACTTGAAGGCGCCACTGAAGCAGGAAGTTTCCGATCCAGTTAAAGACAGCGTCCCCAACACCGTACGCTTGCAGATTTTGGAGAAGGATTTGATCTATGTGGTCGAAGGCTATAGATCGGTCTAAGTAAATGACATCAATGCCGATCCCACCGTCGGCTATCTCGGTCCAACTGTCACGCGTAATAGGTAGATTGGTAGTACATGACCAATGCTGAAGGCATCCGTGTTGCTCCGGTGCTATGACGTTAGATTTTTCGAAGTAGCCCATTACCGTCTCAGCTATGATCGAGTTTATCACCTTAGAGAGTACCGGGAGGAGTATCACTGGGCGATAGTTGGCGGACTCTGAAAGGTTACCAAACTTGGAAATCGGGGTAATTAGCTTTGCTTCCACATATTAGAGACCTGCTGTTCGTCCAGGCAACTTTGGAAACATCTCGTTAATGGTTCAGCTATCCGTGTGACGTGTGTAAATACTTGCGTCTGGGAGATAGGGACAGGTATTTTACGCAAGCTAATAGTACGTCGGAAAATCGGAGCACGTTAGAGTCTTAGAACGTTAGCTGTATCCACAGCGTTTTGAGTATATCCGTCTGTTGGTATTAGTGGGGGAACATCACATTTCACGTTCCGGAGTCTGTTCACATGTATGTACAGAAGCTTTAACACAAAAGCTTTCCACTAGACTCTGCTGGTGTATTAATTTCCCTCACGGACTAGTGTGGTAAAGTAATCACAATGTACTACATGGTTGCTCCAGTTGTCAGCAATAGGTTTTGCTCTGTACACATGCCACTCGGTGTCCCCAACTGTCATGAGCTTTTGGATTCTGCTCCAAATGTATGATTATGCTCTTGCTGAACGGAGGGGCTTGTTGGCCGATGCAGATTTAATCAGATCACTGAATTTGTCGGTTAACACCATCCAAGCACTGTCAATGAAACAGTTGTCCGAAAACTCCCAGTTGGCATCTCCCAAAAGTTCTGCCAGTATGTCGTAGTTGGTGATTGTTCGAAACAAGTTACTACATTTCCGCAAATTCATCATTGTCACTCCCAATCAGCAGGCTTAGGCTAGGCTGGAAAAGCACCAGACGCAGGCGTTCGACCTTCTGGGTCTCTTCAGTGGTGTGCCTCCCAGTGGACCCCTGTCGAGTTCCACCCCCATGACTTCAGGATGCCAGTAGCTAGTGTCATTTTGTCATGGGTGACAGCCGCGGACCTGCAGGATTGACAGATGACTATGACATAGCGCGGCTCATCATCCACTGCCATGCCAGTTACGAACTGTACAGAGGACAGTGGCTAGGCTTACGAGCTAGGACTTACCGCATAGCGACTATGTACGTCATAGGACTTAGAAGCTATACCGACAGAGGCGCACCACTGACGAGACCCAGAAGATCGAAACGCCGGCGTCTGGTGCTTTTCCAGACTAGCCTAATCCTGCTGATTGGGAGTGAGGAGGATGTATTAGCTGAAATATACCAAAATCCTCACTACTACTCACGAGTTACTATGTCCGTGTTGATACTCCGCATAACACACGAAGTCGTAAATGATGGTTAGGTGGTCGCTCCGCCCCAGAGAGCTCTCCATCCTTGGATTCTCAATCATGAGCTCCACTGCGACCCTGATAGTGCGTAGTGCATGTGCACATGCACTAATCCCGCTGGTATGCCAACATGACCACAGCATCCGCGAGCTGCTCTCTTGGTGTCCGCGTCAATGCTCGGCAATCCTTCGACATGTCTGCAATATGCACGAGAAGCACATTGACTGAGGATGCAGATGGATGGGATTTACGCAACCAACTCCTGAGACCGCTTTTGAAGGGCACAATAATGTCCCCCAGAGAAATCTGCATTACATCCAACTAGGGCATCCGATCAACTTGATGGACATGAAGGGGAAAAGAGAATCTTAATTTCCATTGCTTCAGCAGGCTCATAGGTACCATCATTAGCACCAGACAATCGGTTATCGGATAAGTGGATTTCGGTATCTTTCGCTGCAACGCGTTAGACGGTATCACGTGCTACCTTCAGAAAGCGGTAACGTATACTCATTGTTCCCGTGTCCACCTTTCTTAGTAAGGCGTTGTGCACGCGACTTTCGCAAAGATAAATAACGATGCGGCGCAATGTGCGTTCGGAGGGTAAAGTAAACTCACAATTCCTTAAGGTTGCTTTATAACGCATGGCGTATATATGCTAAACACTACAGTGGGTGCAAATACCATTCTCGTGCACCATATCACTTAGCTGGAAGCGTGCTTAGAGGAGATCCAATAAAACGAGATCCACAGGAACGGATAATGAAAAATGTCCTCCGCTAGCATAGTCAAACAACAAACTAATTAATGTGTATACATTAAAAAAAGCCAGTAATAACGTAGTATTAAACCATACAACGTCGAAACCATTATTGCATTTAGTAGTATTTATTGTCTTGGTAGACGCAAAATATGCAACTAGGAGTCGCAGCTACATTAAGCAACACTTATGCAGCATTTTACGCCTGTATTGTGCTGCCTGTGGGACTTATATGGCTTTTTATAGGGAAGAAGCTTGCCAAGCGTTCACACACCACGTTCTGAAACACTGCTGCTGAACCATTCGCTGAAACGGGATTAACCCGAATCACCCAGCTGGCACCACGAGAAGGTTGTTCGACGAGCTAGCCAACAGAAGAAGCTGATCGAACAGCAGGGAATCGCACGATTCGCGAACCAATCACGCCGCCCTGCTGTTGAAGACGTTGATGTACCAGAATGATACATAATGCTGTAAAAGACAGGAAACCATAGGGTAAGCAACGTCAATTGTACGTGTGGATGCATCACGCGGCAACACATTCCTTGTGGTGTAAAAAGGCGTGCCCAAACGAGGCTCGAGCCCTGGATTCTCAGAGTAAAAGTCTGATGCTCTACCGATTGAGCTTTCCAGACACAGTCCTTCAGGTTATTTACCAAAAGTGCTTGCATATGTTCATTGACACCATCGAACAGTCAACTGACCTGGGTGGATCTGCAGCAACGATCAGTGGTTTATCTTGGTATATTCAATTCAAGTTCGATCACAAGCTGGTCAAGCCTCTTTCTTCTTGAAGCTCTGCGGCCGAAAAACTGAAAATTTAGTTCCTGTACTTCAGGTGCATGGAGTAGTTATCTGCTGGTTCGGAATACCGCGCGCATATCGATGGTTGCCTCTGCTCTCAATTGCTCAAGTGGCGGGGATGTTCTCGCTTTGATGAAGCAGATGTCCACACATGGTTCCTGTCTCAGAAGGCGGCAAGTGAGTTCGTCACCTTTTATAGTCATAACAATGTGGTCACGTGACCAGAGTTCCCTCAGATAACGGAAAAATTGCAGGCGCGCGCCAAAATCTTCAGTGAACTAATGTACGTTTCGAACGACCCGCTAAATGAGCGACTGCGGCCAAAAATAAGTACCTCCGGTACGTTCCGTTTGCCAGACCATCGCAATACTCAACGAAGCTCTCCAGAACCTCAGAAACGTCGGCATCCTGACCCGCATCGCTGACCTCCAGTGTACCCAACACTCTCCTGGCTCCATCCCTAACAACGTAGGTGAACGTGGCCTACTGGTTGGCCATTGGCTATATATGCAGTCGGAGCAATGTTGCACAATCATTCCACTTGGTCCTCTATACTCTGGCAGTCCCGTAGCGAACTTTCAGTCATCCGCAGTTGAGGAAACAGAATCACTGTCTGTCCATCAATGGTAAGCTGCTCCTTGGCTATCGGCTTCTTCCTCTTCTCTGTTACCCTGTCGTAGTAGCCTTCTGTGAATCAAAAACAGTCTGGGCCTGGATCTGAACACCCTATAGTTCAATTCGAATGAATCAAAACTGGCGCATTTCATTCGGATTTTCCTCTTGCAGAATCCATTTGATCTATGTGATGCGGTCATTGATCATGCCACATCTGTCCACTGCTATTCAGCCAAAAAGCCTGCTGCCTTGGAGCGCGTGTACCTGTGTACGCACGTGATTGTATGCCAACCAATCAGTGTCCGCTATTGATGCGCTTCGAACTGGAACTCGTTCTCGCATTCATGTGAATTCGTGGCAATCAGTTCATACGTGCTCACATGTGCTGAGTAGAGTGTACCGATTGAGACTAAAGTTTCCCTACTACCATATCGCTGTTCTGATTTTGCTTGGATGTAACACCATGTTCACGTCATTCCGAATAAATTATATACTTGTCCTCGATGAGCTCATTCAAGGCAAGCAAGGAGTCGGTATTGGATTATTGCAGCTTGCTCCCTAGCTACCACCACATCATGGAATATGCCATCATTGAAGAATATCACGCTTACTTCACTCCGATACTTGGCAGTGGTTGGCAAAGATGCTCTGTGGTGAGATGCAGTGTTGCTAATGGTCTGCATCTAGCATTAATGCTAGCCCAGTTGTGACGGACGAATAACAGTGTGCCGGGTTCTACCGGCACAGGCAGAAAAGCCCCGGACGAAATGTGGAAAAAAGCTAAAGGCCTAAGGAGCGAGCCGGAAATGATTCACGAGCGACAAAAATATGGGCCCACGCCGAGGAGCGTAGTGGTGGGGTGCCCGAGTTTTGTATTCATACACCTTTGGTCAAACCCTCAAGAAATACCGAAAGGAGAGCGACACAAACCCAGATGGAGCAAATTGATAGCTATGGAAGGAATCTTAGACGAGCAAAATGGGACGCATAGAAGCGGATATGACGTGATTTATGCAATGTCGCAATCTGAGTAGGCGTATATATGTGTCGTAAATGGATCCAGGAAAAGATGTGCGTCGTGGAAGTGAAGCATAACGCATATTTGTGTACTTGCGTGAGTGAATTAATTGCCAGGTGTAGCGTCAATAAAGAGTGTGCTACATTGCCGTGTCATACTGCTACAATCGGACCAAATGCTAGTATTTCTTTAAATAAATGACCTTTTAGAATGATGATTTGCATGTTTGGCAACTATTGCTGTTGCGTTTAAAAGCGCATGGAGAAGGTAAATGTATCTCAGTGTCGCTATCCGAACTCGCGAATAAGTTGGAAAGGGATGATCAGCGATTTGCAAAACGTGAATGTAACAAAAGCAATGCGGTACCGAGACGACATTCACGATGATTTGTAACGGGTAGAAAATGTCCCAGGTCAACATTTGATTTGTTCTCCAAGCGGAATAATTTAATGGCAGAATTTTCACTACTTCGCTCAGTGGTACCTTCAGTGCACTGCTGCGTAGAGGAAAACCGCACGGAAAGTGTCGTCGGGACGTAGCGGAGAAATTAGGGAACATCCGCAATGACCTCGATCCTGTGTACCAACAGCTGAGAAAGCATGAAACTGGGCGACTGAAAATCGAACGAACAGTGGTCATGGGACACGGATCGAGGAGGCCAATTTCAAACGCTACATCCTGACGAAACTTCCGTGAGATTTTCCTCTACGCAGCAGTGCAATGAAGATGCCACTGAGCGAAAGTGGTGAAACGTTTGCCATCAAGTTACTCAGCTCAGAGGACGAATCAAAACGTTAACTACCAACCCGAGCTACAGGTATTCCGAATCATTGCAAGCCTCAGGTCATTCCGTGTACTGCGCCGAAATTAAGCAAACCGAAGAAAGCATACAACGCCAAACCCAGCCAAGAAGTGTCAAATTGAGGGTGATGGAAATCACCACAAATAATCGCACGGGTTGCACGCTACTACAAATCCCCAAAGAGAAAAGAAGATTTTCTGCCGAAGTGTATTTGAGCACACGCCGAGGACTGACCGTCACTCAACCAGAGGAATAATTGATTCACATTTTTGAAAAGTACGGGGTTGGGAAATTAGAAAAAGGACCGAGAGCGTAAGCAGCCCACGATTAACTAATCAATCGGAAGTGAAAAGAAACTAGTCTTTTCGAAGTAAACGAAAATGGCACCAGTAAAATGTGCGCAAGTATGGATGAATTGTACCGGTATTTTACTCCTGATAAATGTACTCAGTCCACATTGAGATTGGGCGTTGCAATCCATTCACACAGTAATTGCTTCAAAATGACTATCCCATCACTCGAAATAAGTTATCTAGGAAGCTGACTTCCCAAACAGTGGGTGAACCCCACGTTTAATGTATCCCAGCAGTGAGCAAGACTTCTGATACTATTAATGTATAAGTAGTTAGAAACTAGAGACATTTTGCTTAATGCTTCACTGTGTCCGTCTATCAGATGGCCAGGTTACCGACCACTTGAACGTCTCCAGCGTACGCAGTAATCACCTTGGTACTTTGAAGCTCAGACATGAGGAATGTACATTGATAACTTAAGCGACTACTTATTTGGCAAAGTGGTCGTCACCTGCAGCGGAGCCGTCCCTGGGCTAAGCGCAATTTGACCATCAATACCCATACGAATAAAACCCACGAAGATTCCAATTCGTGATAGTCGATTAGCAGACTGGTTGAGAAAAGAATTAGTTAATAGCGATGGTAGTGAGGTTTATCAGTCCAACGCATACTTGTATATGAAATGAGCAAATGACTTTCGGTCAAATACTTACTGAATGTCATCAAATCCATATTGATGGAGCAAATAGGGGACACTCCCAGTAGTGACATTGATTCGCATAGAATCTGAACTCTGAAATAGGTAGCATCACATAAATGCCCACTATGAGAAATGCTATTCAGCGAGTAAAACTCAGTGACTGATATAAAACACTTTACTGAAGTTTATTGAACTGCGACTGAATTCCCTACCTTTCGATACTACATACAGCTTTGCCAGTCGGCTGAAGATGGTGGAGAACCATCCGCAGAGGTCAACGAACAGTGAGCAGGTGGTCAAATTGAAGACGACAACAGAACGTCTCAAACGAGGAGAAGTCTCCAACGGTTGACCTGTCGCAGATTGTTTTTCTTGCGTTTCGCTGATTGGTTTTCTTTGCTTCTCATTTCACAGTTATGCATTCTAATGCAATTTTTTAAGTTAATTGTTGGACGGGAGGAAAAGTTAAATACTAGGAATGAACAACGAACGATGTGAGTTTATACGGGTTAAGAAGCACTGCTTTAAAGCTTGTTGAATAGCTTGGTAGGGGCAAAGAAAAACAGTAAAAACATTACTTTTATTGCCAAAGATGGACTCATCGTGCAGTAGTCTTGCATTACGCGCACATGCTCTGGCGGAAAAAGATCAGAGACCAAAGATAATGAGGAGACAGCGATGGCAACCTAACGCATTCTATGAATAGTTGGAGCATAGATGTGTAGCTAGGGGGACGCAGAACGCGCTGACGTATAAACAACAATGCTAAAAGGCTGACTGAGAGAGGATAGGTAACTGACTATTCCAGATGACGACACGTGACGCTCCTGAGAACCACATGCGGAAGATAGTCACCCCATTCGAGGTTAGGATACATCGATACCGCCCCATGAGGCGTGGCTGAGTGAAGGTTAGTGGACAGACCGCTTGATGCACACCAGAACCTTCCTAATGACAGTCCATTTGATGAATTCTGAGGCAGTTGAGTCGATTGGTTTTATTGCTGGTTCTCGTATATAGCAGTCGGACTGCCTGGTATAGAACTGTGCAGTTGTGCATAGATAAGAATAGCAGTGGCACGCAGGAGTCCCGTTCAGATGCTTCGCAGCTACATAACCACCAGTGAGTGCAGGCGATGCGAAGTACTGGTTCGAACTTATGACCTATGGGTTGCAAATGAACGCGAGAAAATCACACCCATTGGTCAAACAACGGCACAGCAAGTTTACATGAGATGCCATGGGTGCGGTGCTCCAAAAATCAGAGGCGAGTTCTGGGCCTCGATCCGGATCAGCTATTTATTAACAGAAGAATGAGTAAACACCTCACATGAGTTCAACTCACTCAAAATGTGGCTCATTTTTGCTCGCAACTTTTTATTGGCTTTGTCTCCATCAGTTTCAATCAATTATGTACTATCATTCAGCATGAACATGTGGCGAACAAGTTACTTTCAGTCTGTTAGCGCAAGTACTTTTAGTTTACCTACTTCAGGCACCAACACCATACTCTGTGTAGTATTATAAGAATAGGTATATTTCTCGTCGAGTGAGAAACTGTGTCCATACTTGGCACATATCATATATTACAGAATATGCCATGCTCACGCACGAGTGGTAAGAGATTGCATGATTTTCACTGTCTTTGCTGTTTCAAGGGTGTGTATTAACTCACAAGTGTGTTTCAACGCAATGTGCACCAGGTGGGTTAGGGGATAGTAACAGCACTAGGTGTGTAACACACTACGTGAAATGTTTTTTGGTTCACTCATCAGATGTCGTCTTGGAACAAATCCTCAGGTGATCTCTTCCAAGAGCACAGTGTCCTAATCGTGTTCAAGTCAAGGTAGTTCACGAGCTTAACTCGAAGGGTCGTTGCGCACCCACATGATCTGATTGTGGCTGGGAGCATAGTCCAGAGAACAGCATATCTGATAAGAAAAAAGTTGGACCGCAAATTTATCCTGCACACTCAGCGTAAACTCCTTATTGCATAGTTCCCTTGTCGAACTATGCAGCAGTTCCAAGGAAGTCAAATAGCAGCGGGCGTTTTGATGGATCATGTTGTACAGAAATCTCAGGTTATGTCTCAATATTTGTATCCTAAATGGATCGAGCTGGAATTGCTGACAGCGCTTCCGATAGTTCTTAATAGAGGTTATGCTTAATAGACGTTTGGTAAATGACCTATGTATACTTTCCAGAGATACTCTGTCAGATTACCTCACGCTGCCACAAATGATAATGCAGTAGTCCGAAATGAGGCGAGTGAGGATTTTGAAGCGTTATTTGGATCTTATGTAATAGATTAGCTATTGATTTTCTGGCCATAGCCAGCTGGTATTCCACTTGTTCGGAAAATTTGAAGGTACAAGAATAACTGATTCCGAGGTCGCTGGTAGACAGCTGTAAACAAAGGTGTTCGCCTTTGAATGTAATTGATCCCTAGGGTATCGAATAATCGCGATATATGATGCTAGATTTTTCGGCGAGAACTTCATCATCCAGTTGCCATACCATTTCTCAAGGAAGCGGAGATCTTTTTGTATGAACAGTAGTGTATCGCGAAGTTCAGCTCGTCGTAATTTATAGACTACCTATGTCATTTGAAAACAGGAAAGGCATGCCATGGCTGATAACCGCACTGATGTCATTGACGTAGAGTAGGAACAGCAAAGAAATAAGTACACTTCCCTGGATAACACCACTAGTGACTGGACGTGGGCTATGGTAACTACCTGAGAACGGCCACTCAGGAATGACAATAGTTAGCCTAGGAGTGGGTCCTGGAATTCAAAGGAAGCAGTCTTTTGAAGCAGCCGTTTGTAAGGCACTCGACCGAATGCGTTTTCCACATCCAGGAACAGAAGTATGGTTGCGTCGATCAGGCGCTATATATCACACACTCATCAGATAAATGACCACCCGAAGATTAGCGGGAGAACACGAAATAACGCTAGAAAAGTTTTTTTTTATAGGGGGCTAAACTAGCAAAGGCTAAAAATAAGGCAGAGGAAGAGAGCTGGCTAGGGAAGATGTAAACGGCTACTGAGTGCGAAGTTAGCCGGTCACGTTCAGGTAAGAGCAGCGGTTGTGTGTGACTCAAACAAACATGAGCAACATTTAAATACCGTTATAACGAGACTGGACCTTAACATGCTGTGACGCTTTGCGTACCTCATTGACTATTTGGGCCGTACTGAGTGGTGCCCATGGGCCTGCTAAAAGCAACCCCAAGAAGGTTCCTCAATAGTTAGAGGTCAGACAAACTCAGTCTCCTAGTCCTCCAGGTTTCGGATTGGAAATTGGATGGCGTCCATTTCTGTAAATCCGAATCGTTGCCACTTCCCCGATGCCTTGTGAGTTTTGCACTGCTCTCCGAGCTGAATGTTTATTTTGCAGACGTTTCGCTGCCAGACTAGGAAACATCATCAGTGCGGCTTTAAGGTCCTGTTTCGCAGAGCCACGTAAGCGACTTCCAGATGTAAGTGCTTATTGATCGAATTCTGCTTTGAATACCAGGCTTCAATAAACTCATGTGCTTGCCGGCTTGTGGCTTTGCCGAGGATTTTCACGTGCTCCAAGTCAAATTAGTGGCCTTCGGCATTCATATGCACGGACATCAAAGAGTTCTTATCATGACGCAGTCACATCCACATCCCGAGCTAGGGTTATTCTCTATCATTTCAAAGGCTTTTGAGCCAAAAGCTTTGGATGAAGATCTTGATCCTCTTTCTGTCAAAATCTAGGCGCATTGACAGTATCACAGCCTACGTACAATCATGACATCAGTTTCCGACTTCAATCAAATCCTCTATCAGCCGTGGCACAGATTACATCAAGGGTCGTCTTATCCGCTGCATACAGTAGGGCTGAAAAGCGAAAATCTGCTACCGCTGGCCCTTTTTTCTTTTCCAACCTTGCTCTTACTCTGCTCTCAGTAACCATTTACCATAAACATTATACACACTAGCTGCAGGTGGAAAACATCTGAGTTATTGTGTCGCAATACAAAGGAAAAAAAGAGGAATCGAACCCCGGGCCTACGAATTGCCGGTCCGGGGTTCGATTCCCTGTCGAGGCAGATTATTGTGTGCAGTTTACTCGCGACTTCTACTTTCGACGAACCTCACGCTACTCACAAACATCCTTTAAGTAAAAAAAAGATGAAAAAGAGGCATGCTGGCTAAGTCACCAGTAACGGATGGACATCGTTCCGGAAAGCGAACAGCCAGCTATTGTGCCGCGAAGTCCCATAATGCCCATTAATTCAGATCGTGGTTGCAGGTGGAGCTAACCGGAGGGGGACGTACAAAGGAACTCACAACACGAATACCATGGAGGTCTGCTCCTAGCCATGACAACAAGGGTATCCAACCAAACGTGTTCATCGTCCTTCGGTCCCTAAACAGAGAGCCGAGTGGCTCCAACCGAGGCCAACTTCGAAATAAGGGTCTTCATCCCTCTTGAACAAGTAATCGCTTGGCTAACTCTCCTCTTCTTCCATCCACACCCCCGTGCGAAAACAACACACATCGACAGAGTCGGTGGGCTGGCATGCGCAACGCGTGGCACAGCCATCGGAGCCTGGTGCGTGAAATAACGATGCTAAACTGTTCGCTTCTTCTTCCTGCGCCATAAACAAGGCAACGAAGACGCTCATTACTCACACGCTGTTCCCACCAGATATGAGCCAAACGGCGAAGGCACTGGTGGTCGAATGTCCGGCTGGATTGTACACTCTACCCTTCAAGGAGAGAGTGATGTTGCGCCGGCGCCATGGGTGGCGAAGGTTAGCAAAGGCGGCTTGTGACCTCGTCTTCAACTCCAACGGCGCTGATACAACTACCTAGATAGTTGAACTTTTGTGCGACTTCTAGATGATCCCCAACAAGGATCAGCGCAGGAGGCGGTCTCTGCCAACCTTGGAGGAAAGCTTTGCACCCTCCAGGTGCAAAGCATGGTCCGAAATGGTTGGCAGCTAGTGCTACTCTGTCCAGTGCCGCTTGGCACGTGTGGGAGCTGTCACAAATGAGGGCAATGTCGTCAACATACGCCAGGTTAATAAGTCGTTCGCCTGGGAGCAGTTCCACACCTGCTAAGTAGCGTCCTGTGAACGCGATTTTCATGACTTCGTCAATAATGAGGTTGAAGAGGGTATTCTTATCTTACATCAATGGAAATAATGAAGGGCTAGGACAGATTGCCGTAAGACCTCACTATGGCCGTGCTACGCGCGTAAAGCGCTTGTATAATGGGTACATACTTGTCGGGCGCACCTTTCCCTAGCAGACAGTCTCAAAGGGCACGTCGATCCACCGAATCGGAGGCACCTTAAATGTCGAGGAACACAATAACGGTGGATCGCGAAAATATGTGACGGTGCTGCAACAACTGACATAATGTGAATAGGTGGTCCATGCATCCCCGACAAGGACGAAACCCAGCTTACACTTCCCAAATCTGAGTTTCACAGTCGCCGGTCAGTCTGTGAACGAGTATAGAGGCAAGCAATCTGGAGGCGATGGGGATCGGACTGATTCCGCTATGGTTGCCGCATTCCGAACACCAGCCTCTTTTGAATATCGGGACAATAACGGAGCGGCTCCAATCTGTGGGGACAGCTTCCTGTTCCCACAGTTTCACTAGCAATTCGTGTACATCATCAACAAGAGTATAGCCTCCGAATTTGAAGGGGGCTAGAGGAAGATCATCTGGTCCCGCGGCTTTATTCAACTGCAACATTCCGATTTCAGATTCGACTTCTGAGCGAGAGGTTGGATCCAAAGGGACAGTCCAGGGAGCAAGTCGATCACTGACCGGTGAGGAATGGAACAATTCAGACCGATTAAATTGCTTTTCAAAATGCTCAGATCAACGCTCCAAAGGTTTTGACAAGTTGTGGATAGGCTGTCCATTCTCGTCACATATAGTTTCACTAACACCAGGTCTCCTGCTACCCGTTTTCAGTATCAGATGAATAACTTCCCATGCTTACCAAGGGCAGCGGCCATTTCCATTTCTGACGCAAGATGAGACCACCACGCCCCATAGTCTCTCTTCACGCTAGCACGTAGTCTTACCCAGATGTCTTTGCGAGCCTCGTTATGTTCGTTACCAGCCGGAATGTGTCAGCGAGCTTCGATAAATCCCAGAGACTGAGAAGAGACCCTATGTCTATTTCAGCTGGTGGATTTATCACAAGATGATTTACCTGCTTCAAGTAAGGTCTGGTGAACATGCGACCAGTGACCTTCAACTGTATTCAACTGTATATATATATATATATATATATATATATATATATATATATTATATAATTATACACAATCTGTGGTACAGATATTGTGCCATCGGAACCATGGCTGAATATGAAAACAGTATGAATAATAAGAAAAGAGTAACAACAACAAAGGCTTTTTTGTCTAGTTTACCACTCAGTTTTTGAAAAAATCTCAGCTTGTTCTTTTTTTAGGGGGGGAGCAAGAACGGACACCGCAACAAACTGATGCACACGTCCGCCACTGACATCGATTTTGCGCCACGGCTTCCAAGGTTTTCAACCAGCAAGTATCCGCATCTCTCGGACCCCAACCAGGTAGTAAACAACAACCGGCCGAGGCCAACTGCTTCGTCAGCTTTTTCATGCGGCTTCTCCATGTTGTAGGCTGTCCACCATACCGTCTCTTCCAGCCCTGTCTAGCAACCGCAAATAACGCACGACGCGGGTAAAGCTGGACAGGTATGTGCAATACGTGCCCCAAGCACCGCAGTTGATGTAGTGAGACGAGCTCCTCGAGCGAGTGGCTTCCACGTCCGAATACACGCTAACTTCCACATTGCTTATGTGGTGTTGCCACCACACACGGGCAAATGGGTCGCAGACAGCGGTGTTCAAAAACGGATAGCCTGCGCAAGTCATCTTTATGAATGGGCCAGGTCTCGCATCCGTACAACAGTACAGCACGAACGGTTGCATAATAGACCCGCCCTTTGATGGAGAGACGAATGTCGTGGCGACGCCACAAGTGCCTCAGCCTAGAAAAAGCGAGGCGTGCTCTCGAGATGCTCATCGAAATATCGTCTCCAACAGCCCCGCCAGCAGTGATGCACCTTCCCAAGTAGACAAAGCTCTCCACAACCTCCAGTGTCTCACCACCAAGAGTGAGTGCAGGCAGAGGCACATGCCAGTCTGGGAAGAGAGCCTTGCATTCGGATGGCGAAAAGTACATACTGTACTTTGATGCTTCAATCGCCAAGCGGTTTAATGCAAGTTGGACGACTTGTGGATCGTCATCCAGCAAGACGATATCATCAGCATAATCCAAATCAACAACTCGACTACCTGGGAGGAGCTCAACGCCAGCGTTCAACGAATCGCCCAGATCGTTCTTCAGGACATCCTCAACGGCAAAGTTGAATAGGAACGGAGATAGGGCATCCTTGTCAGACTCCACTGGAGACCACAAAGGTAGGCGAAAGCTTGCCATAAGCCGTAACCCTGCCCGAGGTCAGACTACAGAGAGCGCGCAGTATTGAGACGAACTTCTCGGGGACACCATTCCTCAGTAGGCAGTGCCACAGTACCGTACGATCGACAGAATCGAACGCTGCACGAATATCCAAGAACACAGCAATCGTTGGCCTCTGATACACATGGCGGAGCTCGAGGATCTGGCGAAGTGTGAAGATTTGATCGATGCAACCGCGACCAGGACGAAACCCAGCTTGTTCTTCTCGTTGCAACGATTCGCGTGTTGGGGAGATCCTACGAAGTATGATGGACACCAGCAGCTTGCAAACGACGGGGACTAAGCTTATGCCTCTGTAGTTGGAGCAGATTGTGCGCAGGCCCATTTTGAGGATGGGGCGACTATCGATTCACTCTAAAATGATGGAACGTTCTCTTCGGACCAAATTTTCGAGAACAAAGCGGTGAGTTCTCGAACCAGCAAAGCGCCACCATCATTAAATAGAGCTGGAGGAAGACCATCAGGGCCGCGAGCTTTATAGCGCTTCATGTGCCGGAGCTCCTGCTCGAGTTCCTGGTAAGAGGGAGGATCTGTGGGAGTAGACCACTCGGCCCCAGCGCGAGCGCCAGAGGTAGCAGATGGAGCTGGGGGCCAACAAAACTGCGAGCCAAAATGTTCGGCCCATCGCTCCAACCGTCGTTGAAGATGGGTGACTAAGGTGCCTGCGTTCTAACAAGGAAGCCTAGTGGACCAGCCGGGCTCAAGAAATAGAGGAAGCAGGAGAAGTACGCAGTTAGTGCAAGCTCTTCCAGCTGGTCCGCACCACTAGTCCCAGGAAACCAGGCGTCAGTGAAACAACAAGAGACAGCGCGGATGCACTGATACACAATAAGGAGCGCTGTATGGCTTGCTGGGCGGAGCAATTTCGAGAGCAGTTCAGTTGTCCCCCTGCTTCTGGACTTCTTCCTAATCAGGCTGAACCATGGCCAGTTAGTTTAGAGACTTCGTCAGAGGCTGAGATCCGAAAAGCGATCGCAGCTCTTAATCGTTTTGGTGCTGCCGGTCCGGATTCGCTCGCACTCGCACTATTTTAGGATGGTGGTGAGAATCTCTGCAATGCACTGACCTCCATGTTCGAGTTGGTCTGGAAAGCAGACAATCGCGGTGAACTGGAGCGAATCAATTATAGTGGTGACATACAAGAAAGGCAGTCGAAGCGACTGTGCTAACCACACGGTATTAACTTAGCGCCGGTGGTGACAAAATTACTGGCCTCGATTCTCGTTCGTCGTCTCAGTGCAGAGTGGGAATCCCGGATTAGGGGAGAGCAAGCAGGCTTCCGCTCAGGACGTGTATATGTAGACCACATATTCACTCTGCGGCAGGTGCTAGAGCAGCGCCACAGGTACCGCAGACCTAGAATAGCTGTGTTCCTGGACTTCGACAGTGCGTTCGACTCAGTCGATCAATGCATTTGGTTCGAAATACTTGCGCAAAAAGGTGTTCCAATGAAACATGTTACGTGCTCTGTACCTGAACACAACAGGCCGCATCAGGGCCTACGGTGATTTGTCGAATGTCTTCCCGACAACAAGTGACGTTCGTCAGGGTTTCCCAATTTCCCCATTTGTGTTCAACTTCGTCGTGCACTCCATTATCTAGTGATCCCTTGTGAAACAAGGTGCTGCTTGGTGAAAAGCTAGTTGATATTGATTATGCGGACGATATT
Organism: Dicrocoelium dendriticum; assembly: GCA_944474145.2. Lineage (NCBI taxonomy): Eukaryota > Metazoa > Platyhelminthes > Trematoda > Plagiorchiida > Dicrocoeliidae > Dicrocoelium > Dicrocoelium dendriticum. The sequence goes on along the minus strand of OX104067.1, from coordinate 119,529,773 downwards.
GTCCTGCTCTGTAACGATGTTGGGACAGCGCAATCAACCCGGAATACCCTCTCTACAGTGGTTCCATCATTTGACATGCGCTTCACATTTTCAAAGTGTAAAGTGATGTTGCAGCACCACCATTGACTCTTGATAAGGAAGAACTCGAAGTGGTTGATCGATTCACTTACCTTGGCAGGTTTATCAGCAACGATGGGCACAAAGCGACTGAAATCAGTTCACGTATTACAAAAGTTAGAACTGCCTGTTTGAATCTGCGACATCTTTAGCGACAGAGAAGAGTTTCCCTCCGTCTGAAAGGCCGTGTTTGTAAGGCCAAAAAAAGGTGTCAGCTGTACGCCGTAACGGCGCTTCGCTGCCGCGCGACCACCACCAGTTGCGCGCGGGCTGGGTATGCCACGAGGACGCCCACACCTACGCGGATTCAAACCAGGGGCCTTATGGTTGCAAACCAGGTGTGCAGACCACTCGGCCACCGGACAACGACTTGTAAGGCCACACTGAGAGTTGTCCTATTCTAGGGAGGCGGAACTTGCCCCCTCTGATCCAAGGATCTGTGACGCATTCAAGTCTTTGAGTATACTTGTCTGCGAAGCATTGCTGGTCTCGGATGGCACCAGCGTGCCCAAAACGAAGATGTGCGTAAGCGGGTGTTAGGCTAGTTCCTCAGAACAACAAATAACACTAAATTAGTTGCGTTGGCTCGGGCACATATTACGTATGCCTGGTCACCGCTTACCTAGGAGGACTTTGCTTAGTTTACCGGATGTAGGGTGACGCAAGACCCTAGGTGGACAAAATTAACTTGGCAGGGGGAAATAAAGTCCCTGACGACCCAACTCGGTGCCGTCGGTCCGATTCGCCTTTCAGACTGGAGTCTACGTTACTCACCTTATGCATGGTTCGAGATGTTACATGACATCATCATCATCATCAACAGCAGTACATCAACCATTTGAACTGATGCTTCGCTGCCATACAACCATGATGACCTATGAAATAAAGAATAATAAGAGGGAGAGAAGAGGGACTTATCTGAAAACCTTAATGCACTAAGCAAATACTCAGAGTCAAGGCGTCTACACCTTGTGTTAACAGCATACCGTCACAAACAGCTGGTTATCGTGCAAAGGTAAGGCGGCATCGGCGAGACAGCTTCTTTGCGGCTTTCACTGCCACACGTCATAATCAGCCATTACCCCGCAGATAACTCAGCACCAAATACACTTTAAACAGGCAATCCGATTAGGACACCGTAGCATATGCCCCACTGGTGTCTACTGCAAGCCATATCCTGTAAAGTCTCGAGCAAAGCACAAGGCGAGTCACGTGGACTCCAGCCCGGAAGGCGAGACGGGCCAACTGCACCCAGTTTGATCATCAGTGACTTCATTTCCCGCTGCCAAGTCAACTTCTGTCTACCGCAAGCCTTGCACCACCCTACACCAGGACATGGCTCGCAGTCGACACCAGTGGCATGTCTGCTGCCCTCTCCTAATCGGATTGCGTGTTTTAAGTGGTGTTGCTGAGTTATATTCGGGATAATGGCTGATATTGACGCGGGGCAGTGAAAACCGCAAGGAAGTCTCGCCGATGCTGCCTTATCTTCGCACGACAGCTAGCTGTTTGGGACGGTATGTTGTTGACTCGCCTTGACCCGAGTTTCTGTTTAGGGCATTAATGTTTTAGCGTAGGTCCCCTTCTCTCCATCTTCCTGTTCCCCGTCCCGTAGTTTACCATGGCTGTACGGCAGTGAAGCATCAGTTCAAGTGGCTGATGTACTGCTGTTGATGATGAACATTCTAACAAGCAATACACCTAATTCCTTTTACGTGAAAAGACTGGAAAGTAGAATAATTTACAGTCAAACGAGGGAATCTTCAAGTCCTTACACGATCAGTGTAACAGAACGAAACAAGTGGAATTTTCTCTAACGCTAGTCTAGCTTTCACCTCTTACACAGAGAGTTGAACAGCAGCCAATGGAAAACGGAGGCGCGATAAGGAACGATGAGAACGTCAAGTCATTGTTCCAATCGAGGTAAAGATGAAGACATGCATAAAGGCGAAGGCAATTAAAATGTAACAGCTCAACTGAAAAACTATGATCCGAGAAGCGAAGTGCGGTGGGTCCAGTTGCTACGACTCACATCGCAAGAATAACGATACGCAACCGCGGTAATAAAATGAGGTTGAATGCAAATAGGAGTACAAAAGGAGAGAATATTGGTACAGTTGTGGTGGACTAATCGGTCACCTGGTAACACTTACACTCCGGTATAGTCTGAAAGAACCGAGTCATTCATGATCATTTCCATCCCGAAAAGGAAGAGGAAAGGAGATATAGGACAATCCTAACGAACACCACTGGTCGTGGGAAGTCGGGAGACAGTTTCTCGTAGACCCGTACACAGTCTCTGGAGTCACGGTAAAGACTGTATAGTAAAAAGAAGTTCATCACGCACGCTCTTCATGTATAGGCAGTGTCACACGCTGGCGCGGTCAACAGTGTTGAAGGCGGCATTCAAGTCAAGGAAGACCATCACCGTAGTCTATGTCTGTCACTGCTTTAAAACTTGGCGAAGAACAGATAAGTAGTCGATACAACCACGATCAGAGCGGAAACCAGGTTGGCTTTTAGTGAATCTGCCTTCACGGGGACAAATAAGTCGCCAGAGAATGATGTTCGTGAGAAGTTTGGATGCAACGGGACAAGGGTATGTCTTGAAGATGGACAGGACAGTTGAAAGTCGCCAGTCTAAAGGTACATCCTCAGGGTTCCAGATTGTGTTGAATAGAGAATCGAGTTCAAGAAGCAACAGACTCCTCTACTTTCTAACAAAGATGGCGGGAGACGATTGGGTACAGGGGCTTTCTGTCGTCTGAACAAGGAAAATTCATATCGAAGTACGGTATGACATCAACTTCTTAAATGCACATAGGTGATCCAGCAAATAACAATGTCGCAGCAGGCCTGATGAACTGATCATAAAAACGTTCCGTCCAACGGGCTAGTCGACGAGGCTGGGTATGGACCAACTCGCTAGCTGAGGACTTTCTCGGGCCAGTGTTCAGGATGAACTGGAACAGTACTCGGCTGTTCCTAATCACATCCGCTTTCTTCATCTCATAGGCCCTTGACACCCTCTAACGTTTTCGGCCACTTTGTCCTAACTTCGACGCGGTAATTCGACTTTTCGCGTGCCATACTGTTCCGATTTTTAGGCCGAAATATCGTTGATAACTGTGTTTGTGTAAACACGGGGAATAGAATATGACTTTTATCAAACTCACTCCCAAATTCAAAAGAAAAAATGACATCAAAGTGTTTGGATTGTCGAAAAGGAGTCACCAACCACTCAAAGGCCGTGAAGTGCAAGACCTGCAAGAGCTGGCTGCAAATCCACCGCCGTAATATCGAAGTCAACTTCTATGAACTCCTTCAACGGACTTCATACTTGGTTGTCCTTTTCATTTGTGATACATGACAAGCCGGTGAGATGGATAAGAGCAAGCGGATCTGTTCATTCCCGCTCAGCCCTGTGGCCAACGCACGGGAAACAAAAGCTGACACCTACCCACCAGCTGTTGTGTTCAGCTCGCCTACATCGAACAACAGTCGTATCCGCGACTCCTCTACCACGTCGTCGGAGACACTGACAAGTAATAAACTTAACATTCAGCCTAAGAAGAAAACTTATGCTGTCGTCATGCCTCAAAGCGCGGTGCCAGAGACAATTAGTCTGGATACGGATGTGCGCGGTGAGGAAATAAAGATCTCAAAGCCTAACACTCAAGAGAACCCCTACGCCTCCGACTGAAACTCGTTCTGGATACAGTGAATCAGTTGTAGAATTTGGTGATGTCGCATTCTCAGTCCCCAAACCCAACTATACCAAAGGGAAACAGACCGCCGAGCAAGCATTGTTTGATCATTGTCAATGCGTCTGAGTTTGACTAGCAAACAACTTCGGAGAGGATTTCGGACGAATAGGCGTTTCTAAGGCGCATGGTCCCTCTACTGTTTGATGATGGGGAACCTGGGATTGCTATTGTCTCCGCCTTTCGTCTCAGCAGACAGCAGGACGATTCTTCCAAGTTTAGCATCAGTTAAATAGTTTGCTATGATGAGGACGAATGCCACCACATGCTTAAGCGGACCTCGAGGCTCAAGGGGGAATATTGTAAGTCTTGAGGGATTTCAGACCGGAAGATGGTACTAGAATGAAATCGCTATCCGATGAGCTTGGAACTAGATGAGCAAATGGTAAAACAAATATCCACATGGCGGATTTTCGAGTTGTGCAGAGAACTCCGAGAGCTAGATGGGGGTCGATTCTTTTCCTGTGCGGATCACAAGATCAAGGCCAGCACATTGACTGCGTGTGATGTCTGCAGCATAAAAAACAAATAGGATGAGATCCTTGCTCTCCCCTCGGAGCTTCACCCAGACCTTTTCGTTTTCACTGAATCCTGTACACACCTGATAGCGAAGTCCACATCATATCAGCCCAGATATCAGTTTTCTCGGACTGAGCGCCTTGGGACAAAAATAGAAACGGCGTTATCCTTTACTGGTGATCAGACCTGAAGTTTCAAACTATCGAGAGCATTAGTGATGGCGGTTCAGAAATGCTATGGTGTCAGCCCATGACGGATGCAAAACCCTCACTATCGAGATGGTGTACAAGACACCGTCGAGTTACAGTGCCCGAGTTTTGGGCTCAGTCAAAACCTATGGGAGAGGTAGGAACTACCTAATTTTGGGATTTCAATGCACCGGATGTGGAGTGAGCTCTACCCAGCTACAGGCTCTCTTGAATTCTTTGAAACCGCTATTCTCAGTGCAATTCGTGAAGCTAATGTAATACAGCATGTTTCCACACCTATCAAGATACTTTCGAGCCAGCCCCTGTGCATCTACGATCTTGTGATGACACCGACACTAACTGCCATCTCTGATCTGAGCTCATCCACCAATTGGCTATAGTGATCACTGCACTCTCTTCTTCACTTAGATGCAGCATTTAGCCACTCACAACTGAAGAGTCTACCGTCGGAACTTATGGCGCACCGATCTTTCCCGCCTAAGAGCAGCGGCTAGCATCCAGGACTATACTATACCCCAAGATCTAGTTGTTGATGGTGCCTGGAATCATCTACGATCCAAAATGAACTTGCTCATTGAACAAGTTGTCTCAAAATCTGGAAAGCAGCCACGCACGAGAGGTCCCCTTGGATTGAAGGAAAATTGCCGCTCCTCATGAATCAGCGAGGGAAACTATGGGACGAAATTGAGTTCTCTCAATTGGCATTGGATTACTCAAATTACCAGGCACTTAAGAACCTGTGCTCCCAGGAGGAGGGTGAGAAAAGGAGAAAATTTGAACAAGGTTTGGAGAACAATCCTCTTCTAGACGAAAAAACTATACGCCTATCTCAATAAGAAAAAAAAGCCGGTTGCGGCATACCCGCTCTGTCATCAAACGCGACAGGTACAGCGCTGTATGAAGACGAGAAAGCGAACTCACCTGTCTGGTGATATTTTTTCGTATACTCGCCACAAGCACAGTCGAGCAACATACATGAGTCCACCCATCCCTACTACCTAGAACTTATTGAATTCAGCCCGGACACAGTTTCGAAACTTCCACTTGAACTAAACCCGAACCCCTCGCCTAGCCCTGACGGTTTACATCCGCTTTTGCTCCAGAGAGTGGCTGGCTATGTTGCCTCACCTATCTGCCAAGTCATTCAGCCGTCATTGAAGGCTGGTCGTTTACACATCAAGTGAAAAACTGGGATCGTAATGCCTAAGTAGAAAGGAGGAGGTTGCCAAGACGTTGTGAACTATCACCCAATCCGCTTGATATCTATTGTATGTAAAGTCATGGAAAATATCAGTAAATGTGCTCTACAGAAATCCTGCGACGAAAATAACATCACTTTCACTACTCAGCATGGTTTCCAGTAGGGACGCTCCTGTTCCACCAACCTGTTGATGGTGAGAGAAAAGCGAACGAAGACAATTAACGCCGGATAACGCATATATGTGGTTTCTGTCGATTTTAGCAAAGCGTTTGACAAAGTCCCACACCAGCGACTACTTTGGAAGCTTATGGAAATCGGTGTTAGTAGTACTTTTCACTCGTGGATTGTTGACTTCTTGGAAGCTCGGAGCATGCAAGGGAGAGCGAACGAGACGCTTTCCAATCTAGCGCTCATGATAAGCGATGGTCAACAGCGATGCGTCCTTAGACCTGAACCGTTCAAGCTGTATATCAATGAGCTTCCTGTAACACTCCAAACCGAATGTTTGATCTATGTCAATGACCTCAAGCTGTGGTAGGAAGTGTCTGACCTTGGCGCTGCTGATCGACCACAGTGACCCATGATCAGTCGCATAATTGGTCCACCAGGTAGGGCCTGTCAGTAAACTACGAAAAATGCTGCGCACTACCTTTAATGGCTTCTGAACCACTTGGAACTTACCACCTTAGTGGGTTCCTTCTCAAACAAGCCTCTTAGAAGAAAGACGCATGTGTGATAATAGCACCTGAGCTAAAAACTAGACAGGATCGACTGAAAAAGGTCGCTGCTGCAAAGAGAATGAGCTGTGCCATAAGATCTTTCTCTTGAATGACACCGAAGATCCTCAAGCTCTTGTTCACTTTGCATATACGTCCGGTTCTACAGTATGGGTTGCCAGCTACATTCCCACTCTCTAAGCTTGAATGTGCCTTAATCCAAGTGATCCAGAAGCGTGGCTCTAAGTCCGTTTCCGTGCTTCGTGATCTTCCCTACTCCCTCCGGTTTCAGGAGATGAACCTGTTCCCCATGAAATATCGTCGCTGTTGTGGACTTCAACTTTATAAAGCGCAAACTACGAGGCGAACTTGGGAACGAGCTACAGCAGCTTCTTCAGCTCAACCTAGGTGGCTCGACATGAGGTCACAGTTGGAAGCCATTCAAACTGAGGAGGCGCAAAGTCCGCGTCACTGTCGCTCTTTCTAATAGGGAAGTAAATAGGTGGAACCTTCTACCAGAGACTGTTGTTGATGCGACGACCGAGGAAAGGTTCTAACTGCTACGCAAGACAACACTGTCCTACTGCGACTGCTCCAGCGTTAGTTTAACGTGCAATGACCCCAAAACAACCTAATAGGTATCGCTCAATAGGCGACTCACTTGGGCAGTTATGTGACCAACAACAATTTCGATGTCAGTACGTCTCGCTATGAGGGGAAGATGAGAATTGTCGATAGACATCATTTTTGATACCAACTGAACGGCAGGCGGTAGGAGTATGCACGTAAGCGATGAAAAGGCGCTCGGTGTTCATTCATTATACACGTTAGCTGCAGGTGGAAAATATCTAAGCTTTTGTGCCGCAATACAAATGAAAAGGAAAAATCATGAAACAGGCACGCTGGCTAAGTCAGCAGTAACGGATGGACATCGTTCCGGAGCACTAACTATTGTGACCCAAAACAGGAGTTATATTTTGGCTAATAAATGAGATCGAGTTTCAGGGGAGGTTAAGCGGTATGGGGAGGGACAAAGGAACTCACAACACAAATACCATGAGGGTCTGCTCCTAGCCATGACAACAAGGGTATCCAACCAAACATATTCATCGTCCTTCGGTCCATAAACAGAGAGCCGAGTGGTTCCAATCGAAGCTAACTTCGAAATAAGGGTCTTCATCCCTCTTGAACAAGTAATCGCTTGGCTAACTCTCCTCTTCTTCCATCCACACCCTCGTGCGAAAAAAAAACACGTCACCAGAGTCCGTGGGCTGGCATGCGCAACGCGTGGCCCAGCCAACGGAGCCTGGTGCGTGAAATAACGGTGCTGAGCTGTTCGCTTCTTCTTCCTGCGCCATAAACAAGGCAACGAAGACGCTCATTACTCACACGCTGTTCCCACCAGATATGAGCCAAACGGCGAAGGCACCGGTGGTCGAATGTCCGGCTGAATTGTACACTCTACCCTTCAAGGAGAGAGTGATGTTGCGCCGGCGCCATAAGTGGCGAAGGTTAGCAGAAGCGCCTTGAACTTTTGCTATACGGCTTATGACCTCGTCTTCAACTCCAACGGCGCTGATACAACTATCTAGATAGTTGAACTTTTGTGCGACTTCTAGCTGGTCCCCACCAAGGATCAGCGCAGGAGGCGGTCCCTGCCAATCTTAGAGGAGATCTTTGCACCTGGAGGGTGCAAAGCATAGCCCGAAATGGTTGACAGCCTGTGCTAATCTGTCCGGTGCCGCTTGGCACGTCTGGGAGCTGTCACAGATGAGGGCAATGTCGTCAACATACTCCAAATTAATAAGTCGTTCGCCTGGGAGCAGTTCCACACCTGCTAAGTTGAGTCCTGTGAATGTGATTTCCATGATTTCGCCAGTAGCGGCACTGGTATCCAGTCAAGTAGATGACTTTCAGTAGGTTTTCTGAGAACGAGACCGACATCGTTAATAACTAGAGCCATTGATTCAGTATCGCCGGTGAGTAGAAGAGTCCAGACAGTGTCAGCAGATTGGGAATCAGGAAGTTCAAAACTCATGACGACACTACCATCGTGTATGCGTGTTTTAAAGACAGTACACATGAATACCGAGAGAGAGTGAGTTATGCCTGTCGGCCGACGTGAGCTGGCTAACGTTCAAAGAACCAATGTGAAATGAGACTTTCGGGCTGATGGACGAGTTACATGTATCCATGGTAACAGCTGTGAGGGGGAGGAGAAAAACAAGGGGTACTGTGGACGGCTTCGTGTGCATCAGCCGCTCTACCAGTGGGGCGCATACATTAAGGTACACAAGCGCCATGAACTCATCCGGATGAAGATGTCGCCGTCGATAGGCAGGGATGAACGCTAATCCCATCCAATGCTCAACAGGTTATGAGAACAAGATCGTGAAAAATTTGCGAAGCAGCGTTATTAGTGGGAACACCTTGGCAAACATAGATATTTCCGACTGCCGCATCTGAATTGTCTATAAGCTGAACGAGAAAAAGGGACAAAATTCGGACATCCCTATGACAAAAAGTAGCTGCCAAAGATCGTCAATGGCAGGCTAGAAAATCAGTGTCGTTCAGTGGCAACATCCCGTTTTTTATATCAACCCTATGTAAGCCAACGCATGATTGATGTGACACTGGATGAGAATCGAAGCACGGAGAGCTTGATAGCAGACTAAGGCGTCATGACGCGGCACGACCGGGAGTGACAGTGGAGACGTTTCACCATACAGTGTGTCGTTGAGTAGGAACATGGTGTTGGCTGGGTTACTCTGTCTCTGTTGGCTCTTCAAGCGAGACCTAACAGCTAGAGCTAGGTTGCTCTTGCTCAATGACGACCCAGGTCGTTATAAACTGCTTGGGATCGGAGCTACCAGATATGGCATGACCTTGGCTCCACCGAAATGCCAGATATACTGCACCCACCTACCCCCGTGCTGATTCCTGAGGGCGCGCAGCTTGAACAAGTAAACACTTTTATCCAACTGGAAGACTACGCTTTTTATGATGGCACCGTCGTAAGTTATTATTTGCCGTATTGCCAAGGCACAAGCAACTTTCGCTGATCTGAAGTATCTGTGGCGGTACCTCTCGGTAAAGGGCAGGGTCTACAATGTCTGTGTTCGCGGGGTTCTGACTGATCGGTGTACATGATTTGTGTCGGATTTTGGCTTTTAACAACGGTTATTTGCGCAGTATAGCTCGTGTGTGGTGGGAACACCCCGTTTGCAACGTCGACGTTTAATGTCGCGTACTGAGTAGTACAGGCCTCCCTCTCGACAAGCTAATACCGCTGCGTCATCTGATGTGGCTAGGTCACCTCCTAGGCATGTTGTGCGTGTTTACCACGGCGCCTTCTATTCGCTTGCACAAAGCCGCATTGGAAGAAATCGCGCGGTGGCCAACCTACCACTTAGCGACAAAACGCTAAGGCACCGACTTCCAGCCTGTTTTCAGTCCAGTACGTCTTTCGGGCTGGGTAGTCAGAGATGAAGGACATCGCTGGTTTGAGGCTCTTGAGGATGTGATGCATAACCACAGACGATGTAAGGTCTGCACGAGTCTATGCACTCTTTCTACTGATCAACACCAATCACCATACTGATAAAAAGACAAAACGGCATGTGAAAAAATCCGAAAAACGTTTTTTATGTACTTTCCATTTTTTGACTTCTGTGCTTATTACACACATTCAATCCACGGTGTTAGATGGCTCAATTTCTATCGTATAGATGGTAGATAAGTTTATATATATATATATATATATATATATATATATATATATATATATATATATATATCATGCTGCGGTCGCCCGATACCTACGCAGGCTCGAATCCGTGCCCTCGGGCAAACTTGTGATTCTTATGGCCACGGCTCGGTCACTAAACGTGAAATGCTACCTTGGTTGACGAACCGATCAACCACTTCCAGTGTTTGTTCTGCGATAGCTAGACGCGGTGGTGTATGTGCAAAACTGTAGCTTTGTAGATACATAAAGAGTTTGCTGATGAGTGCAGTTAGATTAAATATCACAGGCATGCACCTCTGGAGCATGCGAAAAAGCAGCCATCCACGAGCTCTTGCGAGGGTTTAGGATATTTAACTCCAGTAGCGTGGTGCAACGGTTTAAATGCCTCAGCGATCCATTGAGTTATGCTGGGTGGTGCTTCCTGCATCTTCAGTCACACATACCAGGGAAGTTGAGTTCTTCTGACCTGCGATTGTCGATCCATCTGGTGTGGGCAATTCGGGATTTGGCACGGAACTTCCATCCAGCGTAGAGTCGTGGGTCACAATTGAAAACATATCGTTGCATAACATTAGGATGTACAGTCTTTGTGATTGTTTTTATTCAAAAGTGTTTGTGTAGGCCCAGAAAAACTCGCGTGGTCCCCATATTTTAAGGTACACATTCAGGCACACAATAAAAGCACTACTCCACAAAAAGGAGAGAAACAGACATTGGTGATCAGTTAGATCAACAGTATAAAATAGGAAAAGAAGGGATGGGAGAGTACTGACATACAAAACTCAACGCGGTGGACTCAATAGGGCGATCCTTGCAAACCCACACATGGCACTGGTAAAGATATTATAAGGAATAAAAGACTTCTGATACACATTATAACAAGGCGCCATCTAATCAATCAGATGTTGCCCACAAGTTAATCTTCATAGAGTATGTCGCTACTCAAGCGCTCTAAAAACAGACTCTTTATCAGGAGACGATTAGCTAGAAAAGCAATTGATAGCCAAAAGAAGCACAGCTAGACGTTTCCCATAAATCTACGTTGAATAAAAAACAAAAGTAAAACCCCAACGTTGGAAAGATAAATACAACAACAGAAGTCACAAAGCCTAAGAATAAGGAGTCGAAAGAAAAACAAATAGTTTGAACTCATCAATCTCAGAGAATAAAGTATATATACACAACAAAGTGAAAGGAATGCGGAGAAAACGGCATGGAAAAAGCAAAAGCATAACGATGAAATCAACGCGACAGTCTGCTGTGTAATGACGGAAGATCCGGGAATCGGAGTTCTTTAAGTTTCTGATGAAGGTTCAATTCCCTCACAGCCGAGACGGCTCTCGCAGGAGCACCAGATAAACCAGTCTGTCGATAGAAAAAGAAGCATGAGAATAAATGAAAATCGGACACGTCCAATCAGGTATAAAACAAACAACGGTCATACTGAGGACAAACTGTTTCTAAAAGTTGGCAACCCTCACATCGTAGATGATACGTGTTTTTATGAAGCCACCAAGTGCAATGGCGTAGGACAGTCTAGCTCGGTGAATAACTCGTCTAACGCTCTAAACCACAATCTACGCAGATATTTGAAAAGTGGCTATGGATGGATCTAAGCAAACAGGGGATTGCCGAAAGAGGATGCAATAATAATAATAATAACAATGATAATAAAAATAATAGTGACAATAATGTGACAGCTGTACGCCGTAGCCGCGCTCCGCTGCCATGCGATCATCACCAGTCGCACACGGGCCGAGTATACCGCAAGGACACCCACCCCTACGCGGATTCGAACCCGCGCCGCAAGGTTAGGAGACAAGCCCGTTACCTCTGGGCTACGGGCCAACCATTAGATGAAGTATGTCTTCGATAGATGCTGCATGATGTATTAGTTGTTTATCGCAAAAATTAGCGTCACAATGCAGCCTACGGTTGTCAGCGAGATGACGTTCGAGCGCGCCCTTCTTCTTCAGCGAGTCTGCAGCGATCCCAGAATGCGGTTGAACCTCATCTCGGAAATCTGACTTTCCAATAGATGCGCAGCTGAAAAGGATTCATACATTGACACACACACACACGTATATATATATATATATATATATATATATATATATATATATATATATATATATATATATATATATATATAGGGGACAACCAGGTCATTGATCAGCAAAAAATGGTTTGGAAACCAAGCAACCCGAGTTCATCGTCCATGAAGATGATTTGATCGCGGTGATCACAAGGTTGTCAAGTCCAGAAAATGAATCAATGCGCAGGAAGCTGCGTCATAGGCTACAACAAGTCGTCATTGGTTCGACTTGTGTAAAGTTCGCTAGCGCACTGTAAGTTATTTAACAAACAGGAACATATTTGAAATTGACATTCAAGGTAGTTATCTCAGTGTCGAATGGAGAGCACAAAGCAAAAGAAGAGAAAATGGATGTCTGTTTTGGATTGATTAAAACGCGGTCCAAATTCAAAGTGTGTGTCGCAACCCAGTGGATGATAAAAGAACAGAAGAGAAACATCCATCAACAGGCGGTGGTTTGTTCAGGTCAAGTAAACAACTATGATCAGTACCAAAATGTGGCGCGTATAGGTGCCGTCAGTTGTGTTAACATGACAATACTAAAAGATAGTGGTGGAAGTGAAGTAAACGCAGGGTAGAGTAAGGAGAAAAGTGGCAATGAAAATAAGTAAACGAAACAAACCGATCAGGAGCGTTAACAGTGAGTTGGAAGAGGCCAAATGCAGGACCGCCATTGATCAGACCACATAGTTGAACTGTGCCTCACACTACCGAGGGATGTATCATTTAGTTATTTATTTATTTATAGTACTTACTACCATGGACGCAGTAGATACGGAAGTCCTGTGAAGACAGAAGATATGTAAAAGATCATAAAAGTATCTCGGAATATGCTTGGAACCGACTGGGATTTCATGATTTCAGAAGGTTTGAATGCAAATCGGTTTTGCTAGGGTTTTATTGTGGCAACGTTTCGCCCTCGACACAAGAGCTTCTTCAGGCCAGGTGAATTGTTACAAAATTGGCTTAGCTTTTTATGGGAACGCAAGTTGAAGGTTGCAAGTCATAACATGAACAATTGGATAATAATGTTACAGGTCAAGTGGCCACGCTAATGAAACAACAAGCATCGAGCGTTTCTCATTGATCCACGTCATCGGTCGTTCACATGTGAGACATTCCTTTTCTTGCAGCTGTTGATTCACGCTCCGACCTGAGTTCGTCCGCCGACATCTTTTCTGACTGACCGGGTTAACACAGTCCGCCACGCGTTCGATAACTCCACCCCGTCTGTTCTGTTCACACAGTTATTAGTCTTAGTAATCTCGATCGCCTCAGCAACTAACCTTTGGCCTGTTGCTGGTAATCCCCTCCTAAGTATCTCGACATTGTCCCAATCAATCGCGTGTCCTGCCTCTAGCGCATGTACGGCCACCGCTGAATCTTTTGGTAGGGCCCTGTATTCAGGCTCATTTCTCGGTGGACGCGAAACGTACCTCTTGTGTTCTGCTATCCTCGTGCGTAGCTCTCTCGTTGTTTGACCTATGTACACGTGTTCACAGTCTTTGCAATTGATTTTATAAACACCATTTGTCGTCCTGTCTCTTGGAAGTGGATCCTTCAAACGCACAAGTGCTGAATAGAGCGTTTGGCCCTTTCGAAAAACCACTCTTATTTTCTCCTTGTTTAGTACTCGTCTGATTGCTTCTGAGGTTCCCTTTTTATAGGGGATTCCCACTGTCCCAATCCACTCCGTTGTGCGTCGCGGAGGTGGATTTAGAGCTCTCTGCAAGTGGCGCATTTCGTCGTGCCGAATATCACCCAACAAGCTTTATCCAATTAGCTTCATTAGTGACAAAGAACGCACGATGACGAAGCCGACTTGCAGGAAATGCTGAGACATCTACTTGTTTATCTTCCCCCCCGCCCCACCCCCGCAACTCCCTTTTTGCGGTCTATTGAGCAGGAGACTGCCGGTGAATTCGCAGCTACTGCCAGCGACACGTGACTCGTCCATAAAACCATGAGTCCCATTTCACACTGGATTTCTACCATCCGCAGTCTGGGTAAGATCGACCAACAGGCATCACTAATTCTCAATCTTCACTATTGATAGTGATGTATTCTGTCTTCGAAACGCGCGAATCAGTGGACTCTGCGTCTCTGAACGTACTGAGTAAATGGCTCAAGATATTTACGGGGTCGGTATTTCCTCCAGTAAACATGTTGAAAGCAACCTATTCGAATGGATATCGGTGAACAGCCGCATGTGTGCGGTTCGATTTCGAATCTCTATTGAAGTTAATAAGCACTGTTGAAGAGGTGTATGTTCACGGCAGCATCCAACAGAAACCCAGTATGGCACCATATGATTTTGCAAACACTGAGTGCAAGAAGCATCAACAAATCGCCGGTACGTCAAGGCGAAGATTCGCTACTACGCGACCACCAGCAGTTGTGTGCGGGCTAGCGAGACTGCAAGGCTACACGCACCGGCGACATGTAGATTACAAATTCGACACGTTGTCCAATCGGTCAGCAGATGGACACTAAATACAAGTAGGCGATACGGATATGGACAATAAATTGCAAACATCGGAGGTCATCTCTCCGATTCCCACAGTATGGGTGGTTGCGCTAAAGCGTTTCACAGCGTCCCTTTGACTGATAAATTTGGGTACAGCAGTCTCCATGAAGAGGTGAAGAACTCAGAAGCTACACAAAATTATAGCAATGTATACAATGATCTCTACGATAATGCTGTCACCAGAATTGATACAGATACCTAAGTGAATAAACAAAGTAATAGCGTCATCGTTGTTTATAGACAACTGTTAGTGAGCCGATTCTGTCCTGTGAATGTGGTTTGAGTTTTAAAGGCATGAAGCATATGCCGAAGCGCGCAACAGTTCGTGTCAACCTGCCTAGTCCAGGGGTCGAGTTTGAGCCTCAAGCGTTACCCAGTCCGCTTACTCTAATAGTAACAGACTATTTAAGGATTGTCTCCACAGCCTGGTTATGGTCAATTAGCCCAAAGGTGTTCCAATTTAGCCCCCGCATGGACCCGATTCTCCTAGGTCAATGTCCGGTGATTTAAGTAATGTCCTAAAATCAGAACACCGCTTTTAAATACGCTCAGAAACGCATCCGAGATATGTGCTCAGATTCGAGAAGTAGGTACTTTACAAGTCTCGTTGGGTTGTTATCTGGGAGTAATCATAAAAATTACAACAGAAGAGTTTGCGTATTACTTCTAGCGTTGTCTTCGCACTGTCTTACAGCATAAATAAGTTACATAGACAGTAAAGCAAAGAATTTTGTTCCGGAAGTGAAATGTGAGGATAATGCTAAGCGGTGAAAGATAGGCAACCAGGTGTTGCCACCACCTGTCTTTCAAATAAGAATATCATCGCAGCGAAACCGAAGGATTCGGGGAGTCCGTTAGATACACGAACCAAAGAGAAATTTCTGTAACAATCCAAGCGATTCTAATGCTTCGATAGGTTCAGGGAGTGGCCTTTTAGGTTGGTGGACTCCAATAAACAGCGATACGTATCCTGGATTAAGCGAAATCACACAAATTATCATTAGATCGCCCTCTAATGGGCACTAGCATCCAGTGAATGATTACAAGCACTTAAACCACTGTGTTATTGGAAATTACGTACTTCAATTGAGAGATTGCAAATCCCACGTTGAGGTTACTCCGGAACGAGCGGATCGTGTTCTAATCATGGCTATCAGGGTTAAAGAGCGTATTCAACATGGGAAATTTGGCAGAAAGTAGAGTACTGCGCGTTGGAAAACTCAGCCCAGTTCCCTATTTTGTGAGTTAGGGTGATTACTCTAAGCATCCACGTGGTAGAAATCAGGTTCTGATTTGGAAACCACTAAAAGAACTGAACCAAAGGTTCCGTCAGTTCCTCAACCGCCCATTTTAGTGTTATACAGGTTAATGATTCCCACGCTAAAGGAGGCTGTGCTTGTGCAGAGAGGTCAGGTTTTGCAATGCAGCTTCAGCTTCAGAGCTAACTGAGTCCTGGCGACGGCATGATGACCGCATAACAACAAAACACGTTGAAGAGCGGGAGTATAACGTATTTTCATATCGCTGACCGTTGTTATATAAGATATCAACGTCTAAGTCATGCGTGTGCTGTTGTGTTTCGGCTGACAGTACGGATAAGAGATACAGTCAGTCGGGTCACGATTCAGCCACTTCCCAAATCAGAAGATAAAAGCCTCAGGCGGAAATTGTATGGAGCTCGCAGACGGTCCGTTACTGTTGCTTCGACTCATCGTGGATGACCTGCCCGATAGTCCCGAGCGTAGACCGGAAGGCTTCCAATGACGAATTCATTGTGCTTGGTGAAGACAGCAGATTGTCTTCTTGCCCACAACAATGGGTGCAGCCCAAGATGAATAGTTCAGCGGCTGAACAATCCCTGCTCTCTCTAAGCGATGCAGCTCCTGGTCAACCATTGGTGTGACCGCGTAAGGTACAGAGCGCCTCATAGGAAACACTCGAACAGCATCAGGCTTAAGGGTCAGTGAAGCTTGTACTTCAGTGCACTTACCAGGGCCTTTCCGAAAGACTGCTGCATAGTACTGCCGTAGGCACTCGATGGCTACAGTGTTAGGGGCTGTTGACTTGTTTATCTGGACACTGACACAATTTTGGTTGACTGAAACATCAATAAGGTTGAAAGGCTCGATCACGTTCAGACCTAAAAGATTCTAACGTTGGTGGCTCGTGAGGAAACTTTTCGCCCATACGGTAAAGTCGGCAAAACGACACGCACAGTCGACTTGACCAAGGAATTTCAACTCGACATGTAGTGCTGACGGGCAGGTTTTAAACTTGGCGATCCGACAATTCTCCACAACTTTTCTGATATGACTGTGATGTCTGAGGCCGTAGCGAACTGCAAACGCGTCCGTCTTCCATTAATGTGCATGTACTTTCTACGATCTCTAACATCGTCAGTAAAATCGGCTTTCAAACTCTCCGCGAAACGACCGTAGGTTTTCTTTCGAACATCATAAACCTGTCTGAAAGATGACTTGGATGTGCAATGACCTTCCTTGTGCCCACGTATAGGGCATTTTTGGCAGTTATGCTTGTTGAATGGACACCAACTAACAAAAAGCCAGTCATGAGGGAGCATCTTGAAGTCAGTGGCTGGAAACTTGTACCTCGAAGTCTGCTGATCTGCGAAATCAGTGGTATGTGTCTTCGTATCCTGGACCATAGCTGTATCGTGATTTAAGTCGATAATTCTCTGGGCACCTACAATGACAGTTTGCAATATGACTTCCAGGTCTTGCTCCAACAACCCGATCTAGGCACCCTTGGGAGATTGCAGGCTGCATACCAAGATCAGACAATCAAATTGGGCTTCAGTAACTCAGTTCAGCTTGAATTTCTGCAGAAGCACAGTGAGTGGTGATTCGCTCGCGCCACCTATTATGAACCTGCAAAAACCGGATGCTCCGTCCTAATCAGCTCGCTCTACGCTCTGGGGAACACAACACACGTCTTATGAAGAACTCATGTTGCGAGGATCAAGTCTCAATCATTTATAGTACTTGCGATCCACAAATTTCGTCCGCAAAGAGAAAGCCGGTCCATCCTAACGAGAGTAATTGAGAACGAGAAACATTGAAATAGAGGAACATCGTAGAGAATTGGACGCAATTCTTGTCCCTATTATTAGCACATTAATAACCGTAGTGTTAATAATTAATGGCGCGAGTTAAGCTACAAGGAACCCCGCACTTCGGTCCACGAAGGAAAAAAAGAAGCTTCGTTGCTACGTCGCCAACAGCAGTCGCGCGCCGGCTGCGTATACTGCAAAGTCACCCATGCCTAGGCAGACTTGAACCAAACGTATAGATTACAGCCTCGATGCTTAAATTACTCAGTCACCTTTCAACCACATGAGTACACCAGCACAAAGCTTGGAACGCAAATGGAGTCTGCACCAAGTTAAGAATGCGCCACTATTTCTTGTCATTCGCTTAGACTCCTGTACATTTCGTGCGATGAGTTCCAGCTCAATGAATGGTGGTGGTTTCATGTGTCCGGAAGAAAACAAATTAACAGTTAATGATAAATCGTTTCGGAGTAATTGGATTAATTTCGGGCAATGGTAAGCATAAGAAGAGGGAATACTAATGCGCTCACTTCTTGTTTCTCTATTTTCGCTTGTTCATCAAACATGGCAGTTATCTCACTGATGTGAGTTTCCATAACCAGCCCACCAAACACCAGCTCATTTAGAATGTAATGAACCTAGAAGAAAGGATGTGATGAAAGGCAGATGTACAAATAGCATACTTTGTCCACATGGAAGATCAAGTCCAATTCGCAAACGTTCTCAAAGCATTTGTCTAAAGCTTCGACGAATACTTGGATTAGATCAAGAATGCCCAATTCGCTTTCGGATGAGTCCACACAAAACACGAAATACAAAGTAGCATAATGACGATAGATTAATCGATAATCCTCGCCACCGACAAGCCTAAAATGATGTAATGACGAAACCGAGATAGGAAGGATTACATCCCCCCTTCCAAGAAGTTGCACACATCGTCATCACGACGGGAGACTAATTGGAAGGTTTCATTTAATATCTGTTGTTGAACGTCCTCGGTCTGAAGATTGTATGAAAGAAGAGTTGAAGTACCCACATAATGTTCGTAAAACTTCATCAGTCTTGGTTTTCCATGATTATTGAAAATAAGCACTGCCCTGATCATTTGTTAGACGACTGTTGTAGGAGTTAAGACGCTGGGGACAAGATGCAAAGAACAAAGCTCAGAGGTGACAAGATGAAGGAAAAATGATTCAGTTAATCCTGAAATTAAAAATGAGAAAAATTCTCAGAAGAAATGGGTCGCAGAAAAGTAAACCGAAGGCCTATTTGGGAAATTTATCAATCATCGTCACTCGACAGGTTATCTACAGATGGGAAATTTTTCAGTTACTATAGAAGGCAAAGGCATCAACAGTACGCTGGTACCCAGTACTGATGCTTCGATGCTGCGCATCTACCACCAGCTGCATGTCGGATATGGATACTGCGAGGATCGCCCTGTCGCTACGCAGGCTAGAACCCGCATCGTCAGATTACAAGTCAAGTTTGTTACCTTTAGGCTACTGACATGCTACCATGTTGCAATACAGTTCTGTTAGATTGTGGAAAAGGATGATAAAACAAAATAAAATACGAACAAATCACAAGGGAAATGACAATGATAAATTTGCTGAGCAGTGTTATGCACCACGAAAGCTTCCGTGAGAAAAGCCCGAATGGTGAAACACGACAAGCACGCCGTGTACAGATTCACGTGTAGAACAGTACAGGAAAGGATCCAGGGACGAAACAGAGGCTTCCGCTGAACAAGCGTCGCGTTTCGTGTGCCAGTAAGCGAAAAAGAGCCCCCCCGCACTGCAACTTGTTAGAATGTTTTTGATTCTATAATGATGAAAAACAGAAGCAGATGCAAGACGATCAACACACTTTCATGCAGTAATGAGAACAGGGGCAGTCACTGAAGCTCAAGGAAATTCGGGAAACAGGGCCAGCTAATGTTTGTCTAGGCTACGTTTAAATTCCTCCACAGTTTCGCATGCTAATAGAGCAGAAGGAAGTTTATTCCAAAGAGGCACAACCCGGTTTGCGAAGAATCTGGCTCTTAAGTTTAGCCTATTTCTTTGCTGCTTAAATTTCATGCAATGGCCCCGCAAGTTGTCTGACGTAGCTGGTTCAAACAGATCGGTGCGCCTGAGACCACTGAGACCTTTCATGATTTTGAACGTCTCTATTAAATCACCTCTTAATCTGCGTCTTCTCATTGAGAACAAACTCAAGTTAGCTAACCGATCTTCATACGATAACCCGCGCTGGCCTTCTGTCATCCGAGTGGACAGTCTTTGAACATCTTCTATACAAATAATATGTTCTGCAGGTAGGGTGCCCAGACCTGAACATCATCATCATCAACAGCAGCAGCAGTACATCAGCCATTTGAACTGATGCTTCACTGCCATACAACCATGATGACCTATGAAATAAAGAATAAGAAGAGGGAGAGAAGGGGGACTTACCTGAAAATCTTAATTCCCTAAGCAAACATTCAAGGTCAAGGCGCCTACACCTTGTGTTAACAACATACCATCACAAACAGCTGGCTATCGTGCAAAGATAAGGCCGCCTCGGTGAGACAGCTTCCTTGCGGCTTTCATTGCCCCGCGTCATAATCAGCCATTACCCCGCAGATAACTCAGCATCAAACACATTTTAAACAGGCAATCTGATTAGCAGACGGCAGCAGACGCACCACTGGTGTCAGAGCGTGAATCAACAGTTGCTATAAGGGAATGCCCAACATGTGAACGACCTGTGAAGTGGATCAATGAGAAACGCTCGATGTTTGTTGTTTCACTAACATGGCCACTTGACCTATAACGCTATTATCCAATGGTTCATGTTATGTCTTGCAACCTTCAACTTATGTTCTCATAAAAAGCTAAGCCAATTTTGTAACGATTCACCTGGCCTGAAGAAGCTCTTGTGTCAAGGGCGAAACGTTGCCATAATAAAACCCTACCAAAACCGATTTGTATTCAAACCTTCTGAAATCATGAAATCCCAGTCGGTTCCATGCATATTCCGAGGGAGGTTAGTGCTTTTCAGAGGACCTCACCTCCATCCTTAAATAGTGCAGGCGAGAAGGAATCCGGGCCAGCGGCACGAAAAGGATTGAGGGATGTGACCACAGTTCGGACCTCGACCTCCGACGGAGACTCTAAACTAACCGTCCATGGCTCGTACCGCACAACCTGAGAAAGAAGAGATCCGGGAGCAGGGGGTCAGCTGAACTGAACCGCCCAACGAACCATACGGCGCTCCTAATTGTGTATCAGTGCACTCGTGCTGTCTCTGATTGTCTCACTGACGCCTGGTTTCCTGGGACCAGTGGTGCGGATTAGCTGGAAGAGCTTGCGGTAATTGCCTATTGTGCCCGTCTCCTTCATTTCTGGAGTCCGACTGGTCCACCAGGTTTCCTTGTCAGCAAGTAGGCTCTGCTTTAGTTCACACCTAATAGCCCGTCCTGTCACATTGTGTTCAGAGCCAGTCGGGAGGTTTCTTCTAGATTCCAACAGGTTTACCGTGCTCTCGGATATCCAGTGACTGGTGCGATGACGATGGTTAGTGCACCTTGATAGGCTTGCCTGAGCGAGGACTGAGACATGAAAAGTCCAACTTTGAGGACTGAGACAATTTCTCAGTTGCCAATCGGGGAAGACGCTTGGCACGACTCCCGGTAAAGTTCAGGGAGAAACGACAGCGTACCAAGGCATGATCAGAGTCGATGCAGGTACTCCAGTACGAGCGGCAATCCAGGACGGAACTACGCCAGCTGTAACTTATGGCTATGTGGTCAATTTGGGTCCATCGCTGGCCAGCTACAGGAGGACGCTAAGTGGCAGTTCGGCACCCACTGTGTCTAATAGTGCTAGTAAGAAACAACTGGTGCTCTGCACACAGTTGCAGCAGACACTCACCGTTGTCAGTCCGTTCGGAATTAAGCACATAATCAGCACCCAGCTGAGCTTCTGAAGAGCTCAGACGCCCTATTTGTGCTTTCAGATCCCCTGCAAGCACTAGAATATCTGAACTAGTAGCACTGCGTAGTAGCGCGTTCAGTTCGTCATAGAGTGTCCTTGACAACATCTGAACTACAGTCGGTGGGAGCATAAACGGAAATCACAAACAGCGTTTTGTATTACTTCGTGAATCCACCTAGGCTGATGTCGTCAAACGGCTGTTCACCAGAATCCAATCAACCGACGATGGCTCAGCCTTGGAGCTGAGAAGGATACTACACCAGCTTGACCCGTGGGTGCTGCATGGGCGTCTCCGGATTCGTGCAACCAATAACAAGAGGAGAAGCCGGGTGCAGTTAATGCAATAACCGCGTTAGGGTCATTGATTCCAGTTTCGGACACACAACACACATCAATACCCAGTGTGTCTAAGGTGCGTGCGAGTGCAGCCTGTTGACCTATTTGTCTTAGAGTGCGAACGTTGAAAGTCGCCATGGAAACGGAATAGCGTGGCCGTATAAGGGACTTCTGCCGATAGGTGCTATGGGTTGGTGGCTGCAGATGGTTCCACTCCAGTGGCACTTCGGTTGCTGTCAATTAGGCTGGAAATTGTAGAAGGTTAGTAATGGGAGTCGGGATGGGAGTAAGAGTAACAGGTGAAAAAGGAAGAAGGGAGACGCCAGCAGTAGCATGTTTTCGTTTATCCGCCCTGCTGTATGCAGAGATAAGGCGACCCTTGATAATCTGCGCGACGGCCGTTGCAGGATAAAGTTTGTTGGAAGAAAATGTCATGGTTGTACGTGGGCTACAATACTGCCAGAGCGCCCAGACCTAGACAGGAGGACGATTAGGGTCATCAACCAAAGTCTTTGGTTCAAAAACCTGTCCGCAAGGCAGCGGGGAGGTAGCAATGATTTAGTTTTATAGCAATGGTCGCCATCCCATTTCAAACCTCCAACCTGGAGGACCAGGAGACTGAGTTTGTCTGACCTTTCACCATTGACCAACCTGGTAGCTCTCAAGGTGTCCGGAGGCATCACCCAGTTTAGCTCAATGGGTCAAAAAGGTAAGAAAACCGTCGTACCACATTAAGGTCCAGTCTCGTTGCGACGGTCCAGACCTGAACAAAGTATTCCAGATGTGGGCTGATTACAGCTTTGAACAAGGGAAAACCACCGGTTTGGTACAACATAGAACTCGGCTGAAACGAAATAAGTCCTGTCACGCTTTATTAGCCGCATGCCCGTACTGCCCTGAGGGCTTAAAGTCACTCGTCACGTGGACACCTAGATCACGTGTGCAGTGCTAGAGCCCCATTATATGTATGCACAGTAAACTCTTCATCAAGTGGGGCTAGGATTTGATATTTGCTGGTGTTTAGTGGTAAGTCCCATAAATGTCATCATGATCATCAGTATACACGTCAGCTAGAGGTGGGAAACACCTCCGCTATTGTAGCGCAATACATAAAGGAAATACATACATACATAAAATACATAAAGGAAAAATAAATACGACAGTTGCATGCCAGCTGAGCTACCAGCGACGGATAGGCATCGTTCCGGCAAGCTATCAGCCGGCTACTAGGAAAAACCAAATTTTAATTATGTTTTACCCTACGAAATAAGATCGTAGATGGAGGGAGAGGCTAAAAGGGATGGAGAGGGACAAAGAAACTCACAGCACGAACGCCACTGAGGTCGGCTCCTTGCCATGTCAGCAACTGTATCCAGCCAAACGTGTTCACCGTCTTTTGGACCCCAACCAGGGAGCCGTGACGCTCTAAACGAGGCCAGCTCAGAAGTGAGGGACTTCATTCCTCTGGACCAAGTCATCGTTTGGCCACCCCTCCTCTTCTTCGACCCACATCCCGATGAGCAAACAAAGCACGTCATGGAACTCGATAGGCTGGCATGCGTAACACGTGGCCCAGCCATCGGAGCCTGGTGCGTGAAATCACGGTGCTGAGCGTTTCAGTTCCTTTTCCTGTGCCGTAAACAAGGCATCGAACACGCTCGTTACTCACGCGGTGTTCCCACCAGATGTGAGCCAAACTGCGAAGGCACCGATGGTCGAACGTAACTAGCCTCTTCATGTCCGCCGATCTTACGGGCCAGGTTTCGCAACCGTACAGTAAGGTCGAACCTACCGCTGCACTGTACACTCTACCCTTCAGGGCAAGAGTAATGTCGCGCCGTCGCCATAGGTGGCGAAGGTTAGCAAAAACACTTCGAGCTTTCGCTATACGGTTCGCGATTTCGTCTTCTATCCCAAGGGCGCTGATACAACATCCCAGGTAATTGAATTTCTGAACAACTTCTAGCTGATCCCCACCAACGGTCAGCACAGGAGGCGACCCCTGCCAATCTTGGAGGAACGCTTTGCACTTCGGTGGTGCAAAGCAAAGCCCGAAGGGACGGACAGCCAGTGCTAATCTGTCCAGCGCGGCTTGGCCCGTCTCGTAGCTGTCACAGATGAGGGCAATATCGTCTGCATAGTCCAAGTCAAGAAATCGTTCTCCTGGGAGCAGCTCCACACCTTCCAAGTCATGTCTTGTAAATGCAATCTCCATGACTTCGTCAACAGCAAAGTTGAATAGGAAAGATGACAGCGGGCATCCTTGTCTCACACCGCTGGAGATGAGTGGCGACAGCTTGCCATAAGCCCTCACTCTGCCCGTGCTACGCGCGTATAATGCTCGGATAATATTTACATATTTCTCGGGCACACCTTTCATGAGTAGACAATTCCAAAGAGCACATAGATCAACCGAATCGAAGGCACCTTTGATGTCGAGGAACACGACTACGGTGGGCCGCCAATATGTGTGATGGTGCTCCAACAACTGACGCAAGGTGAAGATGTGGTCGATGCAGCCACGACCCCGACGAAATCCGGCTTGCTCCTCACGAATCTGGCTTTCAAGAGCGCCAGTCAGTCGGTGAAGAATTATGGAGGCGAGTAATTTGGAGGCGGTGGAGATCAGACGGATTCCTCTATGGTTGCCGCATTCAGAGCGCGAGCCGTCTTTGAAGATGGGAACAATAACGGTTTGGTTCCAGTCGGTTGGGACAGTCTCCTGCTCCAACAGTTTCACTAGTAATTCATGCAAAGCATCAACAAGAGCAGAGCCTCCGAATTTGAAGAGGGCTGGAGGATGATCATCTGGTCCCGCGGCTTTATTTAGCTCCAACAGTTCGATCTCACGTTCGACTTCTGAGCGAGAGGGTGGACCCAAAGAGACAGCCAACGGAGCAGGGCGATCACTGGCCGACGAAGAAGCGAACAATTCTAGCCGATTAAATTGCTTTTCAAAATGCTCAGCCCAACGCTCCAAACGTTTTGACAAATTGTGGATAGGCTGTCCACTCTCGTCACGTATAGTTTCACTAACACCAAGTCTCCTGTTGCCCGTTTCCCGTATCAGACGGAATAACTTACGATGGTTGCCAAGGGCAGTGGCCACTTCCATCACTGACGCACGATGAGACCACTAAGATTCGCTGTCTCTCTTCAGGCTAGCACGGAGTTTTGCCCGGAGCTCTTTGCGAGTTTCATTGTGTTCGCTTCCAGCCGGAATAAGCCAGCGAGCGTCGATAAATTCCAGAGACTGCGAAGAGACCCAATGTCCATGTTGTCTATTAGACATACCACATGAGGATTTGCCTGCTGCTAGTAAGGTCTGGCGAACATGTGACCAGTGACCATCAATTGTCTCCTGTGAGCGCTTGCTCAACTCGCATGTCAGCGTAATTCGATACGCATTCAGAACAGCTGGCTTTGTCAGTTGGCTGGTGTCAATGCGCTCACAGCGTCGTCGTGGGCGTCCGCCAAAACGCATCCGCATGTCAGCACATACAAGTGCATGATCGGTGTCCACACCTGTGCTTCAAATCGAGCGACAATTCTGGATGCAGCCTCTCCAGCGGTAACTTATCGCAATGTGATCGATCTGCGTCCAAGGCTGATTAGAGGCTGGTGGGCGCCAAGTCACCCTCCGGCGGGTGCTGTGTCGGAAATTAGTGCTCGCAAGAAATAAGCGAGCATCTTCACACAAATGAAGTAACCGCTCACCGTTATCATTACGGGAGCCTACACCGTGCTGACCGCCCAGATGCAGCTCATCAGTGAACAACTTTCAAACTTGTGCGTTCATATCCCCAGCCAGCACAACAGTGTCCGAGCTTCTTCTGTGGCGAAGGAGCTGGGTCAGTTGGCGGTAAAAGTCGTTCTTTACCGAATCATCGCTACAGTTTGTGGGCGCATAGGCAGGGATGATGAATAGACATCTATTACTCCCGCGCGATTTCGAAGCTTTAAACGAGCCAGCCAATCGAACCGCACACATCCGGCTACTGATTGGAATCCAACCAACCAGAGCAGCTTCAGCCCGGGGACTCAGGACAATGCCAACAGCAGCTTGGCCGGTGCTCGAAGCTGCATCGTCACCGGATAGGCGCAACGAGAAAATACTGCTTGCGTCACCTGAAGGAGATCGCAAAGTGAGCACAAAGCTGGAGTCCTGCAGACGAGTCTCTGATAAGCAGCAGATATCGATCAAGAGGGTCTCCAATGTTCCGGCAAGTGCTGCCTGTTGACCGATTTGTAGCAGTGTGCGTACATTGAGGCATGCCAATCTGAAGGAGGATTGAGGGCTCCAAATGGAAGCCGATGAACTGGAATGGACCGCTTGGTTGAACATGGGCTTGTCGACAGGAGAGGAGTGACGCTCCGCGTTCACGTGTGAGTTGAAATTAGAAGGTAAATGCCTAGCAAAGCATGTTGGGGGAGGGCCAAGAATCGGGGGTGAAAACAGGGGGGGGGGATATAAGTGAAGTTGGAATGAGACGGCAAGAGTGAAAAAGCGTAAGAGGGGGAATAAGAAGACGGGAAGGTTTGAGCAGTAGCATCCAAACCCCTATCCACCCTGCTCGATGCAGCAGATAGGGCACAGTTGATTATCCTCTGCGGTGGCCAGAGCATCAGAAATTGTTTGAAGTGAAATTCATTGTATTGCGTGGGCAGGATACTGTCAGGTTGCTCAGGCCTAGACAGGAGAACGATTAGGGTGCTCAACCAAAGCCTTTGGTTCAAAAACCTGACCGCAAGGCAGTGGGTTTAGCGTTGGGCTACAAGGAGTCCGTTTTAAGGAATAAGGTGCCACCCTCATTCCAACCCCCAACCTGGAGGACCAGGAGGCTGAGTTTGTCTGGCCTCTAACCATTGACCAATCTGGTATGAGTGACTCTGAAGGTGCAAAAGCACCACCCAGCATAGCTCAATGGATCGCTGAGGCACACAAACCATCGCACCACGGTAGCAAAATCATTAGATACCGAAACCCTTCCTGCATTGTTGACAGGCTTCAAGTCGTCAGCAAAAGGAAGATGAGTCTTTAAGTAGAGGGACCAAGTCATTTATAAACAAGAGAAACAGCAACGGAGCGAGTACTGATCGCTGGGAAACTCCACTGTGAGCAGTGCTTGTCGTCGAAATAACGTCAACCATGACACGAAATTTTCTCGCATAAAGGAATGTAGACAGCCAAGAAAGCAGTTGAGGGATTCCAAACCAGGTCACTTTTTCTAACAAGAAACGGTGATCCACCAAATTAAAAGTCAGGGTAACATACTTCTACTGGTATGCCATCATCAAGACATGGAGTTAATTCATCAAGGAAACAGCAGGTGGGAAAGGCATGACTTTTTCGTGACGAAGACATGACGTACTGCTCCGATCAAGTTAATAGTAGTAAGATATTCATAGACTGGATTCTTAAGGATATTCTCTAGACACTTAGGAACGCTAGGCAGAATAACAGGCCGACAGTTATTGGGTGAAAATTTAGTACCACCCTTATGAATCACCACTATAACTGCTTCCTTCCAATCCTGTGGTATTCTGCCCTCACGAAGAGACATGTACAACTCAAGAATAGAAGGCTGGAGTATGTCGACAATCGGCTTAGCGATAGCGTGACGCCTATTATCGGGGCCAGATGATTTGTATGGATAGAAGTCACTCAGTACAGAGAAAACATCTGAAGTAGTTAGAACGATTTTATCCATTTTGCACTCGCTTACGCGATGCGACGACAACGGTGTTGAAAAACGATTGTACGCTCGATGAACCCTCTAGAAAAAAACACAGCAACTCCTGCGCCCTATCAAGGTCTCCCGTAGCCTGTTGCGTGTCTTCTGTGATTAAGTTGCCAACTACTTCTCTTAAAGAGGCTCTTGAATGGACGTAGCTGTAATAACGCTCTGGGCTCCTTTTTGCGTTTTGCGCCAGACTAAGCTCATAGGAGTATTTGGCTTGTCTCTGTAGCTTGACCGCCAAAGTGCGACTTCTTTTGTAATTAAGCCACCTGCGGAAACCACCAGACTCATGGAATCTTTTCCAATGAATATTCCGCCGTTTCAACACCCGATTAATACGTCGGCGCCGCCAGTGAGGCTTATCTAAATGGCGCTTTCTACACAGGGGAGCGAACTCCAGCAACTGCAGGAGTCCACTTTTGATTACGTGCCACCACTGTTCCAGCGTTGCTTTCTCCTGTTCAGGAACCCCGATAATGCGTGCGGCTCTATTCCTCAAAAGTGTAGTGTTAATCCCGGTTAAATTCCGCGTCAATCGGTGTTTAGCTGAGAGACTCGGTACGCAAATGGAGAAGAACAAATTATCGCTCTTATCTAGAGGAGAAGATTAATGGCTTATAAGGCCCCATACTTGGTGATCACAACATCTAAGGAAGAGGGGATGCTCTCGCCATGACTTCTTGTTGGAAAATTGACGTGCTGCACAAGGGCGTTTTCCTATATTCCCTGTACTAAGTCGTCCTCCAAGGAGTCCGACCTATTGAGAGCATGCACCCAGTCGGCATGTGGTAGGTTCATTATCATTATTATTATCATTACACGTTGGCTGGAGGTGGAAAACACCTCAGCTATTGGGCCGCAATACAAAAGGCAAGAAAAGAAAAAAAAAACAGTGGCACGCCCGCTGAGTCCCCAGTAACGGATGGACATCGTTCCGGAGAGCTAACAGCTGGCTGCCGTAAAAGAAAGTCATATTATGCCTAACGATTGAGATCGTGATTGGAGGGGGATGCTAAACAGGAGGGGGATGGACAAAGGAACTCACAACACAAACGCCATTGGGGCCGGCTCCTAGCCATATCAGCAAGTGTGTCCAGCCAAACGTGTTCACCGTCCTTAGGACCCCAGCCAGGCAGTCGGGATGCACCAACCGACCCCAACTTCGAAGTGAGGGTTTTCATTTCTCTCGACCAAGTCATCACTTGGCCTCCCCTCCTCCTCTTCCAACCGCACCCACAACGCGCAAACAATGCACGTCGTGGGAGTCGGTGTGCTGGCATGCGCAAGACGTGGCCCAGCCATCGGAGCCTGGTGCGTGATATAATCGTGCTGAGCGGTTCACTCGCTCTTCCTGCACCAAATACGCGACGTCGAACACGCCCACTGCTCACGCGGTGTTCCCACCAGACATGAGCTAAGCTGCGAAGGCAGCGATGATCGAATGTGACGAGCCTCTTCATGTCTGTCGACCTGATGGGCCAGGTTTCACAGCCATATAGGAGAGTTGAACGGAAGGCTGCGTTGTAAACTCTGCCCTTGAGGGCGAGAGTAATGTCGCGTCTGCGCCACAGGTGGCGGAGATTGGCAAAAGCACCTCGAGCTTTTGCTATACGGTTCGTAACCTCATCTTCAATCCCACGGGTGCTAATATAGCTGCCTAGGTACTTGAATTCCTGAACGACTTCTAGCAGCTCACCACCAAGCGTTAGCGCAGGACTGGGTCACTGCCAATCTTGGAGAAGTACTTTGCATTTTGATGGAGCAAAGCATAGCCCAAAACGACTGACAGCCAGTGCTAATCGGTTCAGTGCTGTTTGGCATGTTTGGGAGCCGTCACAGATTAGGGCAATATCGTCTGCATACTCCAAGTCAAGAAGTCGCTCACCAGGGAGTAGCTCCACACCTTCTAGGTCGTGTCCAGCGAACGCTGTTTCCATGACTTCATCAATAGCGAAGTTGAAGAGAAAAGGTGACAGCGGGCATCCTTGTCTCACACCACTGGTGATACTGAAGGGTGGCGAGAGTTTGCCATAAACCCTCACCCTGCCCGAACTATGTGCGTACAGCGCTTTGATAATGTTTACATATTTATCAGGCACACCTTACCTCAACAGACAGTCCCAAAGGGCACATCGATCGACTGAGTCGAAGGCACCTTTTATGTCAAGAAACACGACAACGGTGGGTCGCCAATAAACATGGCGGTGCTCCAACACTTGACGCAATGTGAAGATGTGGTCGATGCAGCCCCGACCTCGACGAAATCCGGCTTGCTCTTCACGAATTTGGATTTCACGAGTGCCAGTCAGTCTGTGGAGAATGACAGGCAAGCAATTTAGAGGCAATCGAAATCAGACTGATCCCTCTATGATTGCCACATACCAAACGGGAGCCTCCCTTGAAAATTTGGACAATGACGGAGCGGTTCCAGTCTGTCGGGACTGTCTCCTGCTCCCAAAGTTTTACTAGCAACTCGTGTAGATCACCTATTAGAGCAGGTCCACCGAACTTGAAGAGGGCTGGAGGAATAGTATCTGCTCCTGCGGCCTTATGCAATTTCAACAGCCTGATCTCACGTTCGACTTCAGCGCGTGAGGGCGGATCCAAGGAGACGGCCCAAGGAGAAGGGCGTTCAATGCCCGAAGAAAGTGATAACTCAGGTTGGTTAAATTGCATAGCAAAGTGTTCAGCCCAACGCTCCAAGCGTTTTGACAGGCTGTGGATCATCTGCCCACTCTCGTCGCGTATGGTCTCGTTAACACCAGGTCTCCTGCTGCCTGTTTCCCGTATCAGACGGAATAACTTACGATGATTACCCACGGCAGCGGCTGTTTCCATCTCAGAGGCACGATGAGATCACCAGGTTTCGCGGTCCTTCTTTAGGCTAGCACGTAGTTTCGCCCTGAGATTTTTGCGAGATTCATTGTATTCGCTTCCAGCCGGAATACGTCGGAGAGCATCCATAAGTTCCAGAGACTGTGTAGAGACCCAATGTCCAGTTTGGCAATTTGTTCTGCCACATGAAGACATGCCTGCTAATAGCAACGCTTGACGAGTGTGCGACCAGTGATCTTCAACGGTGTTTAGTGGGCGCTTACTCAGCCCAGATGTCAGCGCATCTTGGTACACATTCAGAACATCTGGCTTCGCCAGCTGGCTAGTGTCAATCCGTTCACATCGAGGTCGCGCACGTCCACCGAAACGCACCAGGAGGTCGGCCCATACAAGTGCGTGGTCAGAGTCCACGCTCGTGCTCCAAATCGAGCGACAGTTTTGGACACAGCCTCTCCAGCGGTAACTGATCGCGATATGATCGATTTGCGTCCATGACTGGCCCGAGGCTGGTGGCCGCCAAGACACACTTCTGCGGGTGCTGTGTCGAAAATTAGTGCTCGTGAGAAACAGGCGAGCATCTTCACACAGCTGGAGCAATCGCTCACCATTATCATTACGGGAGCCTACACCATGTTGGCCGCCCAGATGAAGCTCATCAGAGAACAATTTTCCGACTTGGTCGTTTAGATCGCCAGCCAGCACCACAGTATCCGTGCTTCTTCTGTAACGAAGGAGCTCGTGAAGTTGCTGGTAGAAATCATCTTTTACCGAATCAGTGCTACAGTTTGTAGGGGCGTAGGCCGCAATGACAAACAGGCACCGTTTGTCCTCGCGCGACTTCGAAGCACGGAACGAACCAGCTAATCTAACGGCGCACATCCTACTGTTTACTGGGATCCAATCAATCAGGGCAGCTTCAGCCCGGGGACTCAAAACAATGCCGACGCCGGCTTGACCGGCATTTGAAGCTGCATCATCGCCAGATAGGCGCAATGAGAATGTACCGCCAGTGTCGCATGTGGGGGATCTCAGGGTAAGCACGGAGCTCGAATCTTGCAAGCGGGTTTCTGATAAACAGCAAATATCGATCGATAGGGTCTCTAGTGTGCGGGCAAGTGCTGCCTGTTGGCCAATCTGCAGCAAAGTGCGCACGTTGAGGCATGCCAATCTTAGCGAGACACGAGGACTCCAAAGGGAAACGGATGAACTGACGTTGTCCGCTTGGTTGAACATGGACTTATCGACTGGATTGGAGCGAGGCCCTGCGATTGTGTGTGATTTGAAATTAGAAGACAAGCGACTATTGAAGTAAGCTGGGGGAGGGCCAAGAATTGGGGGATTGAAAATGGGGGGGATATAAGTAAAGTTGGAGCGGGACAATAAGGATGCAGAAGCGCAAGAAGGGGTATAAGAAGACGGGAAGGCCTGAGCAGTAGCATCCAAACCCCTATCCACCCTGCTCGATGCAGCAGATAGGGCACAGTTGATTATCCTCTGCGACGGCCAGAGCATCAAGAAATTGTTGTAGGAAAGGTTCATTGTATTGCGTGGGCAGAATACTGTCAGGTTGCCCAGGCCTAGACAGGAGAACGATTAGGGTTCTCAACCAAAGCCTTTGGTTCAAAAACCTTACCGCAAGGCAGCGGGTTTTGGCACTGGACTACAGAGCCCGTTTTATGAAATGAGGAGCCACCCCCATTCCAACCCCCAACCTGGAGGACCAGGAGACTGAGTTTGTCTGGCCTCTAACCATTGACCAATCTGGTATGAGTGGCTCTAAAGGTGCAAAAAAAAAGCACCACCCAGCATAGCTCAATGGATCTCTGAGGCACGCAAACCATCGCACCACGGTAAGGTCCAGCCTCATTGCGATGGATGTGGTAGGTTCAGGTCGTCAACAATCACAAAACTTGGCACAGAAAGCGCAGCAGGTTTTAGTATATCACTAAGCTCCTTATCCGATCCTCGTGTTGAGGACGGGCTGCGATAAACACAAACAACTGATGCAACTTTACCCTGCAGCCTCAGAAAACAAGTAACCTGAACACTGTGTGCACATGGTAAACGGAGCTCCCCAGTGACTGTAGTGACACCTTATAAGCAAGAGCGCCCCACTCTCATTTGAATACCCAGGACGGTTTATTCTAAACTCGAAAAAGTCGGCTAGCAGGCAATCATTTGTTGAATCATCTGGTGGGAGCCGATTGCCTGTGATCACAGTAACGTCGGCAGATCTCCAACTTATCGTCAGCTTCCCCACTTGTTCCTCACGCTACAAGAATTCGTGTACCAAACATTCAGCAGCGTCTGCCGCAGTTGTTCTCCGCTGTCGACCGCCCTTTTAAAGTTCCCCTCAGGCGTAGAACCCGAGGGAGTAACATGCTTTTTACCACACTTTCAGTAGGTTTGACTGGGAGTTCTACCAGGACCCTTGGAAACAACGTAGTCGACTGCATGTTGCTGCATGACACGCTAGCATTGACGTCACATTCTCTAGTTGCTTTGGCGACCGCGGTCACAACGTTGTTTCATGCTACGACGAACAAGCCTGGCCTTATGAACCACAAGTCTCGCAATTGCAGCTGACCTAGGTGATTTCGCGCAACTGGAAGAGTTGTCAGAAGGCGTTCCTTTAAGCACAGCCTCTGAATAAACCACTGCCGCTCAAGACTTCGTTTCCATTGTCACTAAAATAGCCACTTCAGTCGTGTTTGATCGCCCACTTGCAACCTGAATTTCTGCAGGGACCAAATTCATCAATGACGCAACATGGGAGTTATGAAAGAGCGGTATTTCTGTAGCAACCTCCCGAATATTAAGCTGTGATCTAACTATGCTCTGGGAGGTGAGATAGTAGAAGGTAATAACATCCGTCCAGTGAAGTTGACCACGAGCTTCATTTATCGTAATTTCCATTATAGATGCAACCGGATTTCTTTGACCGAAGCCGCTGTTAGCTGACAAAAAAGAACCAATGTGATTATTGTTTACAGTTAATAATGAGCTGGTTTTCGTTCTGGAAGCGAACGTATCGGAGTCCATTTGATATCAGCCATTTGTTCGGTTAGCCAATAGGCCTGCTCGGTTGAGTAGGCTACGATAAAGCGGATTTTGAACTCTACCAAAATCGGCCCTTCAAGGCTCCTCTGGTGCAGCACGCTTACACTCATCCAAATGCCAGCACGATGGATCGTTTTGATGAGAAGAACCTAACAAACATATCGCCCGTGCTGGTCCCGAATACCCAGCGAATCATCCACTACCTACTACAACCTTTGCACGTAGCTTCCTTCCAGTTTTCACTGGATTTCAGTCCCGAAGACAACACGACCCCTAGGTCTAATAGTTGGAAAACATGCTGTAGTTCATTCCCGCCAAGCAGGTAACGCGTTTGGAAGGCATTTGGTCCTAATCGTAAAATGGAACACCGCATAATTTATGGGTAACTGCCACAGAGCAGCCCAACCCCCAAGTTTATCGGGGACTCGTTACAGAGTCGGGTTCATCGACGCTGAACACTGTGTACCAAAAGTAGTTCATATGAAAACATGAGAGATGGTACCCGCGCAGTTCGGGAAGCTCACTGACATACAAAGAAAATAACAATGGACCTGCAGGACTCCAATGAGGACTGACTGACGGAAAGACAGACTAGACTCCACACGAACACATATATCTCCCAACAATCCGCATCGGTCGCTTAGGTATAGAATGAAATAAGTTTAGTTAGAATTTTACACAGGCAAACCGGGGAATCTGCAAACTGCTACGTAGCCCTCCCTCAGAAGGGACTGTGTAAGCAGTCCTTCGACCTATGTGAGGACTGTCCATTGCGGGCCAGCCATGTGCGAGACCAGGTTGTGAAACCTGGTGCAGCTGATGGGGGAGAATCATGCAAGCGGAACCCAGAGGGTTCCCACCCGTGTCCTCCTACTGTATTGAAACGGTAGAAAATGTTTGTGGAAGGACAGTTGGCAAAGTTCACGTAGTGGTTGAGCAGGAAGTTCGCTGTGCTTCAAGTTGAGGTGCGGGGATCCAGCGAAGCATGAAACTGAGGAGCAACCAACCGACAGCGTATATGGAAAGCGAAATGAAAAAGAGCAGCAATAGCATATAGCATATAGCAATATACAAAAGCGTGCGAAGCGAAAAACGTGCGAAGCTGTTTTTGAGTTTTCAAAAGGTTGTGTATTTTTTGGTAGTTTCAAAACGTTTTGGTCTTTCTCTAGGTGTCGGAAAACGTGAAATATATAAGGAATGCTCTATGGGAAGTGACAAACGTTAACGAAATTGGAAAAGCGTACTGGAGGTGTTACTTCCCAACCATCTCGGTTGATAGTGGATCGTCGGTTGAGGTTGTAGGTCCCGCTGGAGCGGAGTGAATGGTCTGGGATTGCGGCATTGGCCGAGATGGCGCAGACTGAGAAGGTCTTTGTTGCACCGAAGAGTCAGAGTTATCGAAGAATACTGGCTTGAGTCGATCGACTTTGATCGTCTGTTTTACCATTGTAGTCAATGGTAAACGTCTTGTCGCTTCTGCGTACTACACGGTACGGTCTAGAATAAGGAGATTGGAGTGACTGGCATAAGCTGTCATTGCGAACGAACATGTGAGTGCAAGTAGCAAGTCAGCCCACGCGCGACTGGTGGTGGTCGCGTGGCAGAGAAGCGCCGTTACGGCGTACAGCTGGCAATTTATTTTTAGTATTATTTTATTACGCACGCTTTGTGCTCTGGGTTGCACAGGCTGAAGCTGTCGCATGTGATGAGATAGGCGAGCTGAGTAGTTGCCATAGTCGGAAGCTGCTGGTGGTTTTGGTGACACAAGTTCACCGGAAAAGCGTTGTATGCAGCCAAAGATTAGCGAAGAAGGAGTGGCGTGTAAATCCACTTGAATCGTGTTTCTTATGCCTAAGAGAACGATCGGAAGTGCTTCGTGTCAGGACGTGCTAACTTGGACATAGAGTGTTGTTTTTTGTCGGTGGAACCTTTCTACCATCCCATTAGCTGCGGGGTGGTATGCGGTGGTTCGGTTGAGTTAGCAACCAAGAACGTTGAGAAGTTTGCTGAAGGGTACGTCAAAGTGTGATTCTATTTCGGTGATGACCATGCTTGGGCAAGCAAATTGAACGGACCAGCGTTCTAGAGAAGCATGTGCAACTGTCTCAGATGAGCAGTTGACTATCGGAATCGCTTCTGACCAAGTGAATCGGTCGACACAGGTGAGTAAGTACGTGTAGCCTATGCATGATGACAAAGGTTCGACAAGATCGACATGGACGTGTGCAAAACGAGAGTCAGGAGAGGAGAAGACGCCGAGGGGGATTTTAGTGTGTCAGTACACCTTGGCGCGCTGACACTAGGCATGCGCGTGCCCAAAGGCGGACATCGCGGTTGACATTGGGCCATACGAAGCGTTCGGTTACGAGGTTCTGCGAAACACGTATGTCAAGATGAGACACGTTGTATAGAGCATTAAAAACAAGTCTGCGTATTGTCGTAGGAACGTCTGGACGGGGAGAAGTTTGTGAGACGTCACAAAGTATAGTATCCTCAGGTGAAGCTAGTGGAACTTCGCGTAGTTTCAAACAGGTGTTGCGTCGAAGGGAGTTTCCCTTCGTCTGAAAGGCCGGGTATACAAGGCCACAGTGTGGGCCGTTCTGCTGTATGGTAGTGCGACTTGGCCCCTTCGGTCTGAAGAGCTGAGGCGGATTCAAGTCTTTGATCATCGTTGTCTACGAAGTATTGCTGGAGTCGGATGGCACCAGTGTGTCCGCAACGATGATGCGCGTAGGCGAGTACTAGATAATGATAATCATGATAGCTTCCTAGAACAACAGATAATACTGAATAAGTTGCGTTGGCTCGGACACGTGCTACGTATGCCTGGTCACCGCTTACCTAGGAGGGCTTGTTTAGCCTGCCAGGTGTAGGGTGGCGCAAGGCTCGCGGTGGACAGTTGACTTGGCAACGGGAAATGAAGACACTGACGACCAAACTGGGTACGGTTGGTTCGTCTCGCCTTCCGGGCTGGAGTCCACGTGATTCACCTTGTGCTTGGCTCGAGACTTTACAGGACATGGCTCGCAGTAGACACCAGTGGCGCAGCTGCTGCCGTCTCATAATCGGATTGCCTGTTTAAGGTGTGTTTGGTGCTGAGTTATCTGCGGGGTAATGGCTGATTATGACGCGTGGCAGTGAAAGCCGCAAGGAAGCTGTCTCGCCGATGTCGCCTTATAATTGTACGATAGCCAGCTGTTTGTGACAGTATGTTGTCTACACAAGGTGCCTTGGCTCTGAATGTTTGCTTAGGGAGTTAAAGTTTTCAGGTAATTCCCCCTTCTCTCCATCTTTTTATTCTCTATTTCATAGATCGTTATGGTTGTATGGAAGAGAAGCATCAGTTCAAATGGCTGATGTACTGCTGTTGATGATGATGATGCGCCGAAGCTTGTCTATGTCGGGGTCAGCTTGTTGGGCGGTAGCCATGGTGGCTAGGTCGATGTTAGACCAAGGTACTAAGCTGATCTGATGGATGTGTGAAAGCGCATCCGCGACGGGATTGAGAACACCTAAGATATGGCGTACGTCTGTCGCGAACTGAGAAACTTAGTCTAGGTGTCTAGTTTTTCGCGGAGAATATTTGTCTGCTGCACCATTGATCGCGTAGATCAATGGCTTGTGATCAGTGAAGACTGTAAAATATCGATCTTCGAGATAATGACGGAAATGTCTGAGACCTAGGTAGATAGCTAATAGCTCCCTACCGAAGGTGCTGTAACACGATTCAGCAGGTTGCAAACGTTTCGAAAAG
The DNA here is from genome assembly GCA_944474145.2 of Dicrocoelium dendriticum. Lineage (NCBI taxonomy): Eukaryota > Metazoa > Platyhelminthes > Trematoda > Plagiorchiida > Dicrocoeliidae > Dicrocoelium > Dicrocoelium dendriticum. Next base: position 119,492,101 of record OX104067.1, on the reverse strand, counting down.
AAATCTAGAGATATCCATCGATGGTCCATGAGTTGTTGAAGAACTGCACCGACGGCGGTGTCTGATGCGTCAGTTGTCAGGAAGAGTAGTGGTGATAGGTCGGGGTGGGCGGGAAGCGTTATGTTGGAGATAGCGTCTTTGAACTTCTCGAAAGACAGTTCGGGGTCGTTTGGGAAGAGAAAAGAGCGCTGGTTACCATGGAGCAAGTCAGGCATTGGTCGCGTTAAGCTCGCGCAGTTGGGAAGAAAACGTCGACGGTAGTTGACCAGGCCAGGGAATCGGCGTAGCTCTTTGAAGGAACTAGGAGCAGTATAGTTCTTTAGGGACTGGATTTTGTCTGAGAAAGCTTCAATGCCAGAGGAGGATATTCCGTGGCCAAGAAAGTCAATGGAGCTTCGGCCAAGTTCGCATTTCTCGGGCTTTACAGTAACCCCATGTTGCGTCACGCGTCGAAAGAGAGCACCGAGGTGATGTTCATCGTCAGAAGAGCTAGCGATGAGAATGTCGTCTAGATAAGGATAAAAGGCTTCGAATCCTCGTGTTAACTCATGAACGAAAGGCTGAAAAGTTTGAACAACGTTGCTGAGGCCAAACGGCGTTCTGAGGTACTCGAATAGGACAAACGGCCTTATGATTGCTGTTTTGGCAATATCGCCTGGCGCCACGGGTATTTGGTGGTAGGCGCGAACTAAGTCGATTTTGCTGAAGATCGGCTTACCAGCTAGAGCTGAGAGTAAGTCGTGCATGTGAGGAATTGGGTATTTATCGAAAATGGTAACTGTTAAGTGCTCTGTAGTCACCAGAGTCACTGGATTTCTTCGGCACTATGTGTGGTGGTGATGCCCATGGACTTTTGGACCGGCGGATTATGCCCAGTTCGAGTGTTTGCTCGAATTCTGCCTTAGCAGCATTCAGCTTGTCCAGGGCTAGTCTGCGAGGTCAGGCCGAAACAGGTGGACCCTTAGTGCAAATGTGATGCATGACGTTTGCCGTCGCAGGAGGCAATCCGTTCGGAACGCGAACGAGTTTAGGATGCTTGTTAAAAAGTTCTATAAAAGGCTGTGGATCTAGAGGTAGGACACTAATGGGAGTGATAGCCGCGAGGTTGGCGCTGGTCCCGACAACACTGAGCTGTGTCCGAGAGTCGATACGCTTCTTCCTTTTATCGTCAACGATAAGGTCGAAGTGTTGAATAAAGTCTGTCTATGATAGCGAAAGGCACGATTGCTACTAGGAAAGGCCAGCAAAAGGTCCGTCGGACACCTAGATGGAGCGTTAGCAGCTTTTCGCCGAAAGTTGGGATTGGTGTGCCATTGGCGGCACGCAGCCTCGTCGGCTAGGGTGAGATCGTGCTATCTGAGCTACGAGATATAACGCTAACTTCGGCTCCGGTGTCGACTAGGAACTCGATGCCGGAAGTTAAATCCCTAACGCGGATGAGGTGACTTTGGTGTTAGACGGTCGCATCCGTCGCCCAGCATTTTCCCTACTTGGCGAAGCTGTAAGGCTTGATACATTCGGGAGCTGCAGTACCAAAGCGTTAGTTGAAAAAACAAAAAGCCTGACTGTTGATGGACTTGGAACGTTTTGAGAATGATTTTGATTGGTTGGGACGATGACAGCTCATAGTGAGCTGTTGAACTTGGCAGCTGTCGCAACCTGTGTTTGCAGGGCTTCTGTAGTTGACTGGACGCCAATGACAGAAGTGCTGTGGGACGCAACGGAGTTGACCTTGCTGGCGTCGGCCTGTGGCTGTGATCGTTCAAGGACCCGATCAGTTAAGTCAGCTAGTTGAATGAGTCCGTTAGTTACGTTCTTTGATCCAAGATATCTTCGACCGGTCAAACGGGTTCTGCAGCGGTCTGCAACGAATTTATACGGAGAATAGCTTGTCCGTTTCTCTTGTGACCCAAGAGGATTTGCAAGTCTTCGTGCTCGGAATCCGTCATCTGCGCGTGCATTGTGCACTGCTTATCCTTCGGCACCTGTGAGTTCATTCCGTTTTTTGTTATTAATTTAACACGTTTTTCTTTACACTACGGTACAACTAGCATAAAATTTTTGTGGCCTTATTCAACCATCTGCTATTTCGATTTATTAACCTGTTTCTTGCTGTTTTGCTTGTTTGGTTTTCTTGCATTTATCATGGATTCCCAAGTTACTTACAAGTGTGGAAAGCATGCCTGTGGTAATGAAGTCACGGAGGAAATTCAATGTGATAGATGTTTGTTTTGGTACCACAATAACTTCTAGGTTAGATCAGGAGTCCATCGATTTATGTGATCGTTTTCCAAAAACGGGTTGTCCCCTCGGGTTTTACGCCCGAGGGGACAACCCGTTTTTGAAACACTAGATCATCCTGCATTCCGATAATTGGAGACTGAGGAGCCAAAAAGGGTTCTTGTGACTCACCGCGGGACGCTTTCCGATAACTTGATTTTGATTAACTTCCTTTTCTTCCAGTTCCGTCGACCGTTTTGCTCATTTAGTCAGGCCCATCTACACTACAAGTTGTGCTGCTAGTATGGCAACTTCGCGCTTTTATTAGATTATGCTTGGTGCTAACAAACACACGCTTGCATCTAGCCACAACAGTGCTCTCCATCACCGAGGATAATGATGTTATCGCCGTTGACGCTGGAACTTCAGGCGAATTTGATCGACTACAGTTTGCGACTGAACTCGAGATGGCTGCTTCACTCCTTTTTTTACCGTCGACGGTGAAGTCACGTCACCCGATAGCACCAATCGGTCAGTACTCATGTACGGGCCATGATACCCACTCTCTGAAGCCTGAGGGGAGTTAAAATCCAATTTATGGGCCGCAAATTGGTAGTCCTTCCGAGGTTCGAACATGCAGGGTAGTTGAGTAAGAGGAACCCAATTTTGCGCTGCTTCTAGCTCCTTGTCACAGCACTCCAGAGCAAGAATCTCTCTAACTTATATAGCAGTCTCGGCAATGACATCATTTTTCTGGCTTATATTAACAGCTTTTATCAATGAAGCTAGTGCATCTGGTGCCACTTGATACCGACCTTTAGTATAATTTGAAAAGACACCTGCCCGGTTAAATAGCAGACCGCAATAAACCGGGTTTTTGAACTAAACCAAAATGGGCTTTGCATATCCCTTCTGAGGCAACATTTGCATTTCTCTCCAGCGGTCGACTATGTGAACCCTTTTTATGCCCACATGCGGCGGTGTCAAAAATGCGAAGAATACCGCGCACATGCATACATACACGTTGGCTAGAGGTGGGGAACATCTCAGCTACTGTGCCGCAATACACAGAAAAAGGAGAAATAATGCACTGGTGCAAGCCGGCTGAGCTACGGGTAACGGATGGGCATCGTTCCGGTAAGCTACCAGAGGGCTACCGTGCATCAAAAAAAATACTATGCGAAAATATATAAAGCTAAATAATGAGGTCGTGGATGGAGGGGAGGCTAAGAGGGATGAGGTGGGACAAAGAAACTCACAGCACGAACGCCACTGAGGTCGGTTCCTAGCCATATCAGCAAGTGTGTCAAACCAAACGTGTTCATCGTCTTTCGGACTCCAACCAAGGAGCCGAGACAGTCCAACCGAGGCCAGCTCAGAAGCGAGGGCCTTCGTTCCTCTCGACCAAGTCATCGTTTGGCCACCCCTCCTCCTCTTCTTCCATCCACACCCCCCGGTGCGCAAACAACGCACGTCGCGGAGGTCGGTGGGCTGGCATGCGTAACACGTGGCCCAGCCATCGGAGCCTGGTGCGTGAAATCACGGTGCTGAGCGCTTCAGTTCCTTTTCCTGTGCCGTAAACAAGGCGTCGAACACGCTCGTTACTCACGCGGTGTTCCCACCAGATGTGAGCCAAACTGCGAAGGCACCGATGGTCGAACGTAACTAGCCTCTTCATGTCCGCCGATCTTACGGGCCAGGTTTCGCAACCGTACAGTAGGGTCGAACGTACCGCTGCATTGTACACTCTACCCTTCAGGGCAAGAGTAATGTCGCGCCGTCGCCATAGGTGGCGAAGGTTAGCAAAAGCGCCTCGAGCTTTTGCTATACGGTTGGTGATCTCATCCTCAATCCCACGGGCGCTGATACAACTTCCCAGGTAGTTGAATTTTTGAACGACTTCTAGCTGATCCCCACCAACGGTCAGCGTAGGAGGCGCTCCAGACCAATCTTAGAGGAACGCTTTGCACTTCGAGGGTGCGAAGCAAAGCCCGAAGTGACGGCCAGCTAGTGCTAATCTGTCCAGTGCCACTTGACACGTTTGTGAGCTGTCACAGATTAGGGCAATATCGTCAGCATACTCTAAGTCAAGAAGTCGTTCTCCTGGGAGCAGATCCACTCCTTCTAAGTCGTGTCCTGTGAACGCGATTTCAATGACTTCGTCAACAGCGAAGTTGAAGAGGAAAGGTGACAGCGGGCATCCTTGTCTCACGCCGCTGGAGATATTAAAGGGCGACGACAACTTGCCGTAAGCCCTCACTCTGCCCGAGCTACGCGCATATAATGCCCGGATAATATTCACATATTTCTCAGGTACACCTTTCATGAGTAGACAGTCCCAAAGTGCATGTCTATCTACCGAATCGAATGCACCTTTGATATCGAGGAACATGACAACGGTGGGCTGCCAATATGTGTGACGGTGCTCCAACAACTGACGTAAGGTGAAGGTGTGGTCAATGCAGGCACGACCTCGACGAAATCCAGCTTGCTCTTCACGAATCTGGCTTTCACGAGTGCCAGTCATTCTGTGGAGGATGACAGAGGCAAGCAATTTAGAGGCAATCGAAAGCAGACTGCTTCTTCTATGGCTGCCGCATTACGATGGTCAGTCTCCCTTGAAAATTGGGACTATGACGGAGCGGATCCAATCGGTTGGGACAGTTTCCTGCTCCCACAGTTGGACTAGTAACTCATGTAAATCATCCACAAGAGCAGGTCCCCCGAATTTAAAGAGGGATGGAGGAAGATCATCTGGTCCCGCGGCTTTATTTAGCTTCAACAGTTCGATCTCAATTTCGACTTCTGAGCGAGAGGGTATATCCAAAGGGACAGCCAACGGAGCAGGGCGATCACTGGCCGACGAAGAAGCGAACAATTCTAGCCGATTAAATTGCTTTCCAAAGTGTTCAGCCCAACGCTCTAAGCGTTTTGATAAGCTGTGGGTAGGCTGTCCACTCTCATCACGTATAGTTTCACTAACACCAAGTCTCCTGTTGCCCGTTTCCCGTATCAGACGGAATAACTTAAGATGGTTGCCAAGGGCAGTGGCCACTTCCATCTTTGACGCACGGTGAGACCACTAAGATTCGTGGTCTCTCTTCAGGATAGCACGAAGTCTTGCCCGGAGCTCTTTGCGAGTTTCATTGTGTTCGCTTCCAGCCGGAATAAGCCAGCGAGCATCCATAAGTTCCAGAGACTGTGAAGAGACCCAATGTCCATGTTGTCTATTAGACATACCACATGAGGATTTGCCTGCTGCTAGTAAGGTCTGGTGAATATGAGACCAGTGACCTTCAATTGCATCCAGTGAGCGCTTATTCAACTCGCATGAGGGCGTACTTCGATACGCATTCAGAACAGCTAGCTTTGTCAGCTGGCTGGTGTCAATGCGCTCACAGCGTCGTCGTGGGCGTCCGCCAAAACGCACCCGCAGGTCAGCACATACAAGTGCAAGGTCGGTGTCCACACCTGTGCTCCAAATCGAGCGACAATTCTGGACGCAGCCAGTCTATCGGTAATTTATCGCAATGTGATCGATTCGCGTACAAGGCTGGTGGGCGCCAAGTCACCCCCCGGAAGGCGCTGGTCGGAAATTAGTGCTCGCAATAAATAAGCGAGCATCTTCACACAAATGAAGTAACCGCTCACCGTTATCATTACGAGAGCCTACACCATGTCGGCCGCCCAGATGCAGTTCATCAGTGGACAACTTTCAAACTTGCGCGTTCAGATCCCCAGCCAGCACAACAGTGTCCGAGCTTCTTCTGTGGCGAAGGAGCTGGGTCAATTGACGATAGAAGTCGTCTTTTACCGAGTCATCGTTACAGTTTGTAGGTGCATAGGCAGCGATAACGAATAGACACCTGTTAGTCTCACGCAACTTCGAAGTTTTGAATGAGCCAGCCAATCGGACCGCACACATCCGGCTACTGATTGGAATTCAATCAACCAGAGTAGCTCCAGCCCGCGGACTCAGGGCAATACCAACACCGGCTTGGCCGGTGCTCGAAGCTCCATCGTCACCGGATAGGCGCAATGGGAAAGTGCTGCTAGTGTTACTTGAAGGGGATCGCAGTGTGAATACAGAGCTCGAGTGTTGAAGGCGGGTCTCCGATAAGCAGCAGATATCGATCGAGAGGGTCTCTAATGTTCGGGCAAGTGATGCCTGTTGACCGATCTGAAGCAATGTGCGAACGCTGAGGCATGCCAATCTGAAGGAGGATCGAGGGCTCCAAATGGAAACCGATGAAGTGGAACGGGCCGCTTGGTTGGACAAGGGCCTGTTGACAGGGCAGGAATGATGCTCCGCGTTCGCATGAGTTGAAACTAAAAGACAAGCGACTATTGAAGCAAGGTGGGGGAGGGCCGAGAATTGGGGGGTTGAAAACAGGGGGGATAAAAGTGAAGCTGGAACCGGACGACAAGTGTGAAAAAGCGCAAGAGGGGGAATAAGAAGACGGGAAGGCTTGAGCAGTAGCATCCAAACCCCTATCCACCCTGCCCGATGCAGCAGATAGGGCATAGTTGATTATCCTCTGCGGTGGCCAGAGCATCAGAAATTTGTTTTAAGTGAAATTCATTGTATTGCGTGGGCAGAATACTATCAGGTTGCGCAGGCCTAGACAGGAGAACGAATAGGGTTCTCAACCAAAGCCTTTGGTTCAAAAACCTGACCGCAAGGCAGCGGGTTTGGCACTGGGCTGCAAGGAGTCCGTTTTAAGGAATAAGGTGCCACCGTCATTCCAACCCCCAACCTGGAGGACCAGGAGGCTGAGTTTGTCTGGCATCTAACCATTGACCAATCTGGTATGAGTGACTCTGAAGGTGCAAAAATGTACCACCCAGTATAGCTCAATGGATCACTGAAGCACACAAACCATCGCACCACGGTAAGGTCCAACCTCATTGTGATGGAAGGATATCCCGCACACGCCTTCTATCCAAATCGCGTCAAACCTTATACTCACGTATTATGGGCTCCTCATGGTTGTATATAAACACATTTCTCTGATGGCCCAACGCAATTTCTGCACTACGCATATAGTTCACATAAGATGATTGCATTTCATCAATGCGTACTTCTAGCGTATCAATCAGTGATCTCTGTTCTCGAATTAATTGCTCAGCCGCGTTAAGCCTTGGCATACAGTCCCCAATGGTAGCATCATCAGCAGGCGGAGCTATCTGTGGGGCGCGCAATATGTGCGAGCAAGTGTCAGCTAAGCAAACACAGTGAGAACACATCCATTTTGGAAAACGATCATATAAATCGATGGACTCCTGATCTAACCTAGAAGTTGTTGTGGTACCAAAACACATTTCCTCCGTGACTGCATTACCACAGGCATGCTTTCCACACTTTTAAGTAACTTGGGAATCCATGATAAATGCAAGAAAACCAAACAAGCAAAACAGCAAGAAACAGGTTAATAAATCGAAATAGCAGATGGTTGAATAAGGCCACAAAAATTTTATGCTAGTTGTACCGTAGTGTAAAGAAAAACGTGTTAAATTAATAACAAAAAACGGAATGAACTCACAGGTGCCGAAGGATAAGCAGTGCACAATGCACGCGCAGATGACGGATTCCGAGCACGAAGACTTGCAAATCCTCTTGGGTCACAAGAGAAACTGACAAGCTATTCTCCGTATAAGCGCGTTGCAGACCGCTGCAGAACCCGTTTGACCGATCGAAGATATCTTGGATCGAAGTACGTAACTTATGGACTCTAAATCGGCGGAAAATGTACAAACGTTACAGAACTCCCACTAGAGCGTGAGTGACAGACGAATGCTCGATACTTGTGTGTCATTTATTGCAGTCTGAAAAAGAGTTCAGGTGGAACTGGAACGATAGGATGAACCACGTGACTGTTCCTTCTTGAGCGGGTCGCTGATCCAGGAGTTGATAAGGGTGCCCCGACTTCCTGGTGGATCTAAAACGAAAACACCAGAGAAAACACCATGGTCTAACAAGTTAATGACCACGTTCCTTGCATTAGCTGTCGTTACTATGCTAGTTACGTGATCAACACCATTAACAACAGCAGTAGAGCAGCCATTTGAACTGATGCTTCTCTACCATACAACCACGATGACCTATGAAATAAAGAATAAGAAGAGGGAAAGAAGGGGGACTTACCTGAAAACTTTAATGCTCTAAGTAAACATTCAAGTTCAAAGCGCCTACACCTTGTGTTAACAACATACCGTCACAAACAGCTGGCTATCGTACAATTATAAGGCGACATCGGCGAGACAGCTTCCTTGCGGCTTTCACTGCCACGCGTCATAATCAGCCATTACCCCGCAGATAACTCAGCACCAAACACACCTTAAACAGGCAATCCGATTAGGAGACGGCAGCAGACGCGCCACTGGGGTCTACTGTGAGCCATATCCTGTAAAGTCTCGCGCCAAACACAAGGCGAGTCACGTGGATTCCATCCCGGAAGGCGAGACGGACCAACCGTACCCAGTTTGGTCGTCAGTGACTTCAATTCCTGCTGCCGAGTCAACTTCTGTCCACCTCGAGCCTTGCACCACCCTACACCTGGCAGACTAAACAAGCCCTCCTAGGTAAGCGGTGACCAGGCATACGTAGCACATACCCGAGCCAACGCAACTTAATCAGTACTATCTGTTGTTCTAGGGAGCTATCATGGTTTTTATTACCTAGTACTCGTCTACGCACATCATCGTTGCGGACACACTGGTATCATCCGACACCAGCATTGCTTCGCAGACAACAATGATCAAAGACTTGAAGGCGCCTCAGCTCTTCAGACCGAAGGGGTCAAGTCTCGCTACCATACCATACAGCAGAACGGCCCACACTGTGGCCTTGTATACCCGGCCTTTCAGACGAAGGGAAACTCCCTTCTGTCGCCAAACATATCGCAAGTGCAAAAAAGCAGCTCTGGTCTTTGAGACGCGTGAGCTGACGTGTTTCTTTGCGCCAATCGTTGCTGACGGAGCTGCCAACATAAGTGAATTGATCAACCACTTGGAGTTCCACGTTAGCAAGTCAACGGGTCATAAAGTGGTTGGTGCTCCTGCAGCAACACTTTGCACTTTGAAGGTGTAAAGCACAAACGAAATAATGGGACCACTCTAGACAGGCTATTCAGAGTTGATCGGGCCGCCCTAACATCGTCGAAAAGCAAGACGATATCGTCCGCATAGACAAGATAAACTGATCTCTTACCAGGCAGGACTTAAGCGCCCACACCGTGAGATTCCGCAAGGGAACACTCCATGATAGAATCCACGACGAAATTGAACAAAAATGGGGAAGCCGGACAACCCTGACGAACGCCACTTGTGGTCGGGAAGCTATCCGATAGGCCACCGTAGACTCTGACGCGGCCTGTAGTGTTCAAGTGTAGAGCACGTAGGATGTTCACATATTTCGTGGGAACACCTTTTCGCGTAAGTATTTCGAATAGAATCAATCAACTGAAGCGGAAGCACTCTTGAAATCAAGGAACACAGCTATGGTCGGTCTGCAATATGCGTGGCGCTGCTCTAGCACCTTCCGCAAAGTGAATATATAGTCTATACAGCCACGCCCTGGACGGAAACCAGCCTGCTCTTCCCTAATCCGAGATACCCATTCCGAGTGAGGCGACGAAGGAGAATCAAGGTCAGTTACGTGAAGTAAGGGAAGAAGAAAAATCGATGAAGAGTAAGGTAAAGCAGTTAAAAGAGGATAATACCAATGGTGAAGGAAAGCACATAAAATAGTATCGAAGTGTGAAGATAGGAATTAGTCAAGAAAAAGAAAAGGTTTCGTGTTGTCACCCAAGAGCAGCTAGTTGACGCTCAAACGCCGTAACCATAGCTTCCTTGACAACATTTGTTCGAGTTCCAGCGAGTTCCAGCGCTCGATGACTCGAAGCGGTAACCGTATCCCCGCTGTATTTCGATCGGACCGCGGTTTGTCCAACTTCATACAATGCCCGCGGAGACCAGGTAAGCTAGCAGCACTAAACAGACAGGACAAATCATGGAAATCCTTCCGAGTCAAAACACAGTAGGTTAGGATTAGGTCCCCACTAACCCTTCGATAGTGCATTGAATGCATCCCAAACGAAGTAAGCGTTCGGGGTATGTTTGTCCTCGTAACCTCTAGAGTAACCTAGTACCGACACGCAACATCCTTTCTAGTGCCATTTTGTTCCGGATAAGGCATGGTGGACAGGCCTGGACGCAATATTCTAGGTGGGGTCGCACGAACGTTGAGAACAGCTTCACAAACATATTAGCGGTTAGGGCCCCGAAAGAACGACGGATAAACCAAAACATCCGGAACCCTTTATTAGCCGCCTTTTTCCAGTTGTCTCCAGGGTACTGTGGAACAGTGGACGACACTTAGACCAATCTGATGAGTCACGTGAAGAAGTGCACTCCCATCAAGCACAGAACTTGTGGAGGAACCAGACGCTCCGATACGCAGCACTGAACACTTTGCTCGGTTTAGAGTCAGATTCAGATGGGACTGGAACGATACGAAAATTCCTTGAGTGTTCCTGCTCGAGCGGATCGTTGAGCCAGGATATGATAAGGTGCTAGGAGGTCTTGATGGATCTAAAACGAAACATCCGAACCACACCCTAGGTAAACAATTACTGCCCACCTTCCGTGCACTAGCAGTCCCCGTTGTGTAGGTCACGTGAAGGAAGACGTAAAAGAAAATAGAAGATAAAGAGGAAGGAAAGTCGCTGAAATGAAGGACAAGACCAACGAGTGAGGAGAATGACAGAATATGAACTCAAACTTGGAAGAGAGATATATGGTCAGGAGAAGGGAAAGATTTCGTGTTACCACCCAAGAGCGTCTAACTGACGCTCGAAACCCTTAGCCGTAGGTTCACTGACTACACTTTCTGGAAGCGAGTTCCAGCGCTCGATAACTCTACGCGATAACCGAGTTTCCGCACTGATCCGGTCGGAAGGCGGCTTGTGTAGCTTCGTGGGATGACCACAAGACAAGGCAACCTAGGCGAGCTAAATAGCCAGCTCAAGTCCGGTCCAACTGTCCCTGTTAAAATGTGGTAAGTAAGGATTAGGTCTCCTCGAAGCCGTCGGTAGTGCATTGAATATATACCCAAGCTAAGTAGACGCTCGGGGTACGATTGCCCCCGTAACCCCTCGACCAATTTGGTACCTACTCTCAAAACCCTCTCGAGCTCCATTTTGTCTCAAACAAGGCAGGGCGGGCAAGCCTGGGGCCGAACGAAAGCTGAGAACATCTTCACAAATATATCGGCAGTTATGACCCCGAAAGAACGGCGTATTAACCACGATTCTGAAACCCCTACTTGCGGCCTTCTTTCAGTTGTCATCAGAAGGTAAAGACGAGGAATGGACGACGCCTAGGTCTACATGGGCAGGAATCACAAGACAGACGATTCCCAGAGTCTATCCAGAGCCCGTTGAGGAGCCACAAGACCTCCAGTGATATCAACAATTTCTCAGAGCTTTAGGTCATCAGCAAACAAGAGCGATAGTACCTCAAGCTCCTCCGGCAAGTCATTCACATGGTTTAAGTTCAAGCGAGACTGGAACGATAGGATTATCCCGTGAGTGTTCCTTCTTCAGCTGGTCGTTGGACCAGGAGTTGGAAGAATTTGAAATACTGATGAAACTTTCCTACAACAATTTCTTGATGCTCTGGCCGTCGCAGAGGATAATCAACGGCGCCCTATCTGCTGCATCAAGCAGCGTGGATAGGGGTATGGATGCTACTGCTCAGGCCTTCCTGTCTTCTTATACCTCTTCTTGCGCTTCTTCATCCTTATCGTCCCGCTCCAACTTTACTTATATCCCCCCATTTTCAATCCCCCAATTCTTGGCCCTCCCCTAGCTTACTTCAGTAGTCGCTTGTCTTCTAATTGCAAATCACACACAATCTCAGGGACTCGCTCCAATCCAGTTGACAATTCCATGTTCAACCAAGCGGACAACGTCAGTTCATCCGTTTCCCTTTGGAGTCCTCGCGTCTCGCTAAGACTGGCATGCTTCAACGTGCGCACTTTGCTGCAGATTGGCCAACAGGCAGCACTTGCCCGCACACTAGAGACCCTATCGATCGATATTTGCTGTTTATCAGAAGCCCGCCTGCAAGATTCGAGCTCCGTGGCTACCCTGCGATCCCCACATGCGACACTGGCGGCACATTCTCATTGCGCCTGTCTGGCGATGATGCAGCTTCAAATGCCGGTCAAGCTGGCGTCGGCATTGTTTTGAGTCCCCGGACTGAAGCTGCCCTGATTGATTGGATCCCAGTAAACAGTAGGATGTGCGCCATTAGATTAGCTGGTTCGTTCCGTGCTACGAAGTCGCGCGGAGACAAACGGTGCCTGTTTGTCATTGCGGCTTACGCCCCTACAAACTGTAGCACTGATTCGGTAAAAGATGATTTCTATCAGCAACTTCACGAGCACCTTCGTTACAGAAGAAGCACGGATACTGTGGTGTTGGCTGGCGATCTAAACGACCAAGTCGGAAAATTGTCCTCTGATGAGCTTCATCTGGGCGGCCAACATGGTGTAGGCTCCCGTAATGATAATGGTGAGCGATTGCTACAGCTATGCGAAGATGCTCGCCTCTTTCTCGCGAGCATTAACTTTCGACACAGCACCCGCAGAAGCGTGACTTGGCGGCCATCAGCCTCGGGCAAACCATGGACACAAATCGACCATATCGCGATCAGTTACCGCTGGAGAGGCTGTGTCCAAAATTGTCGCTTGATTTGGAGCATGAGCGTGGACTCTGACCACGCACTTGTCTGTGCCGACCTCCTGGTGCGTTTCGGTGGACATCCGCAATGTCGATTTGAACGGATTGACACCAGTCAGCTGGCGAAGTCAGATGTTTTGAATGTATATCATAGTGCGCTGACATCTGGGCTGAGTAAGCGCCCACTAAACACCGTTGAAGATCACTGGTCGCATATGCGTCAAACGTTACTGTGAGCAGACATGTCTTCATGTGGCAAAGCAAATTGGCAAACCGGACATTGGGTCTCTACACAGTCTCTGGAACTTATGGATGCTCGCCGACGTATTCCGGCTGGAAGCGAATACAATGAGGCTCGCAAAAATCTCAGGGCAAAACTACGCGCTAGCCTTAGGAAAGACCGCGAAACCTGGTGGTCTCATCGTGCCTCTGAGATGGAAACAGTCGCTGCCGTGGGTAATCATCGTAAGTTATTCCGTCTGATACGGGAAACAGGCAGCAGGAGACCTGGTGTTAGCGAGATCATACGCGACGAGAGTGGGCAGCCGATCCACAGCTTGTCAAAACGCTTGGAGCGTTGGGCTGAACACTTTGCAAGGCAATTTAACAAACCTGAGTTATCGCTTTCTTCTCCAGGCATTGAGCGCCTTTCTACTTGGGCCGTCTCCTTGGATCCGCTCTCACGCGCAGAGGTCGAACGTGAGATCCGGCTGTTGAAATTGCATAAGGCCGCAGGGGCAGATAGAATTCCCCCAGCCCTCTTCAAATTCGGGGGACCTGCTCTAATAGATGATCTACACGAGTTGCTAGTAAAACTTTGGGAGCAGGAGAGTCCCGACAGACTGGAACCGCTCCGTCATTGTCCCAATTTTCAAGGGAGGCTCTCGTTTGGAATGCGGCAATCATAGAGGGATCAGTCTGATTTCGATTGCCTCTAAATTGCTTGCCTCTGTCATTCTCCACAGAATGACTGGCACTCGTGAAAGCCAGATTCGTGAAGAGCAAGCCGGATTTCGTCCAGGTCGGGGCTGCATCGACCACATCTTCACATTGCGTCAAGTGTTGGAGCACCGCCATGTTTATTGGCGACCCACCGTTGTCATGTTTCTTGACATAAAAGGTGCCTTCGACTCAATCGATCGATGTGTCCTTTGGGACTGTCTGCTGAGGAAAGGTGTGCCTGATAAATATGTAAACATTATCAAAGCGCTGTACGCGCATAGTTCGGGCAGGGTGAGGGTTTATGGCAAACTATCGCCACCCTTCAGTATCACCAGTGGTGTGAGACAAGGATGCCCGCTGTCACCTTTCCTCTTCAACTTCGCTATTGATGAAGTCATGGAAACAGCGTTCGCTGGACACGAGCTAGATGGTGTGGAGCTACTTCCTGGTGAGCGACTTCTTGACTTGGAGTATGCGGACGATATTGCCCTAATCTGTGACAGCTCCCAAACATGCCAAAGAGCACTGGACCAATTAGCACTGGCTGTCAATCGTTTTGGGCTATGCATTGCTCCATCGAAGTGTAAAGTACTTCTCCAAGATTGGCAGGGACCCAACCCTGCGTTAACGCTTGGTGGTGAGCTGCTAGAAGTCGTTCAGGAATTCAAGTACCTGGGCAGCTATATTAGCACCCGTGGGATTGAAGATCAGGTTACGAACCGCATAGCAAAAGCTCGAGGTGCTTTTGCCAATCTAGGCCACCTGTGGCGCAGACGCGACATTACTCTCGCCCTGAAGAGCAGAGTTTACAACGCAGCCGTCCGTTCAACTATCCTATATGGTTGTGAAATCTGGCCCATCAGGTCGACTGATATGAAGAGGCTCGTCACATTCGATCATCGCTGCCTTCGCAGCTTAGCTCAGGTCTGGTGGGAACACCGCGTGAGCAATGAGCGTGTTCGACGTTGCGTATTTGGTGCAGGAAGAGTGAGTGAACCGCTCAGCACCATTATATCACGCACCAGGCTCCGATGGCTGGGCCACGTGTTGCGCATGCCAGCAAACCGACTCCCGCGACATGCATTGTTTGCGCGTTGTGGGTGCGGTTGGAAGAGGAGGGGAGGCCAAGTGATGACTTGGTCGAGAGAAATGAAAACCCTCACTTCGAAGTTGGCGTCGATTGGTGCATCCCGACTGCCTGGCTGGGGTCCTAAGGACGGTGAACATGTTTGGTTGGACACACTTGCTGATATGGCTCGGAGCCGGCACCAATGGCGTTTGTGTTGTGATTTCCTTTGCCCATCCCCTCCTGTTTAATATCCCCCTCCAATCACGATCTCACCTGTTGGGCAGAAGGCTGTTAGCTCTCCGGAACGATGTCCATCCGTTACTGGGGACTCAGCGGGCGTGCCACTTTTCCTTTTTTGTCTTTTGTATTGCGGCACAATAGCTGAGGTGTTTTCCACCTCCAGCTAACGTGTAAGGATGATGATGATGATCATGGACCTAAAACAAAGACCGCATCACACCCTGTCCAAGTAATTAATGCCCACGTATCCTGTCCTAGCAGTCCCTGCTGGGTCGGTCACTTAAAGCAAGTAAGAAAAAGTAAACTCAAGGCAAAAGAGAAAGTGGAAAGAGCTAAGCAAGTAGAACACCAAGGCATTTGAGTCATTAAAACAAAAACTGAAAAGTGAAGATGAGTCAGTTAGGAAAAAGGAGGTTTGCTGTTGCCACCCAAGAGCATCGATCTGGCGTGCAAAACCCTTAACCGTAGGTTCCCTGAACACGTGATCTGGAAGCGAATTCCAGCGATGCAAAACTTGACGCGACAGACGAGTTACCGTCCTTGTCCTATCAGACCGTGGTTTATGCAGTTTCAGTGAGTGACCGCGGAGATTAGGTAAGGTGGAGGGGCTAAATAGCCCTGACAAATCCGGGTCAATCTTACCCGTCAAAATACAATAAGTGAGAATCAGATTCTCTCTTATTCTTCGGTAGTGCATTGAGTACATCCCCAAACTGAACAAGCGTTCGGGATACGTCTGTCCCCGTAGACTCTGCACTAACCAAGTGCCCACTCGAAACACCCACTTCAAGTGCGTTTTGTCTCGGTTAAGACATGGTGGACAAGCCTGGATACAATATTCCAGGTGGGGTCGGACGAATGTAGAGAATTGCTTCACAAACAAATTGGCCGTTAGGATTCCGAAAGAGCGGCGGATAAACCACATCATACGAAACCCTCGACAAGCAGCCTTCTTTCAACTGTCGCCAAAATGAAGTGTTGATGAATGTACAACCACCAAATCAACTTGTTGAGTGACAACAGGGAGTTCACCACCACCGACAACATATCGCGTGAGAGGATTGGCAGCTCCGATTCGGAGAACAGAGCACTTGGCCCTATTTATGGGCATCAACCATAAGGTAGACCATTCCCAGAGCCTATCCAAGGCACGCTGAATTGCCTCAGGTCCCCCCGGAATATCCACAATATTCCAGAGCTTAAGGTCGTCAGCAAACATTAATGATGACACCCCTAGCTCTCCCGGCAAGTCGTTTACATAGATCGCGAACAACAATGGCCCCAATAAAGAGACCTGCGGGACGCCACTAAGGACAGCTTGCTTGAGCGAAAGGTTACGCCCCACCCGTACGCACTGTTCCCTGTTCTCCTCAAGGAAGGCAGACATCCATTGAAGGGCGTGACCAGATATCCCGTAAGAGCTCAACTTTAGTGAGAGCCGAAGATGTGGAGCAGTGTCAAAAGTTTCCGAAAAGTCCATGAATAGTACATCTACAGCGTGGCCACTGTCTACCATTTCGACCCAGCTTTCACGAGCTACAAGTAGATTAGTCTGACATGAAAATCCCTTGCGGAATCCATGTTGCGCAACACTGAGAAGATTGAATCTATTCAGGTGGTTCTCCACTGAATCCCTTATCAGCTTTTCAAACAACTTGACTACTACGCTTGTCAAACTGACAGGTCGGTAGTTCGCGGGCAGAACGCTGTCACCGCCCATAAAAATCGGACAGATGATTGCCTCCTTTCATTCCGAAGGTAGCATGCAGCTGTCCAGCGATATTGAAAACACGTATGTTTGAGGACCACTCAGCTCAGTGGCCAATTCATGCAACAGCTTCGGATGAATTGAATCGGGACCGGAAGCTTTAGAGGCTGGACCTTACCGTGGTGCGATGGTTTGCGTGCCTCAGAGATCCATTGAGCTATGCTGGGTGGTGCTTTTTTTTGCACCTTTAGAGCCACTCATACCAGATTGGTCAATGGTTAGAGGCCAGACAAACTCAGCCTCCTGGTCCTCCAGGTTGGGGGTTGGAATGGGGGTGGCTC